>NW_010577426.1:133730-152373 GCF_000705375.1 Tinamus guttatus | reverse complement strand
ATAACAACGGACCTGTAGCTTTTGGGTGCCCCAAGGGAGCAAAAGCAAAAGGCAGGGACAGAAAATCCACCATTGTCTGAATTCTGGGGTCTTTTCTCCTGGAATTCAGCACAGCAAGGCACAAGGCACACTGTCTATTGCAGTCAGGGGGCTGTGTGAGTAATGGGAAGTGGTGAGGAGGTTGTCTGTGCTTCTTTCCTTTCCTATTTCACAGTCCCGACCAAAACATATGCATGAAGTTTGCACTGGATCAGCCGAGGATCAACACCTCTCTGAATTTTCAATTGGCAAAAACAATGCATTCATCTTGGTATATGAAAGCGATTTTCACTCTACATCCCTTAGTAAGTCATGTGAAATAGGAAAGACTCAGGTTCAGTTTCCTCTTCTACCTCCTTCAGAGTCAGGCTTCAAGCCAGGTCCTGCACTCGTGTCCCTGAGAAACCCAAACTTCCTGGAAATGCTTAAGCAAAAATAAAGATCTTTGATTTGGCTGCAGTTGTTGCTGAATTCAATCCAATTTCACACAGGCTTTCTGCTTTGCCAAAATATATTTTCTGAATTAATTAAGTCTTTCATGGGAGAAGGAAAAAAAAAAAAGAACACTTGGATAAAAGTAAAAGAAAAAGCAGAGGCAGATTCAGTTCCTTTACACACAGGTATCTATTTTATAGCTGGGACTGCCTAGTTAGAGGAACATTCAGCTGGAAGAAGCATGGAATGGCTGGCATTTAAATATCTTTTACTTACACATGAACTGCACAGTGTTAACTGTCAATGGTATGTTTTTAAATAAAAGGTTAAAATTTAACAGGTCTGCTCCCAAAATCCAATTTTCATTTAAACTATGCAGAAGATTAAATGACTTCAAGAAACATTTTCCTTTCACTATTAAAAATGCAGGAAAAGTGAAGGAAAACTGTGCCTGCAAGAAGAATTTGGCAGTTTGCAAGAGATATGACTAGGTTCAAACTGAGTGTCCCACTGAATGATAGTTAGAAACTAACCCCACATTATTTGTAGAAGCTGTTTCACAAGGCTCCAGCATTAAGCAGAATGATTAAAGCACCAGGTTCCCAAAACCCCACTAATATTCTATTAACATTTTGCAAGTCAGATGACAAAAATAAAAATAAATGTGCCTTAAGGAGGTTTCAGTGCACGTTCCAACTTTTCTGCCAACTTCTAAAGACTGACAGCAAACACAATATCATGATAATGGTTCAGTGTTCAATTATCCCTGCTGAAGTGCACAGAAGGAAGCAGAAAGCAAATGAGGCCAACTATGCAGACTCTCCACACTTCTTTGTGCAAACAAAATCCAGAATGACAGAGCTGGAGGCTACTAGGTCCATTTGCAAGTCTTGCTACAGACATGTTATGTCTAGTATAACCACTTAAGGAAAGGCTAAGATAATAGGGAACATCAGTCTTTTATTAGAAGGTGGACTTGGATTTAAGAGCCAAATAATGTGAAGATTTGGCATGACGAAAAGTGTTTGGTGGCATGAAATAAGATGTCAAAAGACATAACAGTGATCAACAATCTTGCTAAGGGAATTGTTGTGTGTGACTAACAGGCAGAGTTTGTTAGCAATTCAGAACTGCAATTATAATAAAGTCTTAAAACTTCATTGTCTATCAGTGCAGAATTTGCCTTCTGTCGTTTCAAGCATCAGAGAAGCACATGACCTAGAAACAGAGAGGGACACATTTGATACCTTGCTACACTTGGAGACTTACTCCTCAGAAAGCTCCTTGGAGGAGTCACTGCAGAGATATGATTTCCTATTTATACCTCCTCTGCTTGGCCCAGTGCCAGCCTTCTCTTAGCCTGGTGATAACAGGCCTCAGATGCTAAGTGGAAAAAAATGACATTTGACTTTCTGTTACGTTTCACAGGCAGTTAGCTTGGCTCTTTTCCCCAATACTGGCTGAGCTGCCAGCTTATAGAATACTTGCTCTCCTGAGTAACAACATATTTTTGCCATATTTTGTATTTTAATACACTTTCCGATCATCTCTTCACAAGGCCTACAGAGGGAGTGGCTTAGGGTACTTTTAATGAACTAGAAGATTTGGATACCAAATGCAGTATAAGTTGTCAAACACCAGATGAGGGAGAGCAGATAATGATAAATTATCACTTGCTTTCAGAAATTCTGTTAATTCCTTATAAGAACATTCCCTAACCATCATCCACCCCACCTCAGCATCCAAATTAGAACCTGGGCCTTGATACTGATGTTTAAACCTGATGCACCAGGAAATAGGGAGCTGATAGAGGGAGAAAGCCTGTATGTGTAAGGCTGTATCAATGAGCAAGCAAGAGCTGCGTCTTCTCTGAACCAAGGATGTGAAGCCAGAGAAGTCAGACAAGAGGATGTAGAGGTACTTGTGGGATGAACTTGACGTAAGTGTGAAAGCAGCTCACAACTGGAAGGATTCCAGCTACCCGAAGCCACCTAGAAGCAGTCCAACCTACTTGCTATGTTTTGATGAGAGGATTTCCAAATTACCTCGAGAAAATATCTGTTATTCAGCTGGCATCAGCTCCAGATAAGAGACTAGAGATGCATGCATATGCATGCACATGCACAGAAATATACCTCTAGCGCTGTGTATATTTATATACATGCACACCCATGAATATATGCACATCTATAGATAGTAGTGTACAGTAGGTGCCTGTGTATCCACTGCCATGAGAGGAAGTCTTGCCTGTCAGGCCATTGGACCTGGAGAAATATTCAGCTCACCTAAGCCAGAAGTCAAGGCTATGTCGTACTCGTAAATTGTGTCCAGGACTGGTCTCTGGTGCTGATTGAACTGACATGGAAGTGGCTTGTGGCCACACTATTAGATTCTGGAATGTGCAACAGAGGATGACATCATGCAGTTTGACTACTGGAAATGGTCCCTGACCTGCATGTGCTCTCTAATCATGCAAAAAATGTTTAGGAAAGTGCTAGCCAACCTGATCCCAAACTATGTCAAAAACTGTACTAGAAATTCAACAGTTTAATAGACTATCAAGTTCTAGTGCCTGGAAACATTCCTCAGCACTGCTCATTTATTTGTAAAGACATAATCCTAGTGTCCAGTGAATTTAACAACTCTCCAGGCTTTGCTGGCCCTGTTGACTAGCTATTGACTCCACTGCCTGTAGCGAAGCTTGAATAACTAACTCACGTGTGGATGTCTATCTGTAGAAACAAATATTTACGTGCATTATTTTCCCACTGAATCCTACCTTAAATACTAGCACCTGAAACTCTTCCTATTTTCATTTTGCTTCAGTATAGAAGGCTCAAACACTGAGGACAAAATGGACATAGCCATACAGGAGAGCTACAGCTCACAGGAATTTAGGTTTACACAAAAAGCCATAGAAAAGGCAAAAAGAAGCTTTGTGTGGTTGTCTGTGCATCTTATGTCCCATTGCATTAGCCAAGAAAAAAATCTAATTAAATCAATTCAGTTCAGTAACACTGGTGAAAAACAAAATTACACAGATCTGCTCAGTCTCAGACTACTCTATAGCATTGGGACTGTTAATTTCAGAAGCTGTTAATTTCACTGCTAACTATCTTAACATGTTTAATGTGTATATAGTTTCTAAGGTCCAAAATAAACCCCTACAAATAGGAAAAAAATGAAAACGTAAGTAATTCCCTATATTAACCAGCATTTTTTAGATGAATTGGCCTCATATCATTTTGACAGACAGCTAAACAGAACATATGGTTAAACAATGCAGCATCTACATAGCAGTGGAAATGCCTCTATGAGCTCTGGATATCAACTGTCCCCACTTTTCCAATAATGAGTATTGAATAACAGATGAAAATTAAAGAAAACAGAAAAAAGCCAAGACCCTGATAAGGGCAATGTGATGGAAAGCCTTCAGTTTTATAAAACTTAGTGCCTGAGAGGAAATCTCTCTCTTTCTCCCTTTGGGAAATAAGCCCTACAGCTTCCTCAGGTCCAATAAGATTGTTCTTTGCAGAAAGAGTCACAAAACAGAATTATACCTACAGAGTTCTTGACTTCCCAGAACTCTTTGTGCATTGGCAATATTTAGCTTGTTAGATTATCTAGTCCTTAGTACAAAATGTAACCTTGCAATAGTTATACATTAGGCATCCATTTTACCCAACCTCTCCACCCCTATCATGAAGCAAATGGGCCTCAAGTCATTGAAATTAGATTGAATTCAGTTTCCTCCCCTCTGCAGAGCTGCACAGCATTGATTTATTTTTTTAAAAAATAACCTCCTTTGCAGGCTTTCATAGTAAATCACAGTGTGCACTAGGCACGTAACTGGATTACAGAAAGCATTAACACTAGCAATTGCCCTTTCATGTTGAACAACCAACAGCATTGCTAAAGGCTGGAACAAAAAGGGTCAGCCAGGGCAAAACAGCAAATGCTCCCACTTGCCCTAAATGATCAGAATGAAAAAGAAGCAACAAGCAGCAGGCATTAGTTCTGAACATAGAGGGATGACATACATGCATTCAAAACAAAACAGACTCCCTATGCAATGACATTAACATTACAATCTAATAACATGAAATTCATGAGGGAGGAAAAAAAAAAGTAGAATTGCCAAGACCTGGTGGGAGCAGAGCTGTGCTTGGATAACAGCAGCCGCTCTGCTGCGGGACAGCTGCCCTTTGGAGGAAGGCACTTCCAGAAATTTTTATTGGGGAATTAGTCCACTGAGCTGTTCAACTCTCTCAGCACTTCCCATTAAAAGCGCATTAAACCATATGCTTTCCGAAAGGCTTTTTACAAAAAGATGACATTAAAACCAAATCAAAAATGCTGTCCTTGGACGTGCCCAGAGGGAGCTGAGGATCCCACCCAACAGCTTTATGCCACGCTCAGCTCATGCTGTCGAGGCCCAACATTAGAGCACATAAGGTTCTCAGCCAGAACTGAAGGCCTCAGAGCCACAGCAGATGCTTCCATCATGGAAATGCAGTAGAGAAGCTTCAGACTGTGGTCACTTAATGAGAACTTAATGTAGATTTATAGATCTGTTTTTATGTGACTGCCAATTGAAAATCTGGCTCGTTTAAGTTTTAATGCAGGCACAGAGCCAGCCAGAGAAAACCAGAGTACCCCGAGAATGTTCTGCAAGGTTCTGTCATTCAAAGTTGAGGACTGTGGTTCTCAAAAAAAACGTGCGCAAAGCTCTACTAAAATAACAGGTCACAGGGTCATTTAATGAAAATGCATATTCTGAATTTCTTGCACTTTGACCTTTATAAGCACTGACAGATTTCACTTTCACAGAAGGTGACACAGTCTCTGCTCTGGAGAGCAGGTCCTAGTTTGGAGGTAGACTTCTATAGAGCCCTGCTGGCTGAGGTGGCTTGGGCCATAAACATATCCTCCCATTCTGTCCTGGGACTGCATTGACACATCCTCATCTGACATGTCTTCAGAGAAGCAACGTTGTCAGACTCCTTTTCTGCACTCATATGTTTTACAGTAGCAAAATTGCATACCACTCAATCTAGCCTGCTGATTATACTTATCATCTAGCCCCTCCACCCTTTATTCTTTTCCATGTCTCTAGCCCTTATGGCAGTCCAGCTACCTCAACGGCCCGCAAGCAGCTATGTGGCGGATTCATCAGCACAGCCCTGTCGAGGTACTGAAGGTCTGAGGAACTGTGCCTATTCTGCAACACTTTGTGTACTAACGTGCCCCAGTGCTGCACACTCTGACATGATTCTCTCTTTGCAAAGGCTATTTTTTAATCTGGCATCTTTTGTTTACAGAGAATTAGGTAAATGAGTGGTGATTGTAATTAGCCACATGGTTTCAAGTTAATCAGTTCACCCTAGTGAGTGGATGAGCCTTGTGAATGACTGTCCTTCCCTTTAGGATGGAGAAGGATAAGCCAAATGCAGTCCTCCATAACCCAGCAGGGCTACAGAGCACCAGAGTGAGGCACAAGGACGCACATGCAAAGTACAGCCTGCCCCGTGTACTCTACAGAGGGCTCCTGTGGGCAGCATAAACCTGGCAAACACCCTCCACGGCAGGAGGGAATATTGTCATCACTTTGCTGAGAACGAGCACGTTTGCCTCACATAGGTGAGTGAGTAAGCAAGGTCTCCCAGACTGCATCTCCCAGAAAAAGCACATATGGCCTACATCAACAAAAACACAGTTCTCATTCCCTAGGAGAAACGGTTTTGTCTTCAAACAGCTGCATAAGCATAATGATAGAAGCATGGGAGAAATGGAAGGGAACAAGACCTTTGGGTCAGCCTTTTAAAATCTCTCTGCTTCTGTAAGGCTGTTCCCTGAGGCGCATCTTCTTCTTGTGCTCTATGCAGAGTAAGTTTAAAACCCATTCAGCAAAAGCAGTACATATACCAATCAAGACAAGAGGAGTAAAGGCACTTGAGGCAAAGATAAGTGGGTGGCTGTTTTTTTTTTTTTTTTAACCTACAGAGAAGCTGTATTCTGCGCTGTGAGCCTTGACTGCAGGCTGATCATGGTAAAGTTATGTTAACAGGGACTCTGCTTCAGTGAGAAGTAGAGCTACAAGATTCAGATGCCAGCCAGTGGAATGTGAACTTTACTCCACATTAAAATCTATATCTCTGTTTGCAGGTATATTTATTCATGAAAATACCAGGACACAGAAAAAGCCACTTACCACAACAATTATGTTAGTTGCAGGGACGGGGAGATTTTCCACTTCCGGATCTTGGCCAGTCATAGCTAACAGATTGAGGGATGATGGGTCATAAGCAGGTCTGGGGAATGTTGACTTAACAATTATTGCAGGGTGCAGCTGTCTTATTTTGGTGTGGGAAGAAGAATGAAATTTGTGTTTTGAATTCTTATAACTATCTGTGTCCAGGCTTTTCTCCAAACTTTGCACATGGTGATAAATAAACATAGGTTTCCTGCTCTTTAGCTGATGAATTGCCAGAAAGTGGTCATTGTCCCCAGAAAAACAGCCTGTGGAAAGAAAAGAAGAAGTTTAGTATGTCTTTCTTGGATATTTTGTAGATGGCACTGGAAAGCTCAAGTGATCACTGGGTTCTGCAAGATTTGGAAGGATTATTTGTGGAATACAAGAACTCTCCAAGAAGCCCACAATGCACATTTCCATAGCAGTAGATCAGCAATACCCACATAGAATAGCTAGCAGGAAGCATATTACATTCTTAAATTCATTTTTACATCATTTTTAAAAATGTGATTTAGATTTCCATTCAGAATTACATTCAAAAATGATATGCAAAAGCATCAAATCTGTCTTCCATACTGGTATCAACTATAATATCAAAACATGAGCAATGCAGTTTTTAATGTATTTAATCAAGTATCAACACTGAAGATGAGAATTGATGTAATCATCTTTTATAGAGAGAGACTTGAGGAGAAAACACTAAAAATCAGATCCTAAGGTCAGGTGCCTAAGTCCGAAACTGTAATTCTGAATTCAATTGCAATTAACTGTAGAATTTCCTTAAGCTTCTCAATCTCAGCTAGAACTCCATTTGTGGTTTCTCTGAAGGGATGTTTCCCCCCATCACTTCCCGTTAGGGAATCTTACGTCCATCTCGGTGGAGTTTACATTTTTTCCTCAGGAGGAAGGTATCATCCTTCAAACCTTCCCCCTTGCTGCTACAATATGCATCACACAGAGCAGCTGTAGGATAGGGAACACTCTGTGTGATGCCTGAAGCTGCTCCACTGCTCAGGAGAAAACCAAGCAATCAAGAATCACCAGGGCAGAGAAAGACCAAAGAGCAAGGATGGCTCCCACACAGCTGGCTGAGACCTGAAAGGACAGCGATGGGAATCCTTCACCACTAGCTGTGTTGTTTATTTCATTGGTTAGTAGAGAAATGCGTAAACAGATATTGACTCAGAGACCCGGATTCCTCAGGGAATCATCGGGGATACTCACCAGGCCACTTCATTGGAAGAAATCCAAGGCCAGTTGCATACCACTGATGGAGTCTTTACTAAGATATGGTGTTGCATACAAAGACCTATTTCAGAATACAGGCCTGAATATCCTGTACATTCATACAAACTAAAATACCCTTGGAGAGTCAAAGTAATACCTAATGATGCCTTTTCAAGTGGAACCAAAACTAGTTTTATTGGAAGTTATCTGTGATTGGAAACTATCGAACCTCCAGTTTCTTTAGGCAGAACAGCCTAGTTTGTCAGCAGGTTGGGAAGAGAAGCTGCCTCTCTGAGCAGAAAAAAAATAGGCAAGGATCAGGCTTTATACTCTTTATAGGCAAAGAGTGAGTGAAGCTTAGTCACCTCCTGGATGAGCACTCTAAGAAACACTGTTGTACAAAAGACTTTATGTTCCAAGAGAAATGAACCCCAGGAGCTAGCTCTGACCAGCCTCAAAGTTCCTTTTCAGGAGGCTGTTGGACTTAACAGAAATGTTCAGTTTGCAAACTGATTTTTAGTAAAAAAAGGAAAAACTTCTAAAATTCTTGTAAAAAGCTGTGAATGGAAGCTCAGAACCAAGCACATGTTTCAATTCAGGTCAAACAAGAAGTAATTTTGCTCTGTTCAGACCCATTTTCTCCACTGAGGTTTTTTTGCTTCTGTAAGCAAATCAAAATAATCAGCCGTTTGCACAGACCTACTCAGTGAGTGCCCTTAGGAGATTTCAGTGTAGGTAATTACATTCTGTTGCCCTAATTTCCTCACGAAATTTAACTTAGGAAAATCAAGGACAGTATCTTATCTGTGCTATGCTATTGCTATGCATCATTGGAAAGTGCACTCCCTACCAAAAGTGGGGCCAGATTAGTAGGAGGTGAAGTAATTCATAATACTCATGAACAGAAAGCAGTGGGAAAGCTGCTTGAAGACCGAATATAGAATCACATGTTTTGCACTTAGACACTCAGAGATGCCCCCAGTATGAAGCACAACACTAAGCCTAAAGCTGCTTTTTCAAACAGTAAAAACACATACAGTTTCCTAGATGATCACTGAGATTACTTGTATAGTGTTGTCAAGTTTTGACTGGGAAGGTGACTGAGAACAGAAAAATGAGCAATTACAGGGCAACGTCTTTAAGAAAAAAATAAATTGTTAAGAGTTTGTTAAGTTTTCTTGCATTTCATAAGGACGGCTTCATTGGAAATAGGCTTCATTGATGCACTCCAGAGGCCTGGATTTATACACCAGCTTATAGAGCTGTGGAAATAGCGGTCAAAAGAAGGAAACATCAGTACTTATAGCCATCCTCTTTACATGTCTCCTCCATAAATAACCAGTATCTCCTTTATTTCCAAAGGAATCAAGTGCACTGCATTACTCCAGAAATTATTTATATTTCTTTTATATATATTTTTCCTCACTTTAATATCTCAAATTCTCCTTTCATTTATATTTACTTAAAGAAGCAGAAAAATAACATAATTATTAGCCCAAATTATTCACTAAATAATGTTAAGGTATGAATTCAGAGTTAATCCTCACTGAATCTAAAGTAACCTAGAAAATCTGAACTGTCTTTCCTTTGATAAGCCAATAGTTAAAGCGAATACCAGAAAAGCATGCCTGCTCATGAATCTCATTATTTCTAAAAGCAGCATCACTATTTCTCACTAAATCCCAACTGCAAAATCATTGAAGTAACAAGTCAGTGCAGTAGACTTGATACGCAATTCACTGCAGCAAATTTTCAAGGCGGACAGCAAAATATACTTTGATAATGAACCATCCTGTAGGAAAAATCTAACCAGTCTAGATATACAACATGCTCCTGGCACTCAGACAAACCAGCTGTCAGCATAGAAGTTCAAATATATTCTAAGAAAATTACTTGGCTGAATTTTACTTTCTGAGAAGTCCATATAGCTCCAATAGTTTAAGTAGGTTACATGTATTTACACTCACCAGTAGAAAACTTCATTGATCTCAACAGACTTGGGATCAATCCTTAACACTGATCCTTTTATGCCTCGGGTGACCCTAACAGGTAGATCCTTGATAGTATGGAGAACCTGAAGCTTCCTATTAATCTGACAAAGGGTAAATATTCTTTACCAACTCCCAAACATCAGCTCTGAGTACTTCAGCAGTATGTATCAAAGAGGAAGTCATAGTAGTAAGTTTTTAGAAACACCAGCACTTCTGCTACATGTCACTTTTAGTGCTACCTTTGCTGATCTCCAGAGCTTGAGAGAGACTATACCAAAAAACAAAACCAGCACATTCCTACAAGGATCCCAAGGGAAAACATCAGAAACTGTGAAGAACTGAAGTAACAGGATATAATAGCAAAAATGTTTTTTCTTTTAAGCTTCAGACATCACAAGATGAAACTACACAGAAATTCAGAAAATGATGCTTAGAAATAAATAAATGAATACCTACAGATATCTCTTCCATACACCTAGCAAACTTGATCTTAAAGCAAATTTTGGTACTCTGTGCATACTACCCCATTTGAACTTTGAACTTTAGAATGTCATGCATCAAAACTCCTCTAATTTACAATCTGAGATTATTCATGACTGATTTCTAATCATTCATTCAGTGCTCATATCATCGTTTAATTAAAATATTTATTCCTTCTCCTAAAAATCCCTTCATTCAAGTGTATTTACAAAGATACGTAGTTTATTGTGCCTTGTCTTTGAAGAGAACAGATTCAATGAGAGTCTGTAATCCATTCTATTTCTTCTAAACAAAAAAATGGCTGACATTTCATCCATTTCTCAAGTAAGCATAGTTTTTTTAAAAAATAAATAGAAAATTGTAATACTATTTGTTGAAAGATGAATCAATGGCTACTTTCAAACATCCAGAAAAACTTCTCTTGAGAACAAGTCTGTATCAGTTGTGTTGCTTCTGGAGACAACTTACTCTTCCATCACCTAAATCATCTCATGTAATAACTTTTCCATTCTTTCTAGATGCTGCCCTCTGACATAAATGTTGGTGTGACTTGTTGATTCCTTACTGGAAAGGAAAATCAGAAAAGAAAAAGCCCTATCAAAATCATATGCAAACTCACAGATACTGTTGCGTTTGCTGGTTCCAGTTATGTGTTCATATGATCGTGGCCTGAATTAGAAGGAAAAAAAAAAAAACAATCTAAAAAGGAGTGGTGAAGAGTGGCTCAAGAGGAGTCCCTGTGAAATATCTTCATGGTCCCAGTCCATGAGAAAAACAAATTTACCCATCATAATATATAGATAAAACACACGAATGTGTACATACAAAACACATGATAGCACATGCTGCTGAGCTTGTCACATACTGCAAATGTGCATTCCATATGCAGAACTGAAAGCCACGTAATACACTGCAAATCTGATGTCAAAGATGTTGTGGGCACTTTATCCCATTTGTCCTCTGATCATAGAGAGATCCAAGGATTTCTCTAAATTGTTTTGACTCCCTAAATAGCCTCAGACTGTTAACATTTTAAAGTAATCTGTCAGAAAATTGTTGCAGATTCCCAATCCTCAAAATACCTTGTTTTAATAAAACAGACAAATAAAAATATTCAAGACAGTCAACATCAGCTAATAGGCCAGTAACACAGGAGCAGGGTTTTCTCTTTTTCAAATATAAGTGTCACAGCTTTACAGATTTTTATCTCACCTACTCTAGAGCCAGACACTAGATCTTGATTCCACTGGAGAGTCCCTGCAGGACACAACATTCTTTGTAGTACTGATAGGGGCAAAATAATGGTGTCTAAAGTCTTGATCTGTGGCTGGAAAAACGATTGGAGGTCACTGCCTGAAGTCTTGTTATCTGTTTTGCTCTGAACAAATTAGGTTCATAGTATTCCTAAAGTAATTATTTTCTGTAATGAGGGGTATACTATATATTTACTACTTGTGAATAATGCCGCCAGCCCCCAAAACATTGATAAAACTATTGGACTGTATCTGATCAAGTAGGTAAAATGCATTAATGGGTATACATGCACAATGCATATGCTTTAGAACTCACACTTAATTCCTAGTTATAATAACAACACTTAGTAAAGTCTCTTTATTGCTACAAATATCTTTGTATTGTCTGCAACTTGACATTGTTGTATTAGCAAGCTGGAAATTGGAGGAAAAGAGATAGAAAATTTGAGAATAAATTCATAAGGGAAACACACATTGAAACTTGTCTGATTGGTTTCAAAAACAAATTGAATTGAAATACAATTTGATTCCCAATACTTAAAGTTGTTGCCAAACAACTTCTCTTTTTCAGAAAGCAGACTAACTAAGATTTGACAATATCTTGTCAAATCTGATCTCCATCTTCCTTTTTTAGTTTCTTCACCTTACTGTTCTTGAAGACAGTCTTTACACAAGGTATTGCATGTCCCACACCATCCTGCTTCCCACCCTATATCCCAGTCTCATTCATGGGAGCCAAAGAGGCTTTGGATAGACTCAGTTTTAATGGCCTGTTGCTCAGTGTTCCAACTCCT
Organism: Tinamus guttatus; assembly: GCF_000705375.1. The sequence continues at coordinate 139,901 of NW_010577426.1, read as the reverse complement.
TTGAAACAGCCAAGAAGGGTATCCAAGAGGCATGTCAGTGTATTTAAGCTGGCCATTGATTAGTGTCTCCAATAATGCTGATGCTCCTACAGCCGGCAGATTCGTCAGCTGCCTCTCCCTACTCCGTTAAAGGGGCAGATGGTCTCACGGCCTAAGAAACACAACTTTACAATTCTCTCTGCCCCAGTTAAGCGCCAGGTAGATACTGGGGCCTGGGAGAAGTGAAAAAGTCTCACAACTTCTGTGTTAAAGGGCTTAATATTGTGTTCAAAGCTTATGAGCATGGATCTAGCTCTCAGGAGTCCAGGCAGCAGAGATTTGAAAGAAGACATTAACTCTAGAAATTTCTAGACAAAGGAGAACCACTACTGTAGGCTAAAGACTTCTGTCTTTTGGCTGTGAAGGTTATCCCTTCTGATGCATGCAAGGGGGCACTGCTTTGGCTGTGACCATTAAAAGAAATAAAAGCTTATTATTTGATCCGTATTTCATCCTTCTTTCTCAAAAATAATTTTAACATATCAAGAGGAGTCAGAATATGTGGTAGGAGATAAAAGAATTCTAAACAATGCTGAGAGCACAAATGAAATCAAGAGCTGTCTGGAAGCAATATGCCTTGTATCTCTACTGACTTGTTTACAGTATGTCTTGATGTCGGTGAAGCAGCACATCAATCAAATCTCAGTCTCATTAGGAGCAGCTATACAGCTCTAGCCAAACACAAACTATTGCTTAACTTCAGCTAGGCAGATCCAAGAGCTATTAACAACAACATTCAGTTAAACAGTGGCAAAAGATACAGCTTCACTACTAGATAAACAGACTATCAGATAAACAGACGGTACCTTTAACACTGCTTCTGTGAAGCAAGCCAGGCAAATCTCAAGAGGATAAAGTATTAATTGACTGGCTGGTTTGGTAGCCTGTGCATGAAATAATGCACTGGAAGTTTTGGAATTGACGGAATAATTCCACTGGGAAAATATTTCATCACATGTAGAGTGGTTTGCAGGCTGTGAGACTGTTCCCACAATTTGGAGAATAACACCATAAAAGCCTACCCAAATTCTTCCTTCACACCATAACTTGCTCTTAAGACAAAACTGTTAAAGGAATAGAAATAAATTCCAATGCAAAGTAGGCTGCTAGACCTAACAGTCCTTCATCAGGCATCCCCCTGCATAACCTGTCACAGCCTCCTTGGACTAGAAGTTTCGCCACCCTTTACAGGAAGGGCCTGGACCTTCCTAGGTAGGTGTGATAAGCTAAAGGCCTCATCTTTGGAATCAGATGATTAGTATCCCTTTCATGTCAAAATTCAGAGCAAGCAACCTACACTAGAGCTAAGCAAAGAGATAATAGCAGGTTCCAAAAATTTTGAAAAACATTTTGATTCACCCTGAAACAGAAAGGTCCAAACTTTTGATCAAAATGAGAAGTTCAGATAAAATCAATTAGGATCACAAATACATATACATACCTATGTGCACATATAACTAATAAATGTATATATGTGTAGGTACATGCATTCATGTCACAGACATAGATACATACACTTTATTTTCTGTATCTGTGTATGTACAAGAAAACTGTAAGGAATTTTTCTTTTCTACTAAGCAATCTGCTGAAAATAGAAACAACTGCAAATTCATTTTTGCTGAATTTGTCCTTCTCACTAAAAAGAATTAAAAAAATAGTGCTTTGGCCAAAAATAATTCACTCTATCTGGGGACAGTTAAGCATGTGTGGTATCTTTTTCAAAAAGGCACTTTTGCATCTCATTTTATGGGCCTGTTGCCTGATACGTCAATAATGAAACTGGATATTACAGACCATTGATTTCAGTAGGTCTGCTCCTGTGAATTAAGAGATGAGCCATGGGTCCCAAAGGCACTTAAGTATTCTGACATACTCATGCCTTGGCATTGATATATGCTATACTCTCACATCACACTTTTTTTTTTCTTTCTAGAAAGTGTGAAAAATTTATGCATCTTCTGCTAAGTCTGTGATTTTCCAAGTGAAGACTGTAGCTAAGTTCTGTCCTACATAACATGTATGTAAATGTCTAGTATCTCCATGGAAATCATTAACTGGTGCAAGGAGAAGTAAAATCCAGTCTTAAGCTTTTGGTGGCTGGGAGGGCAGGCTGCAGTAACGTTGCCCTAGAAACCACACTGAGGATTTCTGAGCAGATCTCACCCTGCTTCTCCAAGTAGTTATTCCAAAGTAGTGCTGGAAAAACAGACAGTTACCATGTTTCATAGAACAAAACTCTTTTCTCTCTCACCCCTACCCAAGCCTCAGAAAATTCCTGCAGAAGGACAGCACCACAAAACACGGCCACCCAGGCTCCCAAGAGTTAATGTTTTTTAAGCAAACCTTCACCCTCTGGAGCAGCAGGGACCAGTCTTTGCTATCTGTCTAACCTGTTCAAGTCTCTTCATAAAGCAGGAAATGAAATGATAGAGGGATGCTAAGATTACAGACCTTAACAATTTCCTAATACAAATACTGAACATACATGTCAACTTTGAAAGACATTGTATGAGAAAGAATTGCCACATGTGTCAAAAGTCTTTTTCTCCAACTAAATACATGTTCAGAAATAATATGAAGTCAAATCATGAATTATAAAACTATTTTCACCAACAAAATTTTTCAAGAAATAAATGACTACCCTCTCATTTTCCAAGAGGCTATTAATAAAAGGTACAAATGTTTATTTGAATAAAACCACCCACTTACAGCCAGCAACATGCTTTCTAAAAAAGGTACTTGTAAGTACCGACTACATTTAGAAAGAATGTGAAAAATGTATTAGAATGCCATTTCATTATACTAGCATAATCTAAATGTACTTATAACTAGCATTATTCACACATTAGCATGAGGCTAGGGAAGTACATCTGATCATGAATGACCTTTGTGCAGATCTCAACTCACCTGCAGAGGTGTATTCCCCACTTTTTATTTTTGTGATTTTTGTATCTTAGTGGATTCAGCTGATGGCCTTGGCGAATGGATCCCTCAGGAAGCTGAGACTGGGATCTTCATGATTCCGCTCTGAAAAGTCTTAAAGGTCCATAGCGGGTCCATACTTATTTATGTTTGTCAATGCATCTCCTTATTGATGTATAAAATAATAAAACAATGTAGTATGGCCTTTACCAAGCTATAGCAAGGCCTTTATTCAAGAAACTATGACTTAGATGATTAGACCAAATCTTCAGTCTCTAACTCTTTGTTTTCCCAGGACCAAGACTTGCCATCTTAAAAGCAAATACTGCAAAAAGACTCTCTTAAAGTTTTAACATAGGGCTGGTGGCTGGTTAATATCGTGATTAACTAAGTTTTATTCTAGTCTAGTATTTAATACATCTTCTGTTTTAATTCATTCATTAAGTTTGAAAAAAAAAAAGTAAAATAGATAATTAGTTGTAACTGGAGCCATTTGTGTCATCCAGATTAATGATATATTAGCCTGACTTGAGTAATGTTTTTGCTACCACCTGCCATTGTTTGACAAGGAAAAAACGCTTTCTAGTCATCTTGGGATGCATTAATTTTTCATTGCAAGAACATGTATTAGATCATACCTGCTGAAAAACAGTATAACCTGCACTATTTGGCTGTATCTCATGCAGTGCATAACAGAGGTCAAAAGTTCATGCTGAACTTTGCTCATGAGTCTCTACAAATTCAGGTCCTTTTCCAAAACCAAGCTCTATGTAGGCTGATTACTTCACCTGCTGCACTCAGTAGACAGGTCCAATTCTGTTTTCAGCTCCGACCACACATACTTGGCTTGAATTCAACATGAGTTATACTGGTTTATCAACAGTTGGATTTAATTTTGTGTTACAGAGCTGTAACTTGGTTGGAATCAATGTCTAAATCAACATATTAACATTATTTCTTTTTAAGCATACGAAAATTCCTGATTTTTGACACAAATAATTCTTTTTCTTTGCAAATATATTTTTGTCCACTGTAACACAACTGTAATATAATTGTGCCATGGCAAACCAGGTTTCTCGATATCTTTCCAATACAAAGCATACTGTAACACATTACAGAATGAAGTATTTTTTGCTGTCGTATCAGTTCAAATTAATGCTGACCTATATTTTTTCTAAAATAGATCATCATTGATATTAAGTGAGATTTTGTTAGTATCTGACAATGGCTTCTTTAGCCTTCCCCTTCAGAAGGGGAAACACCTTCCTTTCTGTGTATTTTCAGCCTTAGAACAAAAAGACTTACATAAAACCAAGTGGTTTCCACCACTGTGCAAAGCAAATTGACAGTGGGATATAATTTGTAACCCATCACTAGTGGCAAATGGAATGTGCTTTACGATTCCACATGAGCCCAAGCTGCAAAAGGAGCATCAATAATTCATATGCTTACGCTATACATGAAAGATTTCCATGGGGATGCTCTCTGAAAGCCCAGATCTACCTGCATCAGATGAAATAGACAAATCCTAAAAGTTTAAGCTTGGAGGTTATTTCACTGCCATATCTTCAGTGACTCCCAATAGCAGCAAGTTGTATGCAGCCCTACTGAGAAGTACAACTCTTGCTACAAGGGTAGCTATGCCAAATACATATGGGCTGAACTCGGCTCCCATCCATCCTTTCTGTTGCTTTCCCTGGAATAATTATTTTCCAAGACTCCACAAGAAACAAAGTAACAGCATACAAACATCTGTTGTGTATTTTTCTCTACTTTTTCCTATGATTAGAGACATTTTCATAGTAGAGACTAAGCTTGGTTTGCAAGCATTCCCATTCATTTAAAAGGACAAGTTAAACGAGTATGGAAAGCAAATGGTTTCCTGGCTGGATATAAAACCAGCTTCCATTAGTAGGATGGAAAGATGAAGCACATCTCGACTGACATGAAGTCCGCTATTATTAGAGGATAAATTGAGATTAGAAGGCATATAAACTGTACACTAATTTTGTGCAGATTATTATTTTAATACATTGTAAGAGAACAATCTAAAAAGCAGCTAAAGGCTTTTATTAAAATGGATCACAAAATGCTCCCTATCTTCCCGTCAATATCCTCTCACACACATGCATATAAGGCATAATAGCATGAGCCTAACTGTGAACATGAAGGAAAAAGGCTCCTGAGAACTTACAAAGTATAGCCTGATTTTCCAGAGCAATAAAATACAACTACCCAAGGCAAACTATTTCTTCTGACTACAGCAAAAAATAGAATGTCATGCCCACTTACCAGGTACATCCATATAAATAACTACTTTCATAATCTGAAATCCCCAGATTATTTATTTGTGGGCATATATGTACATCCATTACTTACATGTCATAAGAGACAGGTTTAAACATGACTGTTAATGATTCTGCAAAAGTCAATGCAGACATCTCTCCTAAAACATTATTTGGGGTACCTCGGGCTGCGTTTATTTATTTTTAATTAAACTTCAGCAAAGTTAAAGGCAGGGTGCAACAGCCATTTTTCTACTTTAGAAGCTGGTATGCTGCAATAAGCCATAAAACAAAGAAACACTTCATTTTTTTCTAGCGAACTTCATTTAACTACACTGCTAGCCCAGGTTTTTATTTCAGTTTGAGAGCATACATGTCTAAACTCTGCACTGGAAACAGAAAGACACACTGTGGAAATAATAAAATATAAAATAAAATAAAATAAAATAAAATAAAATAAAATAAAATAAAATAAAATAAAATAAAGCAGCTTTTCAAGCCTTGGGAGAAGCCCGAGGTCTAAGCCCAGAGCACAGGCAAGGATCCCCGCGAGGGGCTGGGGCTGAACTCGGGGAGGCAGCGAGGCGCTCCTCGCTCCGCGCTCCTCGCTCCGCGCTCCTCGCTCCGCGCTCCGCGCTCGCCGCCTCTCCGGATGAGGGCACGTTTCGCCAGCGAAGCACGGAGGGGATTTATGACCGCCGCTTGCGCGGCTGCAGCCTGCTGTCGCAGCTCAAATTTCCCTTTCTGAAAGGACCCTGCTCCTGCTAGCAAATATAAGCGGCAATACTTTTCCCCCCTCCCCCCAAAAAAGGGGGAAAAAAAGCACAGAATGATTTTTACTTCCACCCCGCGCTTCCCCTCCCCGCTAAGCCCACGCGACCCGCTCGGGCTCGCCCGGCCCGGGGCGCTGCCCGCGGTGCTGAAA
>NW_010577426.1:108880-133379 GCF_000705375.1 Tinamus guttatus | reverse complement strand
GCCCTCCGAGCCCGGAGGGTGCGGGTTGAGGATGGAGCCCACGTGTGCGCAGCTGGAAGGCAAAGGGAGAGAGCTGCGGTGCCTCGCAGCAGGGCAAGCGGCTTCTCCCTCGGTGCCTAAGCGAAGCAGCACCTGGTTTCCCCTCTCCACAACAGGAGAGCCATTAGGAGCCTTGTCACAAAAGATTTGGCATGTCCGGGAGGAGCTGATAAGGTTGTATTTTACATGCACACTGAAAGCTTCCCTTTCGATGTGAAAAGCAGAAAGCAGCAGAAAGGCTGTGTGATGGAAATCATGGCTGACAGGGAAATAAAATAGCATTTTCTTGGGATATGCTGAACTCTAGGGAACACTTCAGGTGGTGCTGATACCACGTGTACCCAGAAAACATGTAATCAGATTTGATTACATAGATGTCAGTGACCCCTTGTAAAGGTCACTGTCCAGATGCTTCAGGCTTCACATTGGCAAATGGCTGTTTTCAGTTTGAAAGTAAGCACTGAGTTTTCCTCTGTGTGACCTGCAGCAGGAGAGGAGAGGCGGCTGCCGCGGACCCGAGCTGCAGGTACCAAAGAGGTGGTTCCCTCCAAAGATCCTGCTGACTGTGGAAGTGGCTGCTCTCTCACCTCAGGAAAGACCTGTTGTGCTGCCCTCACCAACCTTAAAACACCCTGCAGCAGGATCATTTTATGAAGTTGAGTTTAACTGATCAGCAGAGTCACCACAGGCTGACCTTGAAAGGACGTGCAGCGGCAGCACCCTGTGAACCAAAGCTGGACGTGCAGACTGTGTGTCCACAATCAGTGCTGCAGCTAAAGTGATCTTAGGTGAAGTAGGAGAGAATAAAACAAAGTGACAGAACTGGCTTTCTCTTAACTGGCTTTAAACAACCTTTTGTGCAGAGTTTCTCTTCTTCTTTTAATGACGCAAAGAGCTGCATAGGAGCTGATTTCTAGATGCAACTGCATGTGTGGCTGAGCATACGCAAGTGATCCTCCTTTGCCAGCCCCCACACTGCTGCTCACATATGCAGTTAGGTCACTGGCTTCACAACAGCGTAAAACATAAAAAGCTTGGGTTGGAAGAGAGTTCTCAGTCTTGAGCTCTGCCCCAAACTGAGAATTAAGCTGGTCAAGGGCATTCTGGGGAAGAAGGGGTGTATGAGCCCTGTCCCCTTGGACATGGCTCTTGTAGTTCTCGTGTCTCAGAAGTCCTGCTAGGTCATGAGATCTCCTTTCTGTACTGAGAGGATAATTTGCTATGGATATGTACAAGTCGCAGTACATCCTGTTCTAGTTTAATACTGATAGATCTGACTATCAGAAATGAAAACTTAGAAGTGAAGTCTATTCATTCAGTACATTCTATTCATGTCTCCACTGCTGTAGTTGCTATGTGCCTGGCCCTTAGAATTATACATAACTAATGGGCTATTACAATTTAGCCCACTGCTAGGCTAACTTCCATGAAAAGAAAAAAAAATTACTCATAGTCCTCTAATATTTTGTTATTGTCCAGAATTCATCAGCCTTCCATGTTCTAGGCAAGGATTTAGGGTCAAATATGTCAAGATAACTCTGCTGGAGCTAATGGGATTAACTTGTCCCCATGCGGTTACAGATGAGGCAGCTGTGGTTTTCTATGATTGAACACTGTAGCAATATCTACTCACCTCCCTTGTAGAGCTCAAAGGCATAATGACCAGATAACTCACCACCATTCTGTCAGAAAATTGTTTTCACAGGGTAAACGCTTTTAGATGTGGTTTTCAGACCATATCCAAGATAAGATTTCAGCTCCTAACTCAAACTGAATTCAGTGGGAAGCTAAGATTCTAAACCATTTGTTGAGTGTTTTTATTTTTATTTTATTTTATTTTATTTTTTTCATGAGTGCATTATCCCTGTAACATAGGTGGTAAGGAAAGGTGTCATCAATGCAAAATGAAAGCCTAACTGTGGAGTGGGAAGCTGCTACACAAAAAGTGAACTAACACATGTTGCATCAGCTTGAATTTTCTAGATTCGGTGTTTTTTTTTTTTTTTTTTTCCAAATGTACAATATAGTGTGTGGCTTACTCTCAGAAAGTGTATTAAGCCTGGAGTGACTCTTCAACTGAGTGCTAGCTTTACCAATATTTATCAGTGAGGTAAATGGGTGTGGAGTTATTTATTTATTTATTTATTTATTTCCCATAGTATCTTCTTCTTAAGAAAGTGTGTTAGAGCTCTTACTGTTTTTCTCACCTGTCATGCTAGAAAGACTGTCTTGGCTGGGGAATCATTTTACATTAGACTTCCATTGACAAAATGCCTTAAGACAAAGCTAAACAATGAAAGCCAAATGAAAAAGAGTCTTCATTTTAATAGTGCAGTGATACATGTAGAAGAAACAACCAGAAGAAAATATCCAGAGAATAAACACACTTTTGCCTGAGATAATGTAGATGGGCACATCTGCTCACCCTTGATGAGTCACAGGAGAAACCTGAAGTAATAGGTAGGAATAAGAGAAAGCAGGCTGGAGGAGGAGGGCATATAGAGAAGGTTATAAACATACATGAAAAGATAAGATCTAGAACTCTGTGATATTGCTAGATGGGAATAGGGGGTTCCTTTAATGCCAAAAAGTAACAGCTGCAGGAAAAAATGTCAGGGAGTAGTAGCTTGTGTCCTGAGAGATTGCCTGTGGGCAAAATCATTATCATACCAATGCAAATGCATCATATTCCTTAATGAGGACTATCATTATAGGATTACAGCACTTCTAAAGTGGTCTGAGACTCTCTGGTGTATTTTTGATAGAATCTTTAATACTAGGCATGAAAAAAATGACCCTACTTAGCTGAAACACAAGACAAACTCTGACAGCAACATACAGAGAGGATTCAAGGATATTTTATTCTCCGAGGGCTCATTTATGGCTATGTATGTATGTCTGAAACTTCAAGCCTGATTTTGGCAGGAACATGCCATAATTTTTATGTCACTTTATTTTCTTCTAATTACATTAACTGTATCAATTTGCTCCTGTTGGTGAAGCAGGTTAGAAAGAATCAAATGAGTTAACATCTGACACCTGGCCAAAATCTGCCTGTTAAAGATGTGAAGCAATTGACTGTTCATCCCTAGAATGAGCAGCAAAGGGATTGACTGAGACCTGTAAGGGGCTGGGGTAGCCCAAGCTAGTAATGGGGACAACACATGAGTACTAAGATATACATTTAGGCATACTGATTACTCCACTTCTGGCAGCCAGTTTCATTCATACATTTAGATTGCTAGCAACATTGCATTATTTTCTTTCATCTGAAATTACATAACTCCAGGACATGCACCTTCCAGAAGCTGTAGTGTTCTGCAGTATCTCCAGCAGTTCTCAGTGCTGCAGATAGGGAGGGGAAACAAAGCTGGCAGTTCGAATGGTCTCTGTACCTTCAGTGTGAAGGAGAGGAATTAATTAAGTGGAACATACAGGCCAAAGTGTTCAAAATACAGGTGTGAAACTTAACTCGCCTAACTTGGGGCATTTAGAATATAGGAATCTTCCTCCGAGGTAGTCACATTTGGCTCCCTTGGCAGTCAAAGGAAATAGGCACTTCTAGAGCAGACTTCATCTGATCTGCTGGGATGAATCATGCCCCCGAATGCCTATTTTTCTCCATTGACTGTAGAGGAAGATTAAGATCATGCTAATGCTCATGCATATTTGCTCAGATGGCTTTTACACTCTCTTGAAAAGTTGGTCACCCTGAGAGTGTTTTTGTATTACTGGTAGGAGAAATCTGTGTTTTAAGACTGATGATAAACAACCCTTCACAAGGACAGAATCAACAAATCTGTTAGCAGACTGTCCAAGCATTTTTGGCTCTCTCTCCAGGTCCATTCATAGCAGATAGCTTGAACAGCAAGTGGTAGTTCCAACTTACAAAGCCCAGATTGCCATTTCCCAGTTAGATTATGAATATTTTGGTCGAGTTCCTCTAATTTCCAGTTCTCTCTTCTATGCTATCTATGCCAGAGGGCAATAAAGATCTCCTCCTCCAATGTTCTACCGAGGACATCAAGATTCATGAACTCAGGTACTGAAGTTACAACACTGACAGAAAAGATAAAAATAGAAATTTCAGACTATCCTTTAAGAGATCTTTACTCAAGGCTAGGAATGCATCCCTTAAAACTATACCGATTGAATATTCATTTATTTTGTATCAGAGTAATTTGGTATGGTAAACCTTTCTCCTCAGATACTGATAAAGAAATACGTGTGTGTATGTGTATGTGTATTTATAACGTTTATACATTTAAATATGGAATGAAGATTCCTAATAGCTACACAGTACTTCTGTAAATGAAGCAGTTATACTGGAGATTTAAAGTAATTGCACAGTACAATTTAACTCTAGATATAAGCCTTCCAACATAGCAGTAACTTTACATTTGCATGGAAATAATACATGGAAATAATAAGCTTCTGTCTCAAGTGAGTCAAACTCTGAAATAGCCTAATGATGGCAGGATTAGGGCAAACTGAAATTCAGATAAGGTTAGAAAATCAGGCATGTGGCTAAATGCCTTATTAGCCTCAAATTGCTTACTTTGGTGACATATTTCAAGATATGTACTATTCCTTGAAGTAGGAAATGAATGAAAATCTGTCAAAATATTACTGAGTGTGCGTGTTTGTGCAAAGACGACTTAAAGCAACTAAACAAGAACAAACTGCCAGTCATCTCTCTCAGATTGGTTTAACATCATCTATTTTTTCATATTAATATAAAACTTGATTTTATTGAAAATTTGTTGGATTTGATGCCCAGTTTGCTTTTTCAGGCAGTATTGTTAATATTTATCAGCAACTTGAAGTTGAGGTTCCAGTGCACAAGAAATTGCACCCCGGTGCAGTTACACCATAGTATGCATGAACGAGGAAAGGGAATTTTAAACTTGTCGCTATTCAATAGGCCCTTCATTAGGGGATTAGAGTGATAGCAGTTGTCCTCAGCAGATGAAAAATAAACAATATTATATAATTAAAACTGAGCCTCACATCATTCAGAGATTCAGTGGGTAAAAACATTTCTTTCATTATTTTTTCTGCCTCAGGATATCAGTCGATTTATTTTGGATTAGACACATGAAATACTGTAAACCTAAAGATCTTAATGTAATTGTCCTAGCCAGAAATTTTAGATAATTGTTAGGACTCTTGTCACTTTATGTCAGGCTGAAGTTACAAATACATTTGCTAAGGGAGAAAAGGTCAGGAGATAGAATCTTCTAGTAGTGACAGAGCAATGAGAAACACATTATGCTGAGGGCAAAAATCAAAAAATAAACTAAACTGACAAATCTTGATAACACAGCCCATAATATTTCACTTCTGTGGAAGTCCTGCTACAGGGGCGCAACAGAAGTTGATTGGAATTTGAGGAAGACTGAAGTAAAGGACTTTCTGGTAATGCATCATGTTCCAACTTGGTTGAGCAGTTGGATGCTGCTCTCTTCTCCCATTAGCACACACCAAGCACTGATTACACTGGGGACAGAACTTGGTCACAGTGATAAACTGTGTGGTATTAAAAATACCCTTTTTACCCCTACATATGGAACACTGGAGAGTTAAGAAATGTTTACACTTTTTAACTATTGCATTTTAAACCCAAGACATTATCCAGTTTTTGTGCCGCATGCATACACCCATGCACCGCTTTTTTTCCTGAAACTAAATACTTGAGTGAATGCCGTGAATCAGTGACTATGCTGGAATATGGAGAATTTGGAGTTTCATCACTCTTTCATTAAAACACCTGCATAAAGTCATGACTCTATCATGGGTGGGTTCTTTCTTACATCCATAAGTGTTATTCCTGTAAGTTTGAATAAAATGCCACCACATCAAAATGCATTTTATACTTTTATCCTTAGATAATGTAGCATAGAAAATACTTCTTTTTCTTGTATTAGTTATAAAAGAAAATTAAAGCTCTTCATTTGATGGAGAAGTGAGAATAATGAATTTCTGTTTAAAGAGAAGGAAGTGATTTACATAAATTTGAAGGAAAGGCAGTTTTTGTACTGAAGGAAGTAGCTTCCATAGGTGAAACATCCATTCCAGAGGTGAAAAACAGAGTACAAGTCCATACCAAAGCCTGGAATTGAACTAAACGCTGTGGTCAGTTGTACTTTGTCACATTATTTGCAATAAGGATATAGGGCTCAAACATGAAACAGGACTGTCTGAAGGCTGAATAATGAGAGATGGAAGAGATCAAAGGTTAGGTCTATATGAGGATCTTGAAGACTGGGCAAAGGCAAATGTCACACCTGTCTTTCTTTAAGGAAAAGTGTATCTCTATCCAAATACAAGGGAATCTGTATCCAAAGGAAAAAAAAAAAGGGATTTGGGAAAAAGGTTGCACACTCTTGAGTTCATTCCCTATAAAGATTATGCGACAAGTCTTTGTGGCATTCATGAAAGACATGAAGGGAACGGGAACAGCCAGCACAGATTTACCAAGGTTGTGTCATGCCTGACCAGCGTGACTGCCTACTGTGAAAAGACAGCAATCTTTGTAGAAAGAGGAGAGCAGGGGGTATCATTTACCTTGAATCGAGCAAATCTGTTGACTCTGTCTCCCACCCTTACAGCCAGACTAGAGAGAGACGGCCTGGAAAGCCCACTGCAAGGTGAGTGGAAAGAACTGGCTGAACTATCAGTTCCCAAAGGCAGGGACTAATTCTTCAAACTGGTGGCCTGTTAATAGAACTGGCCAATGTGAGGGGCAGTTCCACCCTTCAGCACACGGATTGCTCTTCCCCAGGCTATTGTTTGGGGACTTGCTGAGGGTGTGTTCCATGGTTAACAAAGTATAAGTCAGGCTCAGTATCAAACTGTCCAGAGAGGTTTTTGGAATCTCTGTCCGTGGTGATATTCAAAACTCAGCTAGACAAGATCCTAAGCACAAGCTGTTTTCAAAGTTTCTTTAATTTCAAAGTCTGGCCTGTCTGGAGTAGGGGATTAAACCAGATCATCTGTAGAGGTCCCTTCCAGCCAAAGTCTTCTGTGATTCTAAGTAGTGCAGCACAAGAGAAATAGATCAGCAGAGCAGAATGGCTGGTGCTGATGTTCTGATGTCAAGCAATGCACGTGCTGGCCGTGGACTGCGTGCCACGTAGCGGTTACTTCTGCATTTGGTGAATTTCCCACGTTGGTTTCTTCTCGAAGGAGTCGGTAGTATGCTCTGGGACTGCTGTACAATGTGGATTCTTTTCAAAAGTGTACATCTTCTCAGTACTAAACTGCAACTGTAATAGAATAAAGAAATTTAGGATATATGTTCAAATGGCTAGTAAGATCTTCCATGCACTAGAGGGGGGATTTTTAAAGACAATTGAGCCAGCCTCAGGGCAGCTCCGTTTCGGTGACTTTGTCACAGTCTTCTAAGGTAGCCCAGTAGATACCGTTCTTTCCTTTGTATGTTTCAGTTTTCCAGCTACAGAGGAGTTAGTTAGCAGTGCTAGAGGAGCACCTCATCAGGTTTAGGAATGCCCACAAAGGCTTGGCCTACACTCTACAACTCTTATCCATAGGAGAAATTGCGAACATTGCGTGGTCTGAAATTTTATTTCAATATATGCACACTGCCATTTCATGAATCCTATGGAAGAGGCATTAGGTATATTAGATGTTAGGTACTGAATTTTAAAATCTTCAAAATAATGTTTTGCTGGTGCTTGATCATCCTATGACATCTGAAGTTGGACACCAATAAAATCCTTAGATAAACTATATACACAGTGCTTGAGAAATAAAGAATTCGTAGTCATCTTTTAAAAAGTCTGATGGATAAGAGCTGCAAGTGCAGAATAAGTATTTTATATGTGTCAGATCTTGACCTTTCTGCTCACACCGCTGGCAGTTACACACACACACAGAGTCCCACTGCTTTATATGTGTCAGATCTTGACCTTTCTACTCACACTGCTGGCAGTTACACACACAGAGTCCCAGTGTTCATGGGTGTCTCTCATAGTGACCAGCCAAGAACATGGAATGAAATTCCATCAGAGTTAAGAAACTCAACCAAAGCTTATTCACTTTCATTCCAAGTCAAAGGCATATTTCTTCAATCTTCCCTTATCCAACATAAACACACATTTATTTTAAAATCCTGCTCTGGTAGTTTTCCCCTTGGGCAGAAGTTGGAGAACAGAATAAACTGTATCAGGCAGATGCTAGCCGTGTTGCTTAATTTAATTCTGGAAGGCAGACCAATATCATAGCTACGGTTTGGTATATGAAATTCGATAGTATGGAAATATGCACTTGTGAGTTTAAGGAATTGCGGTATGCTCCTAAATCTTTAAAGAAGTCATGCATTTTATTGGATGCATTATTATTGGAAGTATTACTTCTTGGAGTTTTGTCTGCTTGCTGTTCTGCATATATAAGCTGCTCAGTATTAGTCTACTGCAAACTCAGTCCAGTGTGCACTTTTAAAATAAAATATAGTAAAATATTAACTAAGTCCTAGATTGCAAGGTTGCAACTATCCTTACGAATTGTGAGAACTATATGGTGATTTCATAGCAAGCCCAGAAAACAAATTATATATATATATAAAAGTAAATATATAAAATATACACATTGTATATGTACTATATATTATATAAATATAATATATTTATATACTTTTTTGTGGTCTGGAAGTGTTATTGTGATCCACATCTAAAACACAATTTATTTTCTAGGGCAGAGTCAGAGGAAAATTAAATAAAAATTTAAAACCATCAGCAATTTTTAGGTCTCTAATGAAGGTTTTCTGGTTTCTCATTTTTCATCGCTTCTACAGCGTATCAGTTTTTAAAGGTTTGACTTGAAAATTTCCATGTCTGTTTCAGATTGCTTGCTTAGATTTGCTGCAAAAAATTGCACCTGTTAGCACTAAGAAGTAGCCATTAAAACGATATTATAATTTCTAAAAACTCCAAGATTTTGATCAAAGCTAACAGCCCTTCAGGTATTAGTTGTACCTATTGTTACCATCAAAAGTTGTCCCAAATCTGTCAAAGTCAAAACCCTAACATTTCCAGTTTGTGTATATACTTGAGGGTTTCTGGTGGTGGTGATGATTGCTCTTTGCTTTCAGCTTTCTCTTAAAGTGTCATCTGCACTGAAGAGACTCCTGTTTTAGTTGTTGGCTGGAATGCCTACGATGTACCCTTCCCAGAGCAGAAGAGCATGCTTTATTATAAAGGCAGGTACAATTTCCTTGCAATTCTTATTCTTAGAGCCAGCAAGTCACAGGGCAGAAAAAAATGAAAGCAGGGAGCAAAAAAAAGAAAACTGTAAGTGGTGAGTGGAAAAGATTTTGGCAGCATAAAGCAAGAGGGGCGTTAGTACCATGGCACAGTGTGATTACCAAAAGAAAAACCGAAGTTCAGAAGTGCATGGGAGAAAACATGGGACAGAAGCCAAAAAAGAAGTCAGGGAAACAGGAGGAGATGGAGCGAGAAGCAGGAGGGTCTGTGGCCAGCAGAGCAAACACTGCAGTTGGAAAAAGAATGCCAGGTTCGTTGGGGGTTGAAAAAGCATGTTTAAATTTGTGGAGCAGCAAGCAATTTTATCCAAACAAAGAAATAAACAAAGCTCCTCTCTATAACATATGATCTCGAGAAGTAAAACATGAGAGGCCAACATTCAGTAACTGTTTCTCTTAATGCCAGTTCTGGACTTGACTCCTGCTATTTCAGTCACATGGACTCCCTTGCCAACTCTTAGGGGACACTGTGATTAAAGAAAAAGAAAATAACTTTGCTTATTAACGATGACTTTTTATTGATAAAAATGGAAAAGAAAAATTAAAACCAGAGCACAAAGAGCAGCGTCTAATTCATTTGCGTTCTTTTTATTTATCTTTTGTAAAAAGTTTTTAACAAGGACTACATCAGTGAGTGTGGTCTACCCATATGGAGTCCAGAATATCTAATCCTTCCAAGTAGCTGCAAGTCTTGTCTTTGTGTATCATAAGTAACAAAGTCTAACAAAGTTTAGGGGTGGAACAGAAATTCCATCTGAGGATTGATCTGAGCCATCTGTGTTGTAGCACAAATAACCCAAACTGTAGGATTATAGATGCCCAAGCAACAGAAATTTTAAGTCTTACAAGTCTTGTAAAACTTGACATGTGGTATTATAACACTCAGCCATTTGTGGAGCAGTCATCTGAAATAATAATAAAAATAATATAAATAATCTTATATCAAAAATAAATCTTTCTGCTGTCCCAAGACATAGTTAAAGGCTCCTGGCAAAATATGTTATAGAAAGCACAAAACTTTTCATGCACTTTCCCACTTGCAGTATAAAAGGAAATAATATGAAAGGTTTTTAAAATTGTGGAAAAAAATGTGTCTTTTTGAGCCTGCATAAAAATATATTTAATAGCTTACGTGTTATGTCTTTTAACACTTGAAACTAATCCTTAACAGAAATAAATAAAGAAATAAAATAATTCTCCCTGGAACCCAACCCATAAATACTTATTTTATGTTCTGCAGTCACCACTGGTATAAGAGTAATCACAGATAACTTTTAAAATTGAGAAAAGGCAAAATTGGAATAATTTAACATTACTATTTTAGTAATAACTGTTTTTGAAACAATATCAAAGTTTGTCCCTCTGCTTTGCTATCAGAAAATAGCAATAGTCAAAGGCAAAGTCATATCTCAGCGACTGCAGCTGAGACCCTCCAGCAGCTGGTACCTCGAGAGGAAAAATAGCCTCCAATGCTCAAAGGGCCTCAAGTCATGGAGGACATTGTCAGTGTAAGGATTTTATCCTGCTGCTGACTTTTGTGAACATGCGCAATTCTGAGTTATTTTTAAAATGCAAATTGAAGAGAAAAATCATGAGATACCAAAGATTTAACCTGAAACATTATGCTTACACTTACAAAGCCTAACCAAACACTTCAGTACTTAGACTTCATTGCAAAACATTACATACTTCTAAACTATCTGAACACCTATGTTCAATGTGTCGGTGTTCTTGCTCTCTCCCTTTGATATGCCCCTAGGTCAGCCCTCTCGTCTCAGGCATCTCATCTGACAACTTCCCTTGCAATCTGACAGGAAGGTGCATTGGATTCCCAAATGAGTGTCCACTAGCCCTCTCATCCATTGAGCATTTCAATCCATTGCTTCATCTAAAATGTGGTCTCTGAGGGGCTAAAAGAGATGCCTCATGAGAGGGAGGGAGGAAGGAAGGAAGGAAAAGAAGAAGGAAGGAAGGAAGGAAGGCATCTGTCCCAATATCTCTCAGAATACTGAAAAAAAAATCTAATTTATATAATAAAATACATGTTTACAGCCTGGACAGAGGGGATTTTATATAACGGTCATTTATGACACAACTGAAAGGTCATTTCTCCGTTCTTTTAAAGACCAGATGCTAATGAAGTGACCAGCTGCAGATGCTGATGGAGTGTTGAGGACTTCCATGTTGGTGTTTGCATAAGTCAAAACCATCTGTAATCCCCAGGCTCATTATGCAACACAATCTTTGAGAAAAGTTTCTTTCAAGCAACATATCCATTTCTTTATGACCCTCCTCCTGGGATCCTTGGAGGACCATCTCACTTGTCGCAAATTCACAGAGCTGCTGTGTAGAGCGAATAGTATTTTTAGTTCCAAAAGCATTTTATTTTAAAGCTGGGACTTCTTTACCCCTACATGGATGTGCACACACATTCTTACAATCCTGAGATGAACCCCAGTAGAGGACCCCAGTGCAGACTTTGCATGAGAGTAACACACAGAGGAGTGCTCTGTGAGTATCGAGGTTAGTGTAACTACCTGCTCCAGGATCTCTGGTAGGAAAAGGCAGCCATAAATTCTGACAGGTGCTTCCCAGGAGGCCAGGAACAGAAAGTCTGCCAGGAAAGTACTGAATTCATGAACCACTTGGCCTTGGTAGTTTCCTGGCTGATGCTGCTCTTCACCTCTTGACAGCTTGGAGCTTGCTTGTCTTTGCACAGGTCCTGGAGCAAATCCGTAGCAGGGCACTTTCCTACACTTCACTGATCATGGTGAAGTCTCCCATTATCAGTCACCCAAGTCCCTTATCATTCTGGCACATGGATACTTTCCCATTTATATTCATTTGGCCCTGCCAGAGATTAGCAAGTCATTCAGTTGACATTTAAGGGACTGCAATATTAAAATAGCCACAAAACAAAGTAAAACCAAGCAGCAGATCAGGTTTAAGGAGCACCTCGGTATTGGTCAGAATGCTCGCTAGATGTCACTGTTCTCCAGAAATAAATCTATGAGCACTTTTTTCTGGATAGAAATATAGTGGGTCTTTAACAAAGCAGTGCAGCAACTCAAATCCTCAGAAACTGAGCTCATTTACAAATTGTACACAGCTCAGTTAAAAGGTCTCTCCAAATGCCCTACTTCACTTTCCGCACTCTCCGATTTTCATCTCACTTACCTCAGTGTAAATGAACAATAATTTCAGTCCAAACTTAAAAAGTAGTGCTGGTTCATGGCCAACCATCTAGCTGTTTTTCAAGTGTTTACATATCTATACTTTATGACACACATGCTTTAGCGATGGGGTGAGCTTGAAATGGACAATGCAGAACTTTATACTGCATGACTCTGTGGGTGTGTTTTCTTTTTCACTCTGCGATAAAATTTAAAGTATTTTTATGTCACTTTTGTTAAAGTGCCTCTTCTTAGGCACTTAAATTCATATGTCTGAGTTAGTTAGAAACTAGCTTCCCTATGTTCCCTGTAAGATCAGAGAGAGTAACTGATTCTTCGAGAGTGATTCAGAAAAGAAGCTCAACGGAGCTACTTCTGGAAGAGCTTCTTTTTTTTTCCAGTCAGAGAGGTTTTATTACTAGGGGATATAAAGCTACATGCTTAAAATTGGTCAATAAGAGTACTCCCAGATATATGGGATTTGGATAATATCCCTATATTTTAGTTTAGAAATGATGCTACTAGTAAGAAAATATACAAAAAGAAGAGGGCAGAGGAGTTGCTAGTGAGATAATCATCTATGGAAAGGGCAACTGAGTTAAATTAGGCTGTGTTAAACTAGGCATTTTTGAAATTATTCCAGAACATTAAATGTTCACAAGCAGGCTAAATCATGGACTCAGTAATAACTGCCAGATTTGGCACTGTTCTTTGTATTTGTATTAAATCAATAAACACTGGGGAAAAATCTAGCCAAGCAGTCACCCAGTGCGTGTCCAGAGCATCTTTAGTGAATAACAGTCTGCATCTATGTGGGGGGTCGCAACGCTGAATTGAGTCATTTACATTAGGTGCTCTGACTTGCATTATGTTGACTCTACTGTTCTCCAGTAACTCCTTTATTTTCATATAAAGAAACTAGACTGCGAAACACCCCCAAGAGTGCTGTTCAACAGCAGTTTAAACTGATCTAAATCAGTGGTGTGGCAAATCCCACCTCTACCTCCAGTTGCACATTCCTGCCCTTTCTCCCTCATGTCTGGTAGGTGGTGAGTGAGCTCGTTGAGCCAAATATTAATCAGAGAAAGAAAAATCAGATTAGTTTTCTGGCTTGGATCAACTCCCTGAAGAGACCTGGTGTTTGGCCATGATGTTATGTCAAGGGAGACAAGAGAATGGGCTGTCAGGATGATATAACACAAGACCTCAGTCACTGATGCTGCCATGGACCCCTGTAAGTAGGGGCTGAAGGAAGCCTACAATTGCCAGTGTGACTTCTCCTTGGTATTTTTGCCCTCCATCCCCCAAACACACTTCCTGAAGCAAAAAACTTACAGGGCAGATTCTGACTCCTGGTCCTGATGAGGTGAAATGATTTTCTCCAGCACAGCAGGAAGAAAGTCTCTGTCAATGATGAGAACCTCGAAGCAAGTGAAGACACAGCACACATGTTCCCTTGTGAGGAAAACGTAAAACTGCAGCTAAGATATATGACAGAGCAGAGTAAGAGGGCCCATTTCTGAGTTGCTATAAATTACTCAGGGACATCTTATCTCTCAGTTTGGGTACAGATTAAGAGGATGAAGAATGGCTTGGAGAAATCTCTCATCTTCAGTCCGAATCCTAACCCAAGTACAGCTTGCACAGATCAAGGGAATTCTCTCTACATATCTTAAATTATGCAAATAAATTAGTCTTCATTAACAGCTTGTCTAATTTAATTTCAGAAGATCAAGCTGTTTCCCACTTAGATTTACTGAAGAAAAAAACCGAAAACTTCAAGCCCATATTTGACTCCCAAGTGTATCAGCTAAACTCAGGAGTTATTGCTACTTACTTCGGCTTGTCACCTGTCCTCATTTTGTTCAGAAACTTTACATCACTCGACATCATATCAGAACATTTCAAGGATGGTCTTTTGCACTACAAAGCACCAAGTACTCTGAGAGACTGATGCTTCATTTTGCTAGGAGTAACCATGAGAAACACAAAAATCAAAGCCTTTTGAACTAGCCTGCAGCATCAAGTGTCTTATGTGAATGACAATTCTTTTCATGTGAAATTTCTCAAATTCAAAGATTACTTTAAACTTACTTAGAATGAAACTAGTAAGTCTGTTCATGTAAGTATTTGACCAGATAGTTATCAGATTTGCAGGTGCTTGCCTTGGCCAACCATCTATAGCTTTTCTCGGCAAAATGTTCGTTCTCTAACAAAACATATTCACAATAACAGTTATTCAAGTTTATATGCCACAATCAAGCAAATCTCTATGTTCCTTATTCGTGTATGTAAGTCTGTGCTACTTTAAGATATTCTGTCTGGGTATCCTTGGTACACTGCATGCTGAGAAATAAATGATAAATCCAGTCATTCTGAAGAAGAGCAAACATTTGCCAGAGCTTTACAAATCTCTTTGGTTGTGAAGTGGTCATTTATCCTCACCTGTATTGGAGAAAGCTAAAAATAAAATACTATTTTTTTCCAGGTGAGCAATTCCTGACTCCCCTATTCACATATCACCATATCTATATAAAATTATACACCACAAAAATAAATGCACTCAATAGAGCAATGTAGAGAAATAGGGAACAGTAAGTTTTATTTGTGGTTCAAATGGCAAGGAAATGGACAATCTCCTGTTTGGAACAAGCTAAACTCCTTCATTTGTTATCCTATTTTTATTAGTTCTTAAAGAGATGGATGATTTCTTACATTTTGGAGGTTTTCAGGGAGGGGAGAAAAAGGGAAAGTGACAGAATGCAATTTTGTAGAACTGGAAATGCAGAAAAGATTCACCAAGGTTCAGAGGTCTGAAGTACAAAAAAAAAAAGAAGACATGGAAAACAAGAAAACAACAACCATTCATCAACTCACCTGGAATCTGAGAGCTGTAGTTCCAAAAGCCTCTAATTTGCAGCCAAAGCACAGATTTGATCGCAATTCTTATGTTTTTCGAGATAGTGCCCTGAGTAGGTCTACTAGGTTATCTTCCATGCCTATAATTGAAATAGGCTCTTTTTTTAAAAACACTAAACTTTTAATTGCTGCAGATCCTCAGACCAACAGATCATTTACCAACGGAACATTTGATGTTTTTTTCATTCTCTTTAGTCTGACATAATAAAATACTTAAATACTGGCCATGTTGCAATTACATTCTGTGCCACACTTTTCCATCTCTTCTTGCATTGCTCTTATGCTTTGGTCACAGTATTTTAGCCCCTTGTAAGGCCTGTTGTTTCAAATTTTTATTCTGTTTTATTTCAGAGTTGCTACAGATTTAAATGCTGTATGAATAAGTGGCTGTTTGGCAGCCAAAGGGGTCATGCTTGTTTTCAGCTTAGTATATTAGGTGCAATGCAGAAGTATTGATGCTGACAGTCTTTTGACCAAAGGATTGCTTCAGACATCTTATAAAACAGATTTGTGAAAAAAAAAATTGAAAACACTGAAGTCCTGAGTCTGCAAGAACTGTAGACACTGAAATGCCTTCAGCAGGCTGAAAGAGAGAAAAATGTTGTTTACACAGTTCTGATTTCAGTCACTCAAGGGGTCAATAAAAGACTTTCAAGGCCATCAGATAGCTGATATGTGGAGACTAAGTCATCTTGCCTACCTTGCTTCATCAGTGTTGAAATATTTTTAAGATTTCTGAAATTTATTTAATTACTGCTCACGCTAAAGAACGTCTAGTATATATGTCATCTTTAATGTAACAATCCTGTAATGCTTGCTCACATGAGTAATTCCTACCTGAGAGAATAGTCTGTTGATTTCAGCGAAAAGAGGCAGATGAGTTAACAAGAACTTCAGAATGATCTGAAATAGGGCATAATAATTACAGAGAAATGAAACAAAACAAAAAAGAAAGCAAGTAAATTATCACCAAGGAAGTATATACCCCACAATATTTTAGGCCTGGTTAGGATATGTTTATTACACTTTTTAACAAAATAAATAATAAATAAATAAATTGGAAACACAGGAAGTTTCACCTCCATATGAAGAAGAACTTCATTACTGTGAGGGTGACAGACCTCTGGAACAGGCTGCCCAGAGAAGTTGTGGAGTCTCCTTCTCTGGAGATCCTCGAAATCTGCCTGGATCCCACCCTGTGCCACATGCTCTAGGTGTCCCTGCTGGAGCAGGGGAGTTGGACTAGATGATCTCCAGAGGTCCCTTCCAACCTTAAGCATTCTGTGATTCTGTGATTAAATTTACATTAAGGAATATTTCAATATGAACTCCCCATGCCATTCTTCTCTGTAGAACAGGTTTCCTAAACAGATCAACTGCTCCCAGGCTGTACCATTTATTCCATTTATTCAGAAAATGGGAGCAATTGGAGTTTTGTTCTGCAGTGCTTCATGGATGAGTCTAGCTATGGAGTTTGACCTATGAAAAACAAATAAGAAAATTATCAGCTCTTCTGGAGCAGAGCAGGACAGGGGAAGAAAAAAAAAGGTAGAAAAAAAACCCTAATTCTGTCTTGAAGATTTTCATTTTTGAGATCCCAAACTGGTAACTCTCTATGTAATGTAAATCTAGTCATTCTCCAGCCAGATGTCCCCATCAGGATTCAACTACTCAGCCTGCCATTTAGGATTTCTGTTTTACTTAACAGCATTCTATGTATGTTAGTAGCGCCTGGGGACACTTTTTTGCTAAAAACATTGTAAAGACTTCTTGGATTCTACCAACTAAACCAAAATGAGAGGTGCGATCACCCTAGATTTCTTCTACTGTGAATGCATAGAAAGAGATGCTGCCAAAGGGCCTTTCACACCACAGCTGCATTGCCCTTCAGGGATTCTTAAGTCTCATTTCTGATGATAGAGGGAACCTAAAATGTGCATGTTCCCCACTTTAACACCTTTGTTATATTTGTCTAAGTCAGATGAATTCAAGCTACAGTACTTGCACTCCCAAGTCTTGTTTTGCAAAGCAAGAAGCGCAGAGGAAATATTTTCTTTTCTGTTACAGAGGCAAGGAGAGGTGAAATGACTCACCAGGGTCACACAAGGAATCTATGAGAGACATAAATGCAGCCAGTTTCTATTCTGGTGCTTTAAATACAAGGTGATTATCATTCCCTGCAAAGCATTCATGACTTGTTCTGTTTTAGTTTCACATCACTTAAATAGAAGACTTTGAAAGCATACAAGTTTATTGGGACTCAAGTCATTCGAAAAGGCCAAGTTTGACAGACTAAATTAGTCTCTGAATATCATTGTTGTTGTTTCTTAGGCACTTGCCATCTTAAAATTGTGGTACTACTTCACAGTGGAACAAAGATTTTTTTTTCCAGTAAATCAATGCAGATGATTTCTGAATATATTCCATTGGCAGGGACAAAAAAATAATGATTTTTAAATGAAAATATTCACCCTCCAGCTTTGTGGGAGGAAAAGGTTGTAAGTGAAAGATGATTTGTTTGGCAAATGAGAAAACCCTCCATGCCGCATTTTTTTTGTCCCTTGAGCCCAGATACTTTTGGGATTTTACAATGCTGCTATTTACACATATGAAAAACATATTCTTTACTTACAGGCAGCTTAGTGCTCCTTCTCCATTGATCCAGCTATCCCTGCTCTTGACACCAAAGTCAAGGATCTCTTTGACAGTGATTGATTGCCACCCCTTCACAGGAAGAATGACTAACTCCAACCTGTGAGTATTGGAGAGACTACAGAATATATCTGCTGTACTATTTATTTTGGGAGGCGGACATGTGCCCACATTTTTATTCTTGGAATAAACATTCTGACATTTTCTGGCAGGTGTGAACGCTGCAGCATACCAGCAAGCAGAAAAAAAAAATGTCTAACCTATCTGATGGAAGCAAACTGACTATTGTACCAGATTCCATGTGAAATCTATCACTTGAAAAGCCAAATCTTGATCGTAAGGGTCTATTGGCAAATCGGAATGAAAAATACCCATTTTTCAATGGTGCCTACTTGCTCTTCTCAACCAAATCCAAACCATAAGACAACTGTATAATGAATTATGTAAATTTTAAACCTCAGCCAGATGGCAGCCAACTCATTTTGCCAATAGTCTGAAAAGATTAGCCTTAATGTCTAAGTGACAGCATGCAGAACCTTTCTCAAATCTTTTTCAGCTGTCAAATCATCAAAACTGTGCTGATGTAGCTTTTCTGATGGGAAAGTGTAATTTCAATTCTTATTCAGTTTAAGGTCACTACAATTTAGCTTTAATTTTACACTTCTTTACTCCAATACTTGCCCAGCAGTTTCTGTAACAGCTTGTAGAATAAATATTTATGAAAACCTTTGTAGTAACAGTTCTTTCCATATTATTTGGTAAGACATGTCTTGACTCTGATGTCTTTCAAAGTTACAGTATTTATGGAGAAAACATTAAAAGTCACAGGTGGGGCATATCGTTCATAGCTTGAAACGTGATCATCATATATGCATGATTGTTGGCTATACCTGTTAACAATTTTGACTGTGATTGGTCCATAGGGAGATAATTTCTAATTTTAAACTAAGTTAAACTTTGGTGTCACTCAAATCTTAATGTTGACCAGAGCAATACCAGAGCAGAAAAAATGGGAGCAAAATAGGGAAACTATAATTTGTTTCAGTATGAAGGAGAGAATAAGAAGAGTTCAGTATGCATTTCAAGATTGTCTTCATTTTTTTTTCTCCTTAGCTCATCCACTTTACTAGCAACTATTTCTGCTACTGGGACGAAAATCTCGGTTGTGAAAAATCACATCTTAGAAGTTAATCTACCCCATGTGAGTCTAGCAGTATAAATCAATACTTAGCTATTTTGGAAAAATGAAAATAGAACAATTTGTTCCAAAAAAAAAAAAAAAGACAGGAAAAGATTTTTAAAAAGGTCATTAAAACATCTTGGTGTTTTACACCTTTAACACTGCTACAAGAACAGAAGTCATCCCAGGCATCCTTGGAAGTAAAGTGAGGCTGAAGTGCCTAACCAAAAAGTGCCAAGAGTCTGTCACTACCCTGTTGCAGTGCCTTGGACAAGTCACTTCCCAGTGCCTCCTTTCCCATCTGTATAACAAACATGTCTTTTCTCTGTCCAGCTCTTCAAGACCTGTGGTTAAAAGCAACAGGAGAGTTAGAGTTTTTATCACAATACACATTTGAGATTTGGTTTAGGGACTGGAAAGCCCAGTTTAGACAGCATTTCCAAAAAAATATAAATTTCTACAATGCATCGATATTCATAAGTGAATAAATAACAAAGAATCAATATTGAATAACTATGGCTAAGGACAAATGCACTCATCCGTGGAGAGACATCTTGCTCATATGCAAATTGTTCATATGCACAAATGTCTGAGAGCACTGAGCTGAAAAATACTCAGAATTTGAATGAATGCAGGGTTGCCAAACCACAGCAACAGGCCACCAGCATTCATGGCATTGGTGTAAAATCCAAGTATTAAGAAATACTACATTTTTTGTTTCTTTTATTTGTCTTCTGGTATTTGAACCTTCCATGATCACTTTTTTCCAGATTTCCTCAACAACTACAGCTAGTCATAAAATGGAATTTCTGTCCTCAACAGACAAAACAATTAAATTGTTAAAAATGTGGAACGTAATTTCTTAAAAAAAAAAAGTTTGAAAACTTGAAAACATAGAAAACTTAGACATAATATCATTCTGATAATGTTGAAATACTATTACTATGAAGTTGAAATGAACTATGAACTTTTGAACTTTTTTAGTTTTATCAATATGGGAAAATTGAAATTACTTTCTCTCATATAAACCCATTAAACTTTGATAAAGCTTTATTTTCGAGGTGTAAACTATACCATTAAATATTTTCATAGAGATTTAGAAGTTGAATTTTAAAAGTAAATCTGACATTCCCACTTGTATTACAACTGTCTTTGTGCAAACCTGTTGAAAATAAAAACTAAACTCTATATATTGAAGACATTTGTAGCACTGTAGAATGTTCATATATGCCATCAGTGCACTTAAACATTATATTGAGAAAAATGCTACCATGTTGTTAGATGCAGATATTCAAGGGAGGAGAGGGATACATATCCCTATTTTCCTTTGCTGCCTCCATCATTTATACTAGGAGATGTGACAGTCTCCCACATCACAGCATATGTCCAGAGGCTGTACAACTCCCGTCATTTAGATCTGTGCTGCTTCCTGTTGTGACAACTCTGCAGCCAGATTTAGGAGATCATAAGACAATTTTCTTGCAGGCCACAGGCCTGCCTCTGTGATGTTGGGCAATTTACTGCGTTGCCTCTGCTACAAGCAGCTATCTTAGTCATAAGGAGTTAGCTTTAGCTGTCATTGCTGCTGTGATGACATCTCCTTTCAGGACAGCAACAAGTGTTTCTGACTCTATCCTCTAATAGACTGAAATATCCTCACCAAGCTGCCAGTCACTGCCTCCTATGCAGCCATTGGAGAGGAATCCCAACATCTAAACTATATGGAATAAAATAGGAATTATAGGGGCCTAGACTAGGGTTGTCTTACTGCGTTATATCTCTCTCATGCCTCTCCCCTCCTGTGTAGGGAGCCATATATGATTCTCTGGAGAGCAGAAAATACGTGTTAGTCACTGCCCTTTTAGTGTAAAGACCATCATTCCATAGTTCCTAAATCATGGGGACACTCTGGATATAGTTGTCTGGGCCTCCCTGCTTTCCAGGAAATGGAATCACACTCCTACCCTTTCTTGAGAAGGCATGTGCATCAATATAAATGCTCTGCCTATATTCTGCATGCAGTGAAGTGGTATCCTGCTCTTAGCCACGGCCTCTAGACCCTAACACCAAAGAAGACACCCAGTCTGCAAACCAGAAAACCACATGGCTAGCACCGAAAGCAGAGCTCAACAGTTTTCCCCAGGAACAAACTACGCCCTTAGCAGTGCTTATTGAGTACTGTAACGCAAACATTTATACTGGCTTCTCTTCTGCAGCTACATGTGCTGTGTATTCTCCATGTGCGCTGCAGCCAGCTAACCTAAATGGAACAAAAACATTTGTTTTTCTTCACATTTCTCTATATACCAAGCCCTTCCAAATAAATATTCAGCTGAAACCTCTTGTAGTATTAGAGAAAACAAATAAATCAAATGAATGAATTAATCTGGAAAGTCATAAAGATCTATAATTTCTGTGTTCTAAGAACATCCCACAAACAATTAAATGTTCGTGTAACAGAGGCTAGGCTGATAAAATGATGAGCCTCCCTGGCGCCAGCAATACCCCTGGCTAAAAGCCAGCAACTAGCATTTTAAAAACCTTACAGAAAACATAAGTGACTCCAGAATGGATAAACTGAGGAAGAGCTTCCCTTTGAATGCTCATAGTAATTCACCATGCTGAATGCTCTGTTTGTCTTTGGCTTCACTGTCTAATTCAGACTTGTAGATGAGTTTCCAGATGAATTTTGTGGATCTTCATTCAAAGCACAGCAAAAAAATAGCTGAAGATTTCAAGTTGATTCTAGCTCTAGGTTGCATTGACATGGCAAAGGGTGCCTGGGGATTTCCCAACATATCTATGGGCATAAAACTGAATACCAAAAAATCCTTTTGTTTACAAAAGTTTTGTCTACTACCTTGAGTCCCAGAATGGATCATTCCATAGTGAAGAGGAAGGCAGAAACAGTCTTCTACCTTCCCAGGCAACTCTAAGCCATGCTACGATTTGGCACTTGGTCTAGGAATCTAGAAACAGAAGAGGTTTCCAGGCAGACTTGCTAAACAAAAGATCTACCTTTCGGGATGTGAGCCTTTCCCCTTCAACAAGCTTCATATGCTTTAACATAGTATTACAGGCTGAAAATGTGTGTGAGAATATAAATTATAATGTAAATTATAACGAGTAATGAGATTGCAGGGGGTTTCTTTCTTTTAAGATCCAAGGCTTCCTAATCATCCTCTGCCAGCAATGGTACCACTACTAATGATGACTGAAGCAAGCCAAGAGTATTACACTGATACAAAGGAGAAAGCAAATGAACAGTGAAGACTGAGGGAAGATTTTTGCAGTCACTCTACACGTACAGGTAAAATTGAATATTTTTAATATGCAAAATATGCAATTAGTCTTCATTACACACTTGACAATTTCAATTTGGAAGGAAAAAAGCTGTACTCCAGTTACTGAACTGAAACTTTAATCTTATTTGAAATGCTTTAGACTGAAAGATGAAACTCTTCTGCCTCTTGCCTTCCTTTCCACTTCACCTTCCATAATCAAACAGAGCCCTTTCCACCTTCCTCCTCGTTCTCAGGAGTGATGAAGGAAGTCATCTGCCCTGGTAGGAGCAACTGGCAGAGCAGAGATCTTCTGCAATGAACATTTGCTAATGCACTTCTATATGTTGAAAATGCAGATGAGGCCCTAGCAGAAGGTGCCACAGAAGTTTTGGCCTAGAATTCCATGTGAAAAACAAAAAAAGAGAAACATTAAGGTTTGTTGAAAAGATTGAGTTTTGATAGAAAATTGCTCAAATAGTTATTTTTATTCTCGCAGCGTGATTGACTGGGGTGACTGTCACAAAAGATACTAGAGTTAAGGAGTGTCACTTTTCTGCTAAATCAGAAGCAGTTACAAACTTCCTACCGCCTTGTTGTACACACGCTCCCTGGGTAAGTAAGGCTAGTCCTGAAGATCTCATCTGCGGGGCTTACACTAAAAGATTACCACCTCTTTTGTTTTCACTTTGTTTTCATAGATGAAATACTTCCAAGAGAATCCACTCTTATATGCGGTCCATCTTGGCAATTTTGTTGATAAAGATACTTAAAAACACACACATATACACTTCCTTCCATGAATGAAGAGTCTACCTCAGGGTAAAATGTCTCAAACCATCACCTTGGCAAACAGAACCAATAGTGACTAGTGGTCACGTTTCACAAAATACATACCATATTCTTTTTGGACACTTCCTTTTCAGGCTACAGTGAGCCATAATGTTCAAAGTTGAATTAGGCCTCGTGAGAGGGTCTTACAGGAGAGCCTCATGGGATGTGCCCTTTCCTTGTGGGTAAGGAAGTGCCTGTGCTCCAGTCCTTCAAAATCAAAACATCCACAGTGTGGGTCTCTTTCTATTCCAACTGAAAACAAAGACTAGATCACAATCAACATCTTCCTGTCTGGAACTGCCTGTTGTCTGATGTGGTGTAACACAGATGCTCTGAACCTTTGGAGCTGAGCCACAGTGCTGACTCACTTCTGTGAAACTGCAAGAGATCACCAACATCTCTATTTTTCAGATAGTCACTGTGATACGGAATGATTTATGAAAAACTGATTGATACACATTACTCAGGACATTATTGTTGGCTGATTTCTGTGTGGTTTGTTATCTTAATGCATGGACAAGTAAATAAACAACTTGTAAGTTCAGCAAGTGTAAATTGCTGCAACCTGAGCATTAGATTCTTTATAAGCCGTGAAAAGAACATACTCAATATATGACCTCACAGACAGTTGCTGGCTTTAGGGATGTAGAATAGAGTCTACATGGTAGAGTTTGTAGGACAGCTACAGCTACAGCTGTGCTGTAGCTCAGATGTAATATCTGATTGTAAATACTAGTAATAATTCCTCGAATCAGGCTGCTGGTACACATGATAAGATGCTGTGGAAACTTTTTAACTAACCTGTTTTTTTTGTAGCATTTCTTTGAAAGCCATGAACGATATTTGTTTCTGTTTATACTAAAGCAAAAGAAGACATAATTTAAACCTCTGACTCCAGACAGCATAGGTTTAGTGCAGCATATTGCAATATAAGACAAGAAGGAAGGAAGGGAGGGAGGGAGGGAGGGAGGAAAGAAGAAAGGAAGGAAGGAAGGAAGGAAGGAAGGAAGGAAGGAAGGAAGGAAGGAAGGAAGGAAGGAAGGAAGGAATGAAGGAAGGAAAGAAAGAAAGAAAGAAAGAAAGAAAGAAAGAAAGAAGGAAGGAAAGAAAGAAAGAAAGAAAGAAAGAAAGAAAGAAA
>NW_010577426.1:71160-103367 GCF_000705375.1 Tinamus guttatus | reverse complement strand
ATGTTTGTGTTTTAATGATAGCCTAACATGTCTTCATTTATTGCAAAAAAAAAAAATTACATAAACCAGTATGTGGTTAAAGCCTAAAAATATGATACAAAAAAAGAGAAATTCTAAAACCAAATATTTTTAATAAAAAGAGCAAATAAATCTCTCTTCTTAAGAAAAATCTTCTTTTTCCTTTAAACAGCTGTAACTATTGTGCCAGACAGGAGTGATTGATCAATCAAGTGCCACGGGTCCTTATCTTGCACCCGCTGTTTGGGACATAACCAACTGAGCAAAGTGCAAAGTCATCATGTCTGGAGTGGATGCACAAAGAAAATAGATTAGGAAACTTGACCATTTGAAGTGCAGAAGCAGCTCTGGCAAAGCAAGCTTCCTCTTTTCAAAAGGAAAAAAACCCAAGTACAGTTACTGCCATGTTGGCTTGTTTT
The DNA here is from genome assembly GCF_000705375.1 of Tinamus guttatus. The sequence continues at coordinate 102,930 of NW_010577426.1, read as the reverse complement.
ATCACAGCCTATAATAGTGAGATGCTGGCGGTGGTGACTGGGGAGAAGGAGGCACCTCGATGTCAGGGCGGCTGACCGAGAGCCCTACTGAGTGAGGACCCAGACAGCTGCCTTCTGTCACCGCTGCTCGCGCTCTCTCCTCCATGGTGACTGAGGTATGTTATCATACTTGGCTTGGCCAGTAGGGCGCTTTATAGCTTAGTTCACATGTTTCTTCATTTTCCTCTAACCCCCTGGAAGTCCTTGATTTTCTGTGCAATATCAACATCTTGTGATACCTTATGATACTTTGACCAAGACCGAGTGCATGGTCCCTTGCTGCCAAGAATCTGCAACCCCCTACTACAGCTATAGTCCAGTCTTTGTTTACCTGGTAATTGAAAAAGGCAACAAAAGGAGGAAGAAAATTCTTTATAGAATCATTGACCTGCTAGGTACCAGAATAATCATCCGTCACTTGTATGTAGGTCTCTACATGTTAGACTTCTAGTTTAAGCTAGTTGTATAAGCTTCATCTGCATTAATGAAAACAGATAGGTCATCCAACTTAAATGCCTTTCTCAGATTGCCCTGAATTTATCCAACTAGAGATAGCCCTTAGCATTTTTACATTTAGGTATCAACACACTTTACTGGTCAGTATTTCTGCCATTGAAGACTTTGTTTTCAGTTGGCATTGACTATCACAAATAATTCTTTATAATCTAAATAGAGCAAATTGTTCATAGAAGAAGCTTAAGATTAGAGCTAATATTCATTTCATCTACTTGTCAATGTGTATATCAAAAATAGTCATCAGGACACAGTTTGTAGTCAGCAGAAAAAAAAAGACAGACAGAAATGTAGGTTACAAGAAATCTACTGGGGGTCCACCTAGCCAAGTTCCATGCTCAGAATGGTCAGCTCTCACTTTGTATTGAAGGTGTTCAAGCTTAGTCCTTATTGTTTCAAAAATTAATCTCTCTGAAGAGATCACAGGAGACTTGATGCTAGAAATAAAAAGAAATAAAAGGCCTCAAGGTTTAATTTATATTGTCTATCTTTTCTGCTTGTAGGAAAAAATGTCAAAGGCATAAACAAGATTTCTCTGACTATGTAGGGAGTTGTAGAAATTTCTTAAGGAATTAAATTTCAGTGCACATATTCTTTTTGCAGTAAAGTGTTCGACATGCAGTGAAGTACATGCACTGCATGCTGTGACACAGTTATGTCTAAAATATAATATAATTTAGCTTTTTACCATCTAATAATCCAATAAAACCAGTCAGTGCTTTTCAAGCAGCTTTAGTCAGTCAACTGAAAATAATCTAGTTAATGAAACTATATTTAATACAGATAGATAGGATTTTTAAAAGGAGGCAAAAAAGCCAATTATGGCCTTTTTTTTTTTTTAGGTTATGGACAAGTCACTCCTATTTATCTGCACTGTTCTGTGACTGAATACTTATACTGCTCTGTGAACTCTCAGTGTCATTTAGTACAGATAATGGAGAATATCTCCTTTTAGTTTAAATGGAACAGGACCAGTTCTTGACTTCAAGGGAAAAAGAGAGACAGAGAGAGAAAGAGAAAAAAGACCCACAATAGTTTAAGAGCAGATGGTAGTAAAAAAATAATAGTAAAAAAGCAACAGCAACATGGCTGCAGCCTCTGTGTTTTAGACTAGAAACACTGCATAGTGTCTAACTTCCAATTCTGTTCCAAAGAAGAAGCCCACAAAGAAAAGTATCTTCTATGACTGCAGTCCTGTTTGCTGTTCCTTTTCCTTCATGTCTGGTGTTTGTTCACATAAAATGAAGATGACTAGGTCAAGCATTATTAAAACGGCTTGACATTCTTCTTAAATATTTCTTCTGCCAATATTGCACTATACTTTCCAAATAATTTAACTGAATAGACTGTCTGTGACCCAGTTCTTGGCAGGCAGTTTGTAGCTTGGGTGTCCTATCAGATGTATTAATGCTTGTTGATGGAAGCAGGACATGAAGTAGCATCCATATCAGAAACCACGAAGATCTCTTCTTCAGCAGAATAAGCAACAGTAAAAATTATTCCATGCAGTCACATTCAATGGATGTAGAGTTTTGGATGCTTAATGGTGGTGAATGTTTTCCGATATATTGTGTGACAAGCTCAGCCACTGACCACACAGACTACAGAAAGATTTGTGGTATTTGCAAAACTACTCTGTAGGCAGATGTCAACTGCCTAGAGTCTCTCCTTAAGCAGCTGAGTACACAACACTGGTCTCCAAGTAAATGGGGTTTGGCAGGTTGATGTTAGAGCTCTTGGTTCAGTCCGTGATCTTTAGTGAACTCTTTGCCTTTGTGTTAGGCCTTTCTGATTTATTTGGCCCATACAGTAGTACTAAAGATTTATTAGCGAGCTCTGCTAATCTTTGTTCATCAACAAAGAAAAGTTCCTAATATTATATCCCTTTATTTTCATTATTACTTAAATAGATCTTTCCTGGTATGTCTAGACAAGTATACTATCTTCTCCATTTCCTTCTGATCAGAGGAAATATCATAACTAGTCTTTATCTTACAGCTCTGAACAAGATACTAGACTTAGAAAGGCTTACTATATCTGAAGCTACTTTTTAAACTCCTGCCTGTTGGACTTTCATGTGGATTTACCAGAAACCTATCAAATAGCATCACAATAAGTACCCTTGGGAAACATCACATTGGGGCTGGCTGAAAGGCAGTAATTCAAACTCATGAAACACTGAGGTTTCAAAGTTTCTTCCAATGCAAATAAAACCAGTATCTCCTTTCAATCTGTGAGGAAGAAAACAAACCGCAGGAGACCCACTGGAATATACAAATTTGTTTCTCACCTTGGACAATGAAAAGAGCCTAACTCAGCTTCCCCAATAGAACTAGGCAGTTAAGTGGTTTGAATTTGATCTTCCTTCTTTCCAGGTAAATGTTATCATTACTCTTTCCACACTAATACACTCCTGAACGTGAGAATAACTTCAATCAAATTTTCAGAGGAACCAGTATGTTTTTCAAAACATTTTGGCTTTGAGACAATAGCTGTCATGGAAGAATAGAGCTAATTCAAACTCTGAGGCAGCCATAGCTACAGACAGGAGAATAAATTGCTCCTCAAATGTTTTGCCTTATATTCTCCATGCTGCTACCCAGGTCTAAAAGTAATCATGAATGGTTAGAGTTACAACATTTCAGGGTGCACATGACCAAATATTTGGGGGCTTTACAAGCCTAAATATTCTGGGATGCTAGTTCAGCCTCATGCTTTTTCCTTACCTCAGATTTATTGTCAGCATGGCTAGCCAGTAGCTGTGGGGAGCAGCTGGGCAGCCAGCAGTAACAAATGAGAACTCTTGCAGCCAGGCAAATATTCACACCTGATGGCTCAGCAATAAAATACAGTCAGGCTTCCAGGGTTCAATTCACTCTAGAGTTCAGCCACACAGGACTTCCCGACATTACAAATCATTGGCGCCTTTGACAAAGACAGTATTTTAATACTGTGTATATCCTTTTCTTCTTTTCAGACAGTTCCAATAAAATGGGATGGCAACTGAAGATGTTGCAAGATGAAATAAATTATAATATGAGAATTAAATTATCCACCGAAAAGCTCTATAAAACATAATCTAAATATCAAATTTACCCATGCCTTTGATAGAAGTACGGAGTTATTTTAACCTGATTTCTAAAGGAGACAAGACTTACTTGCTCAGTCACTTATCTCCATTTCTTTCCCAATAGTGTGTGGACCAATTTTGGTTTTGATATTAAGGTAAAACTTTCAATGGATATCATGAAAATATACTGCCAGATACAGGAAAAAGATCCTTGTAATGTGATCACTGATGATCAATGTGTGTAATAAAGTGTAAGATTATGTTTTCACAAAATTCAATGAAAAAAATTAGTCAACCATGCAACCATGGGAATAAAATGATTAGAATCCAGTCATTCTTAGCTCTCTTTCTTACAGGCTGTACAGATTTTCTGGAGAAACAGATAAGCAAACTGTACAAATAAGATTCTGCTCTACTGAAAGCTTTGGAGACAGTCTGAATAGATATCTTTGGTTCAGCGTATATTCTATAGCGATAGTACTTCAATACTATCAAAGAGAGTATCTTGGATATGCTATGGCACTGAATTGCTAAGAATTGCTAAGAATTTTGTATGTGATCTAGTTACCCTATTTGGAAGACTAGAAGCAACAAAGTGACAAGGTGTGACAGTTCACTGTTAGAAGGACAAGAAGTAATTAAGACACTTTCACATATCATGAACACCACTTGGTTGGAGTGCAAATACTTATGTCTGTTTGGGTCCTCTTTATCTGATGTAACATAGCCTACATTTTTTTTCCTAGAATATTCCAACAGATATGGGATTTCCCTTCCTCAGCAGGGCTTCATCTCCCAAGCTACAGGACAGTCCAATGACTGTTCAGCTGGGGTGAATCTTGAAAGTCTCTGCAGCAAAAGTGCAAAGTAGGAGCACAGCTTAGCTGGGGAAGCCAGACACAGGGAGAAGTAGGAGGTATTCACATTGCTTCTCTCATAACCCACTCTTAGCATATTTAAAGTGTTCTGGTTTTGATCAAAACTGCTCAAACCACTCACTTTTGACATGTTTTATCAAGTAAAAGTTATATTTCTCCCTTGTATTGTTCATGAAGAATATCATGTAACACAAAGCCCAGTTTTTCATCTAAGTAATTCCAGGGACAAACACACTCTCAGAACTCGATTTAAAGTTGTTATGTAAATCAGATTTTTCACTTTACTCATTGAAATGAAGAGCGGGGAGAAAAAGATTGTGTTTCAGGATTTTTAGGGATGATTTCTTTAAAAATTTGGGTAGTAATATTAGTAGTACTGAAATTTAGTACAAGAACTACAAAATAAAATATAAGGTCTTTTAAAAAATCTGGCTCTGTTTGTCTGTGGTTTTGAACAAAAATATTCATCATCAAAAATCTGTGAATAAGATTAGTTTACTCCAAAGTGTATATTTCATTATTCCACTGTGTACTTTTGTTCTTATAAATAAAGGGAGGACATGTTTTTCCATCACTTCTTAGGAGGCTCCTAAGGCCTTTGTATTATGCATATGCACAAAGATGGGCAAAAAATTACTTCACATTTAAGTTTTATTTCATATTCATTGATTTTAAAAATACATAAGCCGAAACCCAGTTGCTTCTTGATCACCCAAGGAAACTCAGATATAAAGTAGCTGCTCCACGGGACCAAGCATATTATGACTCAGGCCCAAGGAAGTTCAACTTTCTTTGCATTCATAGTTTACATATAAAGCATATTTTGCTGTTTTTAGTAGATTATAAACATTTTAAGTCTTTTATTGTTTTTGAGATGTCTTTCTGCTGTACAATTTATTGTACAATACTTTATTTGCTAATATGAATGAATTTGACTCAGACAAGGCGGTAGTGAAGTAGTGGCTTTTGTTCCCTAGCCTCCGTCCAACACAGACTAGGAAGATTAAAGAGTTATCTTGATCAGAGTTGAGGAAAGATGGGATATCTTTTTTGTTAGCATCCCCTATGTAATTGTTAGGTAGAGAAATACAGAGACATTGCCCATTGCAAACTCTTTACCCCTTCCGAAACAAACTTCATTATCTAAACTGGATTGTGTGCAGGCTTCCATCTACTTGCAGGAGTTGCGCCCTTGCCTAGGACATGGTATCCCTGCATCGGTTCTACTGCCTAGGGATGTACAAAGACGAGGTGTGGTTTCCAAACTCCAGTCAAGCTGTTTCAAGCAGGAGGAACCTGTACTTGCTCAGTTGGCAGACTTTGCATGTCCTTACGTGTACTTGGGGAGCACCACCACCAGTACAGCTGTGCTGGCTTCTAGCCATCAGCTGACTAGTTCACAGTAGAGGGTTTATGAACTCCGTTGGATTCACCCCCCTTGAAACTTAAACATGAGTTTAATACGAGTAAAGTCAGCAGTACTTAAACACATACAGAATGTTAAGCACAGGTTTGCTAAATAGAAGTGTTTGCAGGGAAAAAAACCTGCCTGGTTTCTTGCCACTTTCTGCTTTGGCTCCTCAGCTTTCAACCAGGTGGATCCAACAACGGCTCCAAGAACTTCTGGCCAACCTTCAATCCCCTGTCCTGGAGAAAGTTTATTTTATTTTCATTCCCAAATCAAAGTCTAATTTGAAATGGCAAAGTACTACATGAAATGGAATTTCCTTTTTCTGTCCAGCTCTCATAATTAGAGTTGTAGTTTAAGTAAAAGATAATGATATTTTTATTAAACTAAAGAACATGTGCTATCAACACTAAATCAGGGTCAAACTAGAATTGGTGTTGTTTCGTCTGCCTAAATGGGCAATAAAATGCAATTATATTTCCCTTTCTGTGTACCATGGTGATGTCTTTTTCTGCTTATTTATGTACTATGCAAGCAGAGGCTTTCAGATGAAATATTCCTGACATGAAATCTCATGAAAATTCACATTTATCTGTAATTTAAAGTATTTGTCTCACTTCTAGCTCAAAGCTGAGCTTATCAGCATTTTATTTACAGATCTTAGTAATTGTCTTTCCTGCCAAACTGAAATTATGAAATATATGTAAGCAGAACTACGTAGTATTCAAGATCCGTGTTTTCATATGCTGGGAACTGAAGTTATAAAATGAATTGTATAAAAAGAATATCAGCAAATTTAATGCTTTTCTCTGGTGAAAGTAAAGCCAGAGACATGACATAATGCCAAGTCTATAAATGTGGCACGTGCAACCTGGCTTAATACCATACTTTTAACCAGTGCCACAAGACAGCCATAACTTTCATCAATTTGATTATCCAGGATTTATTTATCATCAAATGCCTATGGCAGACACCATTTGGATAAGCGGCCAGACGTGTTGCGAGTGGAGAGCGTGTGATGTGCTTTTTGTTGGGGATGACAAAATCCTGCCAACCCTTGCATTGCTTTAGTGCAACTGGTGTCCACAGTGTTTCCAGAAAAACATCTTTCAGATGAAGTTTGCAAAAAGGTGAAGGGCCTAGTGAGATGGGCAGAATGTGATTACAATTGGAAATTTGGTGTTAGTTACATCCAACGCTATGAACTTGCCAACTTTATTAAGGAAAAGTATTTATGAATGAACTTGGGACAATAACATAGCCCTATTTTGGTTCTCAGACAAATTTGGGCTTCCCATTTGGGCTTCCAGACAAATTATAGGAAATGAATATACACACATGACTATCAAAGTGTTCTTAATCAGAATAATGTATTAAAAAGTGAGAAATACCCACTTGTGCTCCTCTTGTTTCACATCACTCACAATAAGGCATAGCTGTCTTCTACATTGCAGGTATGAGGAAAGTTGTTCAATTCAGTCATGCTTCTGATAACATTTTGTGATGAGAGTTTTTCTCTTGTGCAGTTTCCAGCTTTCACTATTCACATGTTAAAAATATTTTAACACACTCTTCCTCCCATAAAGGAAGAAATCTGCCGTTCCTAACCTATGTTCTAAGCTGTTAAACTGACTCTATTGGTCTTGTGTAGTTCTTCTTTTAATCAGTTCTTTGCATTCTATTTTATTCCCAGTTGTGTTGACAAATAAAAATATAAATGTGTGTGTGTATATATATATATATATATTTATTTACCAAAAAAAATTAAAATAGAATAAATTCTCCGGAGGACAACAGAAGTTCTATGCTAAAGCTTGACAAGATGTTGATCTTACCTATGACCTTAAATTCCACATAGAAATCATAGCTCTAACAACAGCATGCATCTCATATTAAGTTTACATGTAACTGTTCCTCAGGATTCTTCCCTCTTTTACTCCTGTCAGTGCAGAGTCATGTGTTGTGTCCCTAACTGGGCATGCATATTGTTGAAGGCTTCTTTCCTCAATCACATCCATATGAATCAGGGAGCAGACTCCTGGATGAGAAAGCAGAGGAGAGCCAGAAATGCTCAGCAAGTTGCATCCACAAGAGGAAATGCAAAATATTGGGTATCTTGCCTGCCTGTCTTCATCTCTAGCAGCTAGAACTTCCTTGTCAGCTGGGGTTTTGCTTTACAAGGGACATACACATCTACCACAGAGCTGGAGTGCAATTTTCTGACAAAATGGATTTTTGATGGAAAATGCTGACTCACTGAAACTAAAACTCTTCTTAGGCTCTGCTACTTTCAACAAAACCCTGATTGGGAAAGAATTCTCAGCTTGAGGATGGAATTTCCGCTCAAAACTACAGAAGGACCCACCACAGAATAGCTAAAACAGGAGCTGTCAGAATAGTCACCTAAGATGAGGGAGGTCTGCAGCTCAAATTCTTGCTCCATCACAGATTCTCCTGAGAAAGTGGAGATTCACAAGTCCAATAGCTGCTAAATGATGAGCTAATATCTGGAAGCCAAAACTCCGATTTTCTATGGTTTGTCAACATATCAAACTGCAGAAGTTTCACCAGAATAAGACCCAATACTATTTTCACTTGATAATGTATGTAGGATATAATTTTCCATTACTACACTTGATACATTTGATTTAGTAATTTCTGTGTTAAAATTATAAATGCAGGACAGTGCTAGAATAGACCCTGTTTGCTTCTGGACTACATTGTTAAAGACAATAATATTTTTGAATAAACTGGCATCACTGCATTAGGCTATTCCTGCACTGTTCAGTTAATTCACTTCAGAGTCTTTAAAGAGATGTAAAATACATTTTGATAGAAAATAAAATCTGTAACCCATCTCGCTCTCTAGTGACATGTCAAACATAGCAAATTTTACTAAATTAATCTTCCAAGTCCCAGTTTGTCAAATAGTTTCTGCAGGACATTTGCGTATGATTATAGCACAGAGATACAAGTTTTGGGAAGTCCAAACTCTCTCTTGGTATGTGACCCAAATAGGAGCAATACAGCTCTGTGCTTCTACTGTGGGAATGGTGCCACAACGAGAGCAGAAGGAATAGATGGGGAGTTGTTGATTGAAGTTCCTTAAGTAGTAGCTTGCAAAGTGTTTTTACTGCAAAGATCATTTTGTTTGCATCTACTGCTACGTCCACTGAATCTAAAGTACTGAGTTGCAGATTAATTTTTTCATGTGACTGACAACCTAATGTCCTAAACTTTAAAAGAACCTGTAGAACCTCCTGCTGCAACAGAGATAGATGCAGTGTCATTTTGCTAACTTGTGTTTGCCACTGGATGTTACCCACTGTGACAGAGCTTGGACAATCTTTCTGAATCAGTTCAGGAGAACATCAGTGACTGAAATTAGTTTTTGTCATTACTTAAAGTCATTTTGCAAGGATTGTACTCAGTGCCTGCAACAGCACTTGACCCTTGAAATCAGTTATTTATTCAAGATCTAGAGTCAAATACGGATATATATAATTGCAGAATCCAAAAATTTGTTCAGAAGCAGGCAGTCTAAATGTCTAAATATGGGGTAGATGTCTGGTCTCAGTTTCAGGGGTTTCCATTTATGCAGTACTACAAAAAAGGTTAAATCTATTGTAGTCATAGTGCTAATGAGGCTTAAATTTGTAATTCTCACTGTACAGCAATGATGATCTTCTGTTTATATAGCACCTTTTATCCAGATGAATTCCAAAGAAGTATGCAAAACTATGTTTGTATATAAAAGACTTCACCTAGATTACAGGTCTTTCAGGAGTGAAGCTCTGCAGCTGGTTAAACAATGTACAACAATTCCCAGCACTTCAGAGAGGAAAACACATCACCTGCCATGAGCAGTCTGCAGCAGAGGCAGAGCTAAGTGCCAGCTTCAGAAAGGATCTTGAGTGCCAGTACATTTATTATCTCACTTGATCTTGACTTTGTGTCCTGTCTGTGAAATGCAGGAAGGTAATAACATCCTTACAGAAGACCTTGAAACATTTAAGATTTCACACGATAAAATGAGGTTCATTCTTTAGCGAGTTAGAAATCTAACTCTAGAAGAGATTTTATAATGATCTAAACCAATCTGAGCTTTCATCTTTCATAAGGAAAAAAAAACCACACACTTCGCAAAATACATTTCTCTAGCATCATTTCAAGTGTCCTCTGGGGACGTCAGTTGAGTAAGACCTAGAAGCTTGAGCCAGAAAGATTGCTACTCCTCTCACCCTAACACTTCCAGGCAACATCACCACCAGCAAGGTCTTTCTCAGGGAGCTGTCACTCCTTCCAGGGCAGGGAAGGTGCTTAACAATTCTTATTACCCAACAGACACCTGATGGCTACCTTTGAAGACAGTGGGGAGAAATACGTTCCTATAGGATATGATTTTCCTAACCCAAGGTAGACCCCAAGGTAGAATAGAGCTCAACATATCAGAAAGAAAGCACCTAAGTATAAGAAAGTTGTCTAAGTTTCTACTATGGTTATGGAGCCATACGGCCAGTGGGGACCAGCCAGTGGAGACCAGGACTTTACCACTTCTCATTGTATTAAATTACATCTTGCAGTGTTGTGAGTTTCCTGTAACAAGTTCTTCTCAGAAGGAGGCTTTGCCTAACTTTACTCCCAGACACCTAGTGGCCAACAGCAAAGTTTGCGTGCAGACAAGAAGGAACATGTGAGGGTCATAGCAGATTTTTAACTGAACAATCATGCAATAGCACAGTAAGCTCAGCCTTGTAACCAGGCAAGTAGAGCTCCTGAATGCACCAGAGCCACCAAAGCGAGGAAGGGAGATGACATGCCAGAACTCATACAAATTAAAGTCCTGATTCTGCAATCAGATTCTCCAGTGTTAATAAGGCCTTGCTTGCACTTGCATTAGCAACTGGGGGCTTAGTTACATGCTCTGATTAAAGCTAAACAGAATTTGACAATACAAACTTTTCCTTATGTTAGAAACTTACAGCTGTGTGCCAAATATGCAAGATAAAAGAATATAACAGAACTGAAACAGTATAAAAATAGTAAGCATACATTTTTATAGCTACATATTTTTTCCAGTTGATTCCACCCAGTCCATCTTTCTTCAAATAATTGTCATTAATCAAATACAAATATAGTTCCCATGGGTCTAACTCAGACTCAGAGCTAAGCACATGTGTGTTTGTTGGTCTGCAGTCTTAGTTGTTACAGTTTTATTGAAAAACATTCTAAAATACATTTTCTTCCAGCACCTCTCCTCCTCCCACTCAAAAACTCAAATTACGGAGGGATTGATCTAATCATTTTGAAAGATGTTTCTGAATATCAAATATAGTCTTGCCTCATAAAAAAAAGAACAAACCTGCTTTTTTCATTGTCAACAACAAATAAATGCAAAGATCTTGTTTCAAATCTTGCAGATGGTCAACGGGAAAAGCAGGAGCAAAGGTTCAGATAAACTGCTATTACCACTTTCTTTAAAAACACAGAAATGCAACAGTCTTCTGATAAATAAGCACATGTATTTGGGCTCAAAAAAAAAAAAAGCCAACCTGTATCCTGAATTGCCAAAACTTAGCTTATACTAACTTATGCTCTTTCACTAAAAGCAATCTGGATTTCCATAGGATTATTTATGGTTGCAAAGATAAGCATGTGGCTGTGCTTTTGCACAACTCAGTATATAAAAAGTTCTATACTTAAATAAGATTTCATATGTACATACACATATACATATATAAATATGTATTTATATACATATAATTATATGTATGTATATACACAAACATTTCCACAAGCATAAAGTTGTGGCCTTCGCCACACATCATGAGGAGTCCAGGCTACATGTGTCCATCCACAGCCCTAGGCTGTTAGAGCAGCCCTCAGAATCTTTCTTGGTAGAAGACTCCTTTCTGCAACATGCTCAGTATTTCACATTCCTCCTCTCCACAAGACAGCCTTCTAATATGAAAATCAACTAGCCCTTATTATTTTCTTTTCCCATCTCTAAGATCCTGTGACATCTTCTGGTTTCCATCTGTCCCATGACTTCCTAGCAGGAAGATCTGCTATTTCCATACATATCTGTGAGGAATGCAAATGCAGGAAACTCTGCATTTTGGAAATGCTGTTTGCACCAAAGCAGCATTTTAACATTCAGAGGGAAACAAGACACTTTTTTGCTACTTCAATTTCAGTACCTCCTTTAGGGAGGTTTTGAGCAGTAAACATTTCAGCATAGAGTCAACCTTCTATCTTTCCTTTACCAACGTAAGATTAGATTAGAGCATGCAGATTTCCAGGAAAGCAGCAAGTGAGATTGCAGGTTGCCAGGGTATTGTTTTCACACACCTTCTGCAAACTTTGGACACTGCTGGAGGAGAAGATGAATTACTAAGGCTCCATGAGATCAAGGAGCAAGGCCTTCCACAAGGAAAAATTATGTAGAGGTTAGAGATCAGGTATGCCTCAAATGTTCTCAGTTATCTATTTCACTATGAACCAAAGACAAGAACAGAAAAGGACTTCTTGACTCTACTCTTCTTCTTCCCTCACCTTGTAGTAGGGGGATTTGCTTAATTCTTTACAGCTGACCCAACCCTTCTGCCCTGACAATCTCTGTGCTAAGTTTACGGCATGCAGCTGCAGTCCTTGTGCTCAGGGCAAGAATGTTAACCCTTCCCCTGACAATCCTTGAACTGGTTATTATATACAGTCCATCACACACATCTGATCTGAGACGCAACCAGATGGTTGTTATTTAGGTGAAAGCAGACCCCAATAGAATAATAGTCCAAAACACTACAGGGTCAGTTACTAAACTACTGTGATCAGAAGTTGGAAGAAGACTGCGAGCGCTGGCTCTTGTCTCCCTGCTGCTGACGGCGGAGCCGGCTTGCCCGCGATTACAATGGCAGAAGGGGGCACTTTGGGGCTTTTTGGTTTTTTTTTTTTTTTTTTTTTTAATGAGCTGTTCTGAAACACAAACCTTTTTGAGGAAAGGTTCAACTTAATTCACAGTTAAGCCAAAAAGAGAGAGCCAGCCTTTCCCTGGCACTTCTTCTTCTGAAAAGAGAAGAAAATTGACACCTGGAAATGCTGACATTTCAGAAAACAAATCTTACCCACTCTGAGTACAAGTTTGATGCTGGCAAACCATATGACATTAAAGCAGGAGGAATGTAGAAAAACTTACAAAGCAAAACTTGAGAAGACTATTTAGGAACAAATAAATAATGTGTGTGTTGAGCAGTACTGTGGGTAATTAATTTTTATCACTGCTTTTTGAACCACAAGCAGAGCCTGCTAGGTACTTATCTCTCCTCCTCATAACAGCTACATAGTTATTAACACTATTGCCTGAGGTAGGCTATTGAAACTGTTGGATTTATACCAGCCCACCTCAAATCATCATGACAGCCCCCTTGAGGGCTTTGCAGATAGTCCATGTTTCAGTTTGGATGCCAAGTTATACACAGATTCAATTCGTATTGAACTGACTTTGAGTTTAGATTTTCTTACTACTTGCTTTCCTCACAAAGTGGAAAAACAGTAAAATTCTGCTTTACTAAAAGTAAAACCCACAAATGAAGGGATTAGACCCCTCATATTGCCCATGCTTTCATCCAGTAGTGCACATATTGTGGTAGAGAGGGAAAAAAACACAGATTGTGTCCTGCCTAAGAGCAGTGTCATCGCACACAGGCTACGGGCTCTGACAGCACAAGGTGTTACCAGCTTCCCCAGTGTTGTCCTGGGAAGCGGGAGATGCCAGTTTTGATGGCAGGAATATCTGCCTACTTGGGCAGCACTGCGATCACCAAGCACAATGTCCTGAATTTGACTACAACAACAACAACAAAACATTAAAGGGCATATCCTGCAAACTGTAAAATTTCCTTTTTAAGCCAATGTACTTGGGGCAGCCTGTCTTCTGTGTGCTGGACATAAAGTATTCACCCCCTTGAACATTAAGCATGGAGTTAGTTCATGTAACACTTGAATCACTCTCTCTCCAGTCTTTATAAGGACAGACCAGCTCAGCCACACTTCTAACACCCGAATGCCTATTTAGTGACAGGTTGAACTGGATGAACTAAGCCTAAACACCTATGCTGATGTGTCTTAATACAGGAGTTCCTTTTACACTAACCCACTTCTCCAATGGTGTCTATGCATTCTCTGGCATGCTGTCATTCAGCAGGCTTCTTCACTGGAGCTATTTTATGAGCAGTTGAATAATGATGTTCTATATGGATCTGCAGTGCTCTATAATGATTCAGAGAATAATAGGATGTATTATGGCAGCATTTGGAACATGAATACATTCTAATAAAGTCCAAAGATTACAAGGTTTGCATATATCCAATCCAAGCAGAAAACAATTGGAATTAATTTATTTCTTACACTTTAATATATCATATATGTATACAAAGGGAATGCTTGTAAATCAAAAGCAATTTACAAGCAAAATAGGAACAAATCAGCAACACTCAGCACTCATATGGTGGGTGCATTTTTGTTCCATAATATTAGACTTCATGTTTTTTCTATTCTGTGCTTTTGTGCCTACTTTGTTCTTTTTAATAGAAAACTCAAGAAAATGCATGTTGCAGGAGCTTTTTGTATCCTAGCAAACAGGAGAAACAGCATCACAATAATTTAGGGCTTTCTGCTTAAACAGTACTCCTGCAAGTTATTTTCATAGACACTATCTTTAATAAAAAAATGCATATACCAGGCTTTTCAGAGCTGGAGTTTTTGTGGGTCGTACATCAGAAACAATCTTCCTCCTGAACCTCTTTTTCTCTAACAGGTTATTTTCATCTTTTCTTCTAGCTATTTATGGAAAAAGTAACCACAGTCCTCCAAAACTGGCACTAGAGACTGCTTTCCCAGCTCAGCTGAAAAGTGGTCATATCTGTGGGTCTGAAATTTCTGCAAGGCTAGAATGCTTTGGTTTGTTTCTTGAAAGATGGGATTATAATGGAAAATAGCATTAGGCTAAAGAAATAGTACTGGTGGTATAATTTGGCAGAAAAATAAAGGCTATACAAACAAAGGAGTTTGCATTTCTGGAAAAATAATTTTAGTTTTGTGCCAACGCTGTCTGGATTGAGCAAAAAATATGATTTACACCTTTGTAAAACCTTGAACCCATTGCCAGAAGTATGTAAGAAAAGTCAAAATCCTAAGGAGCAAATTTCTTGGGCTGCCATTTCCAATGAGTAAGTTTGATAAATAAAACTTAATTTTTACATCTGCCATAGATTCTGGGATATGATTAATAGCTAGAACATTGTGGCCAGTAGCCAATGTATGTATGTGATTACAGCAATCTTAAATATAGTACATTTTGAATAAATATGCTAAAAAAGAGTATAAAAAACACTCCATGCATGTTTGGAAAAAATCTTGTCACTGTGTCAAATATTAAATCCTTATGAAAGTTAAATACCACAGGCATAGTTAGGCAGAGTCACAGAGCATGGGGTGCCACTGGCACCAGCTCAGCTTTGGGAGCTCAATCACTGAAACACCACTTGTGTTCATTTTGTTTTCTACATTTTTTTTAGCTGCCTTGCTACATATGGTAGTGGAAGAAAAAAGGCAAACCAAAAACCTCTGTTCTGCCAAAAGTACCATATTAAACTGGTTGTCTTTCAGAGTTAGTTGCCAAGAAAAAAGCCTGCTCTTTTTTTTTTTTCATTTTGTTCTTTTAAAAATTATACTCTGATAACTTGGATTTGATCATCAGTACCATTTCCCTCTTCTCTTTGAAGGGCATCATGTTTTCACCTGTGTTGAAAGCAGCAGGAAGATCACAGAGAATCACTAAACTATGTAGAACTTGAGCCATAGAGCTACTCACATACTTAATTCAGTTCTTGCAAGAGAGAGTTCACTGGCAATTCAGAGGAAATAGAGCATATCTTCTAAATCTCTGCAGGCACAGAATTTTTCTTCCTTCTCTCACTTTTATCTTCACGCCATCCCCTATTCTGCTTCTTTCAGTCTTTACCATCAGTCTCTCCAGCTGTTTGGAGTAGATGTATTTGCAATGAGATGCACAACATCAGCTGTGTAATGGAGGTTCATTTGTGATTTTACCTTTTCAGGGAAAGGAGACAGAAGCAACTTTGCTGTTACAGCCTACCTTCTGCTTGCCTCCAAATGAGCCAAGTTATATGGGCCAAGGCCTGCTATAGCTACATCCCTTACCTAAATAAATACTTCAGTAATAATCAGCTCTACAAGCAAGGCTTGTTGTACTCTGAGCAATGAATCCTGAGCCAACATTTGTATTAAGCAGTATTGACATCCAGTGGAGAGTTAGAATAATTACAGGCATACAGATAAGCAAGCACAATAGTCCAGTTTGCATTCTGAGTTCAGCTTGAAAAAGGCCTCAACCTACAGGTACTGTCTTTCAGCCTTATTCCCTTTGTTAAGAAAAACTGCAATAATATCATACAGACTCTTCTATTTCTCTATAGAGAAATGTATATGGTTTCCTTTTTTCCACATAGTTTCCCTTTTCTATTATAGTTGCTCATAAACAATGTCAGATCTGCAGGCACTGCTGTTTCCTAACAAAAAGAAAGCATGGAAGCATCTGTCTGACTGTTTTCCAGGACATGCACAAATGAATTCATATTTTAAAATAGTATTACAATTTTAAAACCCGAATCAGAGTCTCAGACTTGTTCATGTTTGCTGAAGGTTAGAGAAGATGGACATCTAAGTACCTGCATTGCACACTGCTATGTGCAATCAAGATCTTACAATAAAGGAGGAATCAGTATGAGACTTGGAGCAGTAGCAGTAATCTCATCAGCACTAGTCTAAGAAGACTAGTGACCCTTTCTGATTCTAATAGAGTAATCTTCTTGTCAAAGAAAGCTGATGAAAAATATTCACATTTTACTGCAAAGGCCATGGACTATGCATCATGAAAGTAATCACTTTTCAGCAATCAAGAACTGAACAACTTCTGAAAGAAATTGTGAAAATCAAAAAAAAAAGCAGTAAGATTGACAAAAAAGAAAAAAAAATGAAACACCAACCATAACAATACATGATACAAGCCTACATCTTCTGTCTTTATTACTGCCTTTTCTTTCTTTCTGTATCTCAGTGAAATCCATCCTAGGGCAACTGGAGATATCTGAACATCAGTAGTAGAAAACAGAGCATTCATCTATGAATCACCAGTTTAAAATTTGCCATCTTACTGTACTTTGTTGGCCGATCCTGCGTACGTCGATTGTACTTTGTACTGCCAACAGGTATTCACAGTATAGAAAGAATAAACAAAAAACTTGTGAGTGCTAACTCGCACTCCAGTGTATTTGTTGAACATCTGGTCCTGGTATAATTGCTCAAAGCTGCAGAACACTTAAGATGTTCGGCAATACAGGTGCAGGTTTGGGAAAGTATTGTGTATTCCCTATGCATTATTCAGAGAGAGAAAAAAAAAGAAGAAAACAGATATAAAACAAATAGGGGACAAACAAAGAGGGAGAAAACCTCTGATTCAGATATGCCGTACCTCACCCTTAGGCCCACTCTCTGAGTGACCCCACCATTAGCAGTTCTCCCTAAGAGTGATCTGAATATGACTATGCATACCAGAGCCCAGACCACTCAGTGAGAGTTTTCAAGGACTTGGTAATACTCGTGAAGGCTCTCTTGCTTAAGAGACCAAATGTACTGCCATCAGGAGCACCAGCCTCACAGCAGGAGGTTTGCTCTCCTGGCTAATTTAAAACATGATGCCTATATTACCTGGCCAGGAGATAACTGAGAAAGGGTGCGGAAGGTTTGACAAACATCTAGCTCCCGGGCAATGCTGGCAGGTAATATGTTTATGCAGCCAGCATGTTTGTACAGGCCAGGAGAACACTAAAAAGGTCATTGCAGAGTCCTGAGTGCCATGGGATGGGTCTAGGCTGAACATATTTGAGATGCTCCAAAGATGTCGCCAAGATCTGAAGCACCGATGCCCATGGGAGAATGTCACTGGAGCAGACTTCTGGAATGAACTAATGAAGTAGTTTTATGTTAATATGGACAAATCAGCAGTTCTTTGAAAAAAGTCCAAATTGATAAAGTTCTTTTGAAGACAATAGATATAATATGTATACGTAAGTGTAAAATTATGCACTTTTTTGTAAAATCTAGTTAAAGGAGACATTTCTGCTGTTAAGTGTGCACAGGCTGAGGTACAACTGTTGTGCTATAGTCACCTGACAGGTTAGATCAGAGCACGAAGTTAATCACTTGCACTTGCTTTCTCCCAGATTGATTCAGCTGCATAATTTTCTTTTCATCTGCCCTACATCTCAACATTTTTTCTTGTCACACAAAAGAGTACTAATTGGCTCCTAATCTTAATTATGTGTACCTTTTCTGCAAAACAAAAGAACTTGGTTTGCATAATATGCTCAATAATTTGTTCTCAGTACATAATTACTGCTGCTTTAGCCAGTTTGTCTTAAATCTGTTCTGATTGCTCTTGATTTCTCACAGTTAGCTGATTTCCCTAGGATCCTCAGAAATATAAGTTTCAGGAAAGGTGCTACAAAGATCTGTGGTTAATATAGATTTTAAGGCCTCTGAGTAATTTATTACATATACAAAAAAAAAAAAAGTGGGAAGCCACAAATTACAGGGTTTATAAAAACTCACAATTGAGACTATTAAAAAAAAAGGAAAGAAAACCAGAAGTATTTGAGAAAGAATAACAAGCTGCAAAGAATTTTAAATTTCTAAATACAATTTTACCTTTCTTAAGCCAATTACTTTAATGAAATACTCATTGGTTGACCAGAAGGAAGGCAGTGAGGTTTGAGAAATACAAGAATTTTGCTTCAGTCATTATGGATCCATGCAGAGCAGTAGTCCCTCTACAGCAGTTTACGACCCCACCTAGTAGATTAGCAATACCCAGTGGAGAGGGTCCTGCATGTTCTATTATTTTTTTAATCCTTCATTCTTTGAACGTGATGCTCTCCAGATTTCTGCTGAGTTCACTTAAGGAGAAACTGCTTGCGGCTTCTTCAGAGAAAGCAGCTGGCAATAGTCCCTGCAGTGCCATGGCTGGCTGAGACAAGCAGGATGTAGCTGCGTTCTTCCTATACACCTGTGACCCTGGAAAAACAGGTAGCAACATAGGAGCTGGCTCAGCACAAAGCACATGAAATGTGTCAGACAGCCTGGCTCAGTATCAGATTAGAAAGGAGGGTAACTGTTTACACTACAAAAGCCCTTATCACAAGGGGCATCTGTGCTGATATGGTAACAGTACAGCCAAGGAATAAAATAAACCATCTGTTTCCTTGCTCCTAGAAAGTTCTAAGACATCAGCATTATTGTGGGCCTACAAATCTCCTGTCTGATTCTGCCACTCTTTGAATACAAGGGGATATAGAGCTCTTTATCTTATGCCACCTAAGAAATACATGTGTTTGGGTTTGTGGGTTTTTTTTTTTTACAGCACATCTGAAGCCCATTGTCTTCACAGTAAAATATATAACCCAAACTGCTTTTTTTTTTTTTTCCAGAGTGTGCAAATGTTTATAAGAAATTGCAAGAAGTCCTTTCCTTGAAAGTTGTGTGTGCATAGCTGTTGGGCTCTACATTATTAGAAACTGGTAGTCCTATTTTGAAACAAACCTTTTTACTGATTTCTTCCAAGTATACCCAGGAAAAAATATCTGTGTTCCACTTGTCGCTGATTGAGTCGTATATGACAACATCTCATCTAAGTAAAACTAGGAACTCATCCATCTGTCTCCGTCATTAACAATCATCCTTATTATTGGCAGCTTGTTTCTTTGAGTGAAATGTAGGGGTTGTACAATCAGAGGACATCATGTGTTGGAGATTTAAGGCAAAGATTACATGTCATAAATGTTTTCTCCCTTCCATGTGCATCAGCATGTAAATCCATGGATATCTAGGGCAGGGAGGAGGGACATTCACAAAAGCTGAGTCTAGATGACTAAGACTATTCTCTCTATATGCTCAGCTTTAGTACTACTTTGTTCTGCAGAGAATCCTGTCACTTAACAGAGAGATTAGGAAAAGTAACCTGGTCAAGCTGGAGTTAGCCCAGGTTGTCCTCCGGAAGCCCTCTGTTCAGAGGAGCATAGTAGTGAGCCAGGAACTTCTAACCCATTCCACTAACCTTAAGAAATTCAATTTAGCCCTAGGTACTGTGGAAATTATTTATAGTTTCTGGTTTTATCTCTCATATATCCATCTCCTTTTCAATTCTCATAAGATTGAACCATTCCCAGGGTGCAATTTTCCTTGGATCTCAGAGCTAGAAAGGTAGCACCTTAGCAATATTGCAGAAAGAGGTTTTGTTCACTGTAACTCCTTAACCCCTAAAAATTGAAGACCTCAGATCTGTCTTAGGTTTTAGAAATTTGAGGAAACGATAGAATTCAGGATGATTCTTGATATCCCCTGCTCTTACTGTAAATCCTGATGTCCATTCAGGCTTAGCCTATTTTTTTTCTTTTATGTGTCATACAGTCAAGACACCAGAAATAAATGCTTTCAGAGCACTTACAAACTGTATGAGAACTGCCATCACCCTACACCTATACAAGACTTCAAACTATTGTCAAGTACTATAACTACTGCAAGTAGAGTAATGAAAAGTCATTCAATCAGGATTCACTTAGAGGCAGTATAACTTTTGATGCTGGAGAGCTTCTCAAAGAGCTTATAAAATTATAACTAACTCAGTGGGAAGCCTTTCTAGCCTGGAACTATAACTGCCAGAGCAACTTCTCATTTGGGCCTGTGGTCCTTTACTCTGGCTTTCACCTACTAGCAAAAACAGTGTTTAGCAAGAACCTATTATTTCACCTATTAGCAAGAACACTAGAGAAAGAGAGATGAAGATATTTATTGTGAAAGCTCTATGTAAAATATTTTATAAGAATAAAGCCTCTTGACTCTATCTATACTAGTAACTGAAAAACAGCCCGAGTACAGGTGAAGCCCTGGGATTAAATGGCTAGCGGTCTTACTTAGTTCCTATTGCCATTCTCACAGACTCCACTCAAGTCCAGCATGACCCAGAGACCATTCCTATGCGGCCATATGGCACCTCCATTTTGAGATGGTGGTGAGTTTGGCTCCATAAACGTGATTAAAGACGTTTGGCTCCATAGATGTGATCTTCAGTTGTTTAGTGGTCTAGTCAGAGCCATTCAGAAAATTCCCAAATTTCTATGAGAAGTTATATCAAACAAACCTTTTATTAGTTTTCTTTCCAAAACCTAATTCTTGGAAAGATGAGACCTCATTATGTTCTCCTGATAGGTATGCAGCCTGAGTAGGACCTTGCAATACCAGCCTCACCTATGGTTTTCGCAATAGGAACAATAAAAGTTTGTTCTCAGTGGATTTGATTACAGCAATTGAATTCACTTGTCCTGAACTCCTGTGTTTGAATGAGATGACTCATGCTATAGATGTACCAATTTCTGTCCATTCCCATGGGTAATAGAATAACTAACTTAGATATTAGGTACTTGAGACAGATAGATATTAGGTAACTTGAGTTAGAAAAAGGCATCTGAAATTTTAAGTTTAATTTCCACAAAACAAAGAGGAATATCACAACATAAACATTATAACAGGATACATTTTCTGAAGCAATTCACCAAAAGTGCAACTGTTCACTCAGTGGGCCAAGATTTGCTATTGTGATCTTGTTCTGCTTACTTGCTCAAAGCAACCTACTAATTTATCAGAATGAGTGCAGTGAGCAGAAGTCTCCTTATACACCCTGCTAGAGATTGTTTAGAACAAAGAGACTTCTGTACTTTTCATAAGCAGAGCACCTTGTTAAAATTCTCTTCAAGAACTGCAGCTATTACTAATTAAACTTCCTTCCCATCAAAGTAGCCATATAAATCAGCCACACAATAATGGTTCTATGAAAAATACCTTATCAAGACTTCTGAATGTTCTTTAATGCAGTGGCAACTGAAAAATAACAGGAGATCTATGATTGTATTTACTCTAGTCACACACTAAAGCAGCAATTTTTGTTAAAGGCTACTCTCTTTTTATGCCTACAGCTTTGATTCATCCTATAGATCTGAACACAGAATTCAGCTCATACCAAAGATATAAGCATAAATAAGAGGGCTGATATGTCAACTGTGAGACTTTAAATGACATCCTCATTTCTCTGTGAGACTCATGTCATGTTCTTAAATGCCTCTCTTGGATCTGCTACCTAATGAGAGATAGTACTTGATAGCATGAACCTGTAATGCCTGATAAGAGTTAAGAATGATATTTCTTGCTCCTGTTACTTTTCATCATCCCTATCAGTTGTTATAGCTTCCCTTCTGCCATTACCTTATATTTTATTTTTATGCACTGTCCCTGAAGACCAAAACTACATGGTTTTTCTATAATGCTTAGACCCAGAGAGTTTCTGATTACTACTTCCCTGGCACTGATGTATTATTTAAATTAATATTAATTTTAGCCCAGACTCTTCTGAGGACTAGTCATTAGCTGTCTTCATCTTGAGCACTGCCACTGTCAAAATGCTAACTCCCACTATATGCATTTTTTCTCCCCGTCCTGACATACTTTTTCTCAAGAGAATTGGGAAAAAAAGTAGCCCATGAAAGCCAGAATAGTTTAAATAGCTCCCAGAGTGTTTTATTTATCTCTGCTTAAGAGCCTAATAGTGGAAAGAGCAAAGAAAGAAGTGAGGCTTCTCTTTTTTCATTCTGGTTCGTGCCCCTTCCGCTTTGACAGAGATCAAGAAAGCAGCTCGTCTGCTGTCTTGGCTGAAGGTTACATGAAGTGTCTTAATTTTCTCTCTTCCCCATTTTTATATGGAGCCAGTCTGCGTCTTCTGAGGCTTCACAAAAGGGGATATAGGTGCAAAATCATGCAGTGGCAAGACTGACACTGTCCTGATCTAGGCAAGCAACATTTTCCATAATGGAGAAGTGTCTGTTTTTCCAGCCTGACTATATGTATGAAAGCAAAAATTGGAAAACACACATATTAGTAAATTATTTGGAGACATATACTCTGGCGGAGTATTACTGAACAAAAGCATAGACCTAGCAAAATTTATGGTAATGCTGCTGCTGATTTCAGATAACCCAGTGTTGTTCCTAATGTCTTTAATATAAAGAAAGGACTTAGTACTTGGTTTTGGATTTTTTTTTTTAATGAGAAAAGTGGAATTTTGGCTGCCTCTTCTGCTCGGAGAGAGTTATACTAGCAAGTGAGAAAGGAGTTGGAGTTGTTTAGCTAAACAAAAACATGCATGGCAGAGAGGACAGAGGCAGTCCCACAGCACTGAGAGATATTAAAGCTTTTTTGATGTATACACAAGCTGTGGATAAGGAACCTCCTTCTTTCTGCATGTGGATAAAGTAGGTGTGTTTTGTTGAGATATGCACTGAATGACACAATAAAGTAACTGATAACACTGATAAAATCATTTCTGAAAAGCAAATAGTTTTGTGGGATGGCAGATTTAACAGGGATTGTGATATTGATCTCCACCCATCTGGCCTGTATAACAGAAAATAAATGGAGAAAACCAAAACAAATTGGTGGCAAGCATTCTTCTTTAGACCAGTGCCAGCTAACAGGCCCCAACAAGAAAATAAAAGAAATTGTTTATAGTTTTAAAAATATTTTCCATTTTGAAATTCCTGACAAATGAATTTCCTAAAAACAGAGAGACCAGAAAAGATTAGTCATGCTAAGGTAAAAGAAAAAAAAAGGCGGGGGGGAGCAAAGATCTAAGATATGGTGACAAGTATTTAGGAAATACAAGAGACTGTTGCTTGGGAGTGCTCTGTTGCAGTAATTCATGTAACAAGACCACAGCCTCAAGATTTTCACCAGCCAGCTTGGTCTGCAACCACTGGGGCAAATTTTAACGTTCCGTTGTGAGATGGGTAGTTTCTAGGTCCCACCTTTCCTCAGACATATACTCTCTGACTATCCATTCCCATTAGCCTGTGCCAATCAGTTGAAGGTTCAGAGAAGAAATGCTTGTGCAATTGCACAAATAATTTCATTTAAAGTGGGACACCAAGTAGGCTGGACTGATTTACAGATGTCTTAAAGCCAAGTACAGTTTCACAGCATAGGGGTACAGAGTGCTAGAGTTACCTACTTTCTTGCAGGTTGAACTTCGATCAGCCCATTCCTCCCTAAACTCCCATCCTCACATAAACATTCAACTTAGTCTTGAACAATATCCAGAAGTGACAGGAAAAATCAGAAAAGGCCCTATACAATACTGGTATCAAAGCCCTGCATGTGCTTTGTGAAATTCCTTCAGTTCTGTCAGCCTCTGATGTGGCTCTCAGGAAACACAGCAGAAGAGGTAATTACATTAGAAGGGGATCTGAGGAGCCTCGTTTTGACTGTCTCATGATCAGTTGACATCCATGTCAAAGATAATTTGAGTTGTACTACAGCTTTTCACATACTTGGGTCATGATGAATCTCTCTCTCTTCTGCTAAATTCTGCAGAATATGTATGACCAAGATATCTTTGTAATCTCTATCACATTTCACTGACACCATCGAACACGTTCAAAATACAGGCAACAAGCACTGCAGGCTGTTTGGTCTTATAAACCTTGTTTCTTCAGGAAATGTGGCTAAAATGATTCTTTGCTGAGCTATGTGATGTCTTTTCAGGAGGCTCATTTGTGTTTTCAGGAGGTTGCAACAAGCAACTCGCAATGGGCAGTTGCAAAGCAGTTCACAACTGAGGGGCTGAATGCCTCCTTCCTAGAGTGCAGCATGTATTGAGCCTGGCACAAAGTGAGACCTGCTGCTGCCTGCACTCTGCTTCTAAAACACCCTTAGAGTTTCTGTCTTCTCTTCAACAGCCCAGATTTTATGACTCTGATGCACAGAGGATGATCAAGGGAATCACGTCTCTTTGAAAAGAGATGTGATTAGTCTTTGAGAGAGGAAAAAAGCTCTTAATAGGACTCATTCCATGTGGAGGAAGGAACTGGGCTCCATGCCAAAGTGCTATTAATTCTACCTGGAAACAGATTAAATTCTGGTCACCATTCTGGACATGGAAGACTTTTGCTTCTTCCACATTTTGAGCAGGACTGGAATTTTGGCAGTGTTTTGAGCATTGTGCTCCATAAAGCAGTGTTAAATACTGCACAGTTATAGTCAGGAAACACCTCTAAGTCCCTTAATGTCAATTAGCTACTTCCTCTGCAAAGTCGTAAGCAGATGCATGAGCAGCTCTCCAGGAATATATTTGCTAACAGGTGCATTATTAGGAAGGAAAGAAGGTTGTTTGTATTAACAGAAGGTTCCCTTCAAAATCACTCATTCAGTGTTTTCTATCTGCTGCTGGCCCTGCTGTTGCCTCTCGCTTTTCACCCACACGTGTTGGATAATTAGGGGTTCAAACGATGCATGAAGGGCCTCTGTTTCTAGTGACTCATAGCTGCAGGGATTATCCAAGATTACCAGGAGGCTTATGATTCCCTTTGGACTAGAAGAGAAGATGTCCATAACACATTGATCTTAATAGATGCTGTAAGATTAAAACTACAGAGGTTGCTGACAGTAATGATAAATTGCAGCACGTAGGGTCTTCAGCTGGCATAAACTAGAGCGGCTTCTTTGAAGGCAACTCGTCTTTGCTGAGTTATGCCAGGATGATGATCTAGCCCATTACAAATAACTACTGCATTACAAATAACGGCTACAGACAGTTTCTTTCTTACTGCTCATCTGTCAAGGCGCAAACAGCCCAACACAGATTTTTTTTTCTCTAGGTTTATATCATCAAACTCATGGATTTACACAAATAAAAGTCAGAAAACTGGCTATGCTGACCTGGACATGGTTTTTTAGTGAACTCTGTTTTGGCAGGAGCCCAGGAATCACGCGTTTGAACTCAAACCTTACATTTTAGTACACTAAGTCCATTCAGACTGTATTTGATGCTCTAATGGTGAGAAACATTTTCTCTTTCTAACTCCACAGTGAATGGGTGACAAAGCACTTAAGGTGGAAGAGCTCAGCTGCACATATCAAACTTTAAAATAAGGAACCCTGAGGGAAAATCAGTGTTTGCAAGAAACTGGTGCAGAAATTGGAATCAATTAGTGTGAAATAATGCAGCATGCAAACATTTTAGCCTGCTTGCCATTAGAAATGGACCGGTACTGTCTTGTGCTCTTGTTAGGGAGTAAAGGACCTTCTGAATTAAAACAAATTAATCTGTTTGCACTTTCCACGTGACACAGGCAAGCTAGAGACCTCTACACATGCATGCCAGCCTTTTGAAGGCACCTAGAGAATTCAGGAGTGAGCCTATCTGCCTGCTCAGACATTGCTCAGTTAGATGCAGTCTCTTTCAGAGACAGCAATGAGAGCAGATGCACAGACACTGTGCATTTGAACATCTGATCATGTTGTCAGTTTTTGCTGCACCCGTCATACCTTAGAACAGCACGGATAATATCCGCTTGGACCACTTGGCCCTTCCTCTTTAGAGACAACCAACAAAAGAGTTTATCTTGCCCTATTTGAACTATCCTAATACAATGCATATTTAATGAACAGAGACACGGCCATCTGCGCCAGCTGAGGTGTAGATTTTTCCTCCTGGTTTCCAAGGAAATTTTGCAGAAGTGAATAGTTAACTGAAGCTTCCTTTTGACCCGGAACAGATCTGCACTGAGCAAGGAAACACTGTGCACAGGTAACGAAACTCTCAGGCTGATGCAGAAATGTTTGTGAACACCAGCCCTGATCTCCACAGAGCTACACTCAGCTGTGCCAGCTGTGAAAAGAGTGAACAAGCTCTGCCCCCAGCCAGGATACCTCAAGGTGAGGATGCTGGGATGAACATGTGCCTCATCACTCTGAGGAACAGCACAAGAAAATCCTTAGGCTTCCAAACTTCCGGGAAGAGTCCCCAGCATCACGGTGGTGCTTTTGAAAATGTTATCCTTCAGCCTTCGTCAGGCAAGCTCTATTATTGCTTCAGCAACAGATACAGGGACTGAATAAAGTGGAGATTATGGAATTCGGCCTAGAGCCCTTTCAAATGCACTTCTATGGGTAATTTAATAGCTGTATTATAAAATGTTAATGCTAGCATAAAAATCTGGGGAATTTCAGGCCCAAACCGGGTTAACTTTTTTGTTTTACTCCCTTTCCTCTTGAGAAGCTTGTTTTCTTTTTATTGCATTCCAATAATGAGAGACCCTTTCACACAGGTACATCTGCAATATGTTACAGGCAGCACAGAATATTAAAACAACCTGTGCTACTGCTGGTGAAACTAATAAGGGAGTTAAAACTTTTCTCAGACTGAAAGGAAAAGGTGCATATAGCAAGAACTCCATTAGTGAACTACATTAGTAAAGGTACTGCAGTGAACACTGAAGTCATTTTTTAATTCACCGTCTTGCCTTAAATAGCAAATTCTGCTATTCTAAGAGGGGAGCTAGGCTAGGGTGAAGTGGCAGTCCAGGCAGTTCACCTGAGATTATATTTAGATATGGATCAGAGTTTTAAAACACACCAGTAAGTTAAGATAATAAAAAGGCGCAGAATATAAAGCAAAGAGAGAAGAATTTTACACATTAACCTTACTTACTGAGCAGAGAGAAGCAAACCTGTCTATCCTAATCCTCTGCATCAACATAGAATCACAGAATCACTAGAATCACGTAGCATCACTAGTTGGAAAGACCTTTAAAAGCATCGAGTCCCTTCAACATGATGCCTGCTAAACCATGTCCCTAAGTGCCTCATCTACACGTTTCTTGAACACTGCCAGGGACAGTGACTCCACCACTTCCCTGGGCAGCCTGTTCCAATGCATAAGTGTGAAAGTTCACCTCTAGTGTCACTGAGTTCATGCTCAGCAAAGGATCAGCTGTGAAATAAATTGCAAAGCCAGGAGTCAGAAAACTATTCATCTGAGAAATGAAAAGGTGAAAGGGGAAAAATGAGCATAAGGGAAAAAAAAGGGGGGGGAAGTGAGAAGGGTGCTGAGTGAGAGAAGTCAAAAAAACAGAGAGCCAAATGGAAAAAGAAAGAAATAGTTTATTTTTTGGTTATGGCAGCCGGAATGCCTGCTCTATAGAAAAAAATACCATTTACACATTTATTTATTTATTTATTTTTATTTCAAATGGGAAAGAAAAGTCAGAAAGACAAAAGAATTTGTAATGGATTCTTTTTTTAATTGGCCACCCACCTGCTTACCAGATCGGCTCCCAGTTCAAATTCTGTCAGAATCAACACATTCCTCCAAAATGTCACTGCCCAATGGAAATTGGCTCCTCTGGAAATACTCTGTCTAGCTGTGTATCCTGTCACTTCTTCTTAAGCTCTATTGCTATCCAAGGGGAGTTCAGCTTCAAAAATAAGAACACAATATGATCTCATAGTGCACATAGCTCTTCAATTCAGATTTCAAAAGGGAAGTTACTAATGTGCAGCTCAGCTTTCCAAAAGCAAAAAAGCATTTATTTTTTATTGCTGTATCTATACTGGTAGAGAAAGTGGGTGAAAATGTAGGAGGAAGAGGACAGACACATGTTCATTTAAATAGCATGTTTCTGTGAAAGGAAATTTACAAAACTGAATGTATGCTGCAACCCCCTGAAGGACTCTTAGCTGCAGATCTGTTTCTTCTAACTCCAAACGTTCAAAACTTTCTTCCATTTACTGTACATTTGTTGAATGACTCCCTGCTCCTTGTTAGTAGTTTGGTCAAACTTTAAGGAGTGAACTTTCATACAGCTGGTCCTCCCTCGTGCTCTCCCTCAGCAAAGCTGGTACCTTGTGTATTGG
Source organism: Tinamus guttatus (assembly GCF_000705375.1). The sequence continues at coordinate 74,147 of NW_010577426.1, read as the reverse complement.
GAAAGCAACATTACAGCACCTTCCCCATGGTGGGGTGGGAAGCAACATCCTGAAAATGGGCAGAGCTGCCACTGAAGAACAGGTGTGGGTGCTGTGAGGAAAGGCACAGGATGGACTGGGATTACAGGGCAGGAGAATTTGGGGATAGGTAGGACACAGGAGCTTGGAGTAAGGAGGAGTCTGGAGACTTGCAGAAGAAAAAGGGCTGGATGGTCAGGGTTGAAAAGGAGAGCAGAAACATTTGGGTGAGAGGAGTACGGGAACTCTGGGGTGGATAGGAATGAGACTTAGCATGGGACATCAAGTAATGCTTGACTGGGATCATGCCACTTGCATGGCATGAAGAGACATGAGCTTCTTCATTTCCTTTCCTGCTAACTTTGTGTAATTTTGTTTTAACTAAATGCTAAATGCAGCTCATGTGCTTGATCTTAAATCTGCGTAGCTGATCAGGTCTAGGGTACCCTGGAGCAGGGGAAAGGCTGCTACTCAACTTTATAATATATAACTTTATAATCTGGACTTCATATCCAGATGTTGCCATCATAGGTTGGCACAGATGGCTCTCGTGCGAGGAGCCGTGGCCATCCCACAGGCCTGCTCCATCCCATGGCTCATGAAGACACATGTGACTCATCATCTGACTCCACAAAATGATGTCTGATCTTTGGAAATTTGTGTTAGTATTTTTGGAACTACAGAAACAAAAATATATGTCTACAAATTGGATGCAAATACCTACAAACAGTTTACAAATGGACAATCGGATTACTCTGTCCTGAGAGCTTTAGGCATCTACATCTGCCTCTGAAAATAATCCAGACTCTGTGAATTCACTTGCATATATAGATATTTGGCAGAATATCAGAGAAAAAGATGCGACCCCCCCATACATCATTAATAGGTTAGTTTATCTAAGGTAAGGGACATAAGGCTGGCTAAGAAGGCCCTTTTCTCCTGCATCAGTTCTTTGAATCTGATTTGGAAGCAGTTCGGGTTTTATTCAGATTCTGTATTCATTACATTTATTCTTCCTTCAGCCTGTTTTCCTTCCATTTGGCAACCTACATGTGCAATTCTAGCTGTTAGCTGTTGGGCCTGGTTGCTGCAATGGGAACTGGCTGAGGTCTTAAATTATGTTTGAAAGCTTGATCCCACTTGAATAAAGTCAGAGAGAGCTTTCCTTTAACTATAACATGAATAGCAGAAAAATCAGAAATGCGGAGTACTTTACTGCTTCATCCAGGAAGTTCCACAGCCCTGAACTTCACTAGATGTATACCACTAACTCACAAAGATGGAATATAAGTGTGATATCAGATTACAGCTCTTAAATTTAAATTAGTAGATATATTTACAATCAGTGTGATGAATTCTACATACTGGATACATATCCTCCCTTGCAATTCTGTTAGTCTTAAATTTTGCACTATGCATAAGCACGGACTATGTTTTCTCACTGTCTTCTTACAGCAACAGAACTTTTTGGGTACTAACTCCAAATTAGTGGGGTTTTTTGCCCCACAGATAATCAAATGTTCTGAGAAAATAGCCTTTTTGGACTAACTGAACAAGTTAGTCCTCCTAAAAGACAAGCTAATGCAATGCTGCTTGTAGTGCATCCTGCTGATTTGCACAAAAACCCCTTTGTTGATTCCCTTTGGTCTTTTTTGGCCTTTAGATGTGAATTCCTGGAGGCAGAGACCATCTCCTTTTAGTTGTATGGAAATTGCTCAGCCCAAGAAGCAAACTACTCCCAGGAAAAGATAATTCTGAAACCTTGTGAAACTGTGAGTGTTAGATGGCGAGACCTTTCCCTGAGGTGATGCGTGCTTTCTCACACAAACAGTCCCCCCAAAAACTGGCTGGACTCCTGCTAAAAATAAATGCTTACCATTCAAAGCAAAAGCTGCATTCTAGACCTTAAATGTCTTCTGCTAGCCAGTCAGAAAATAATTAATTTGTCCTTGATTTTTCATTAACTCCTTTTTTGCTGTTTAAGGGAATCTTCTTTTCTTGTTGTGTTAACCCTAGGATCTGTATCTGCCATGTGATCTTCCTCTATGTGAAGGGGAAAAGTGAAATCACATGAAACTGGGCAACGTACCAGAAAACATTTATGAAATTTCTAGAGAAGTGTTTTGGCATAGCTACATAACAATAACATACAATTTTCATTAACTTGAACAAACAAACCCCACAGATTATTAAAAAACAAAATGAAGAAGAAAGCACAAATGCATTACAACTTCATATCTGAGAATGCAGAAGACGGAGTTCCCAACTTGTTTACTGCAGCTCTTGGTGAAGGAGATTATGTCAGCCAAAAAGCCATAGGCAAAATCTACAGCAAAGAACTCGAGGGATATCCCAGAGTGTATCAGTCCTACTGGTGACATTAGGCCGATATGACTCACAGCCCTGGTGAAGATAAGGCACATGCAATCTTTTACTGAGACGTAGTTAAACTTGATGATGGCAAAGATAATGGTTCTCAAAGAGCATTGTGACAGGAATGTACTTCTCATTTGCTCTCCAGCAAGCATGTGAAAATAATTGATCTAGAAGCATTTTTTTTTGCTCTTTCAGAAGATACCTTCTTGCTGAATACAAGAATAAGTTCAGTACCATAAAGCATATAATCGTATATGGTAGGTGTAATAATTGGAGAGAGAAACTCTCTTGAGTGAAGAACCAGACTGTCTTCACCACTGCTGAGTCAAATTAGAGTTTTGTAGCTTTTGACATACTTGTGACATATTGACCTACGACTGACATAAGGTGAAGGCAGATTTTTTGTAAGTAAGTTAGCTGGACAGTAGAACAGTAAAGCCCCATCCATGTGGAGCTCCAGAGAGACAGTTTTACTCTAATCCGGGGGATATATTTATCTTGCAGCTTGATTTGTCCCACAAAGAGATCTGTGCTTGTGCCCCAGCACCTGAGCTTGTTCACATGCAGCTTGCTCAGGCCACCTCTTTGCAAGA
>NW_010577426.1:51649-71125 GCF_000705375.1 Tinamus guttatus | reverse complement strand
GCAGGCCTGGGCAGAGCATCAGGTCACACATCGCTCTCTTTGGCTGACACTCATAGACACTGGCTCACCTGTTAGTTCCTGCCTTTCTAATCTGAGGTTAAGTCACAAGACGCAAGCCAGGGGAGTGGGAAAGCTGAAAGGAAGAAAAGGAAATGAACTACGGAACCATCACCAATCTCAGACCATAATGTCTCTCATATCTTACTTCAAGTACTCTCATATCCTATTTTCTGTGATGCTGCCCATCACCATTAGTATTAAAGAGCAACACTCACTGTCTTATAAGACTTGGAAACTGGTAGGATTACGGCTAACACACAGATAAACTGGAAAGAAGAGTCCATAGCGTAGCACATTCTCCATGAAGGTAGGCTAAGGGATTTCAAGCAGAGAGAGCTCCTGATTCAGCAGTCATGATGCTTTCTTCTCCACTAATGTTCTCCAAGCGCCCTTCTTTTCCACTAGCATTCTCAAGATGACCAAATTCTAGAAGAGGAAAAAACGAAAAAAAAAAAAAAAAAAAACAGAAAGCAGTTGAGTCATATTTTTGCTGTTTACTTTCCACTAAGGAAAAAAAATAGAGACTTACTTATATAGCCTTTTCTAAGATACTCTCAGGCGGCAGAATCAGTAACATAGAGGGAAATGAAACCACACTCTATTTGGACAATTGTCTTTTACCACCTGCTCAAGAAAAGAGTCCTCAGATGTTTGCAGTTGCCATTTTGCAGTTAAAGGGAAGCCAAGCAACACTTGATAGAGGTACTATCCACAAAACAATATGGGAAAAGCTCAATGAGCAAGAATATATATATATATCCTTGAATCTGATCTTGCACGACTTACGCATTTTTGCTTTTGCTTTATGTCACAGGAGAATGTGAACACCTTGACTGTGATCCAAGACATTGCACAAAACTAAGTCCTAAAATTGATCCAAAAAGAGCACAGAGAAAGTACCTCTGCTGAAAGCAGCAGAACGAGTTACGTGTTTAAAGTTAAATCCAGGCTTTAGTGGCTGATTACACTAAGCCCTATGTGATTTTCAATGGTCACACAGGAAGTTTGTGGCAGAGTTCAGCATTGATCTCCTGAGACCCAGGCCAGCCTCTCAGCCACAAAACCATCCTACAAATAGGGCATCTCCTTTGCCTTATCTTTTGCTAATGGAGCTGTCAATTCACTCTATGAATGACTAATGGCTTTCCATCCAAATGGTGAACTCTCCTGCCAAAATAGCTGCAGTGCTGCATGGAAAGTGACACAAGAGAAATTCTTTTAGTGTGAGATGACATCAGAACTTCGTTGTGATAGTTTTACTGAGTTATTCTGATCCGTATCTGAGCAAGTCTATTTTTACAGGGAAAGTGTATCCAGGTGCCTTTCTGCAATGGACACAGGCAACTTAACAGAAAAGATCCTGGTGTGACCCAACTGAACCAACACTTCTCATTTATAGGTACAGTTCCCTCTTATCCCTCACGTTACTGAAGCTTGTTTGCAAGATTTTGCTGTATACAGATTTCAGTTGAAGGGTCAATCTCCTAGAAATTCTCTCCAAATAATTTTTTTCTCCTGTATTTGGTAGACTAGGAGTAAACTTCTACAGCTTGCAGTGGTGAACAATACAAAAAAAGATGGTAAAATGTGAACAGAATTCAAGTAAAGTTCATGAGTTTGAGGATGATGTAGGAATGGTGTATGTAAGTTACAAATGGCAAGCATTTCATTTTAACTCAGCAAAAGTACAGTATCTCATTTGGGGTGCCACACATTAAAAGATTCTGTGGAAAGACACAGAATCAGGGTTAGTGTTACCCTTGTGCTGTGTTTTGTCTGGACTTAGTTTACTAGGATGCCTTTTGAAAGCTTCATTCCTGCCTACCCTCTTCCTCAAGCCACTCCATTCTTTTCCTGGGGTTTTCTCCTATTGATGCTCTGATTCATACACCTAAAATGCCAGCTCACAAAAATAAATCCAGAAAAGGAACTGATGCATATGCGATCAAAACAAAAAGATCCCTATTCTCATAGCCTGCAAATCTCCCTTCCTTTCCTTCTTCCTATTTCACATCTTCCCAGGGCAGCAGCAATTTTCTAAAAAGTCCCAAGCAATGCAACAAGAATCACAAGCTCTTGTGCAGCCTGGACCACTCCAATAAGGGCCACACCATGAAAGATGCTCAGAAAAGATCTAACTGGAACTACATTGCACTCACCCGCAGTAGCCAGAAGTCAGTTCCCACGAGGTCCCTTGATTTTGCTGATATCAGTGGAGCTGAACTAATTAAAAAAAAAAATCCATGCTTTAAAAAGACTCCTGTGGTTACCAAAATGCCCAAACCTGCAAACTGGAGGGAGTTAACTTTACGCAAATCAATAGGCCAAAGTTAAATGAGGCCAAAACTAAAACTGGAGAATTAGGATCCCTAGTCAGGCATGTTACCTTGTGCAGTGAATATAAAAAATGAAAAATAGGAGCTTTTCCATCAAGTGCTTCCTCATCACATCTGCCTTGCACTTCAACCAGCAATTGCAAGGAGGGATATTATGACTCCCTTTCAGAGAAGTCACAAATTTCAACACCTCTTCTCTGACAACATGCTTCTCCACAGATCCCAATCACCTTCTCCCTCAGCCAGATGAACCTATTAACACAGGTACACTCAGAGTGATCAATCTTAATTTATATTTAGTTTTAAAGACCAAAACTCCAATTTCAGACCCAGAGAGGGTCTGAAAATACCTGTAAACCTGTATATTTTTCTTCTCCTCAGAGGAATATGTGGTCCCACAGCAGCTGTCACTTCTCCCTGCCAGCCCTGCCCCCTCACTGGGACACGCCAGCAGAAGCCACATTTTCAGTAGAGTAGAGGAACTGATTCAAACTAATGCAGAGCTTTTCTGCCTTTCGTCTATTACAGTTTTACACCAAATGAGCTCCCTCCCTCCCTCTACACTAAAGCATTTTTTTCCTGCAGCAAAGGCAGAGGTGTGACACAAACAGGGCACAAGGTGCTCATGCTTCAGACTCAGTTTTGGGCCCAGAGATGTCCTCAGAGGATGATGAAATTATCCTTGGGAATTATTCTTGGACAACGTTGGGCAACAGGATCGTGACCTACAATTAACGGCCATGTGTTTTGAGGATAAAGGCCACAATCCAGCCAGCAAAACAGAGGGAAAAGAGATGGAGTAGACCTGAGAAGGGGAGTAGGACGGAGGGTTAAAAGCAGGAGTAGGACTCAGGGTAAACAGAGGGAGCAGGCTCGAGGGTAAAGACGGGGAGTAGGACTGAGTAAAAACAGCGGGAGTAGAACTCAGGGTAAGGGAGATTAAGAAGGCAGGTTAGGAGTAATAAAATTATCAGAATCTTGTAGGTTATTGAAAGTCTTAGAGGTTACAAATAATTGCCCTTAATTTGCTTTACATTTCCCCCAAAATTTTCAATATTTTTCTGAAATATTATTGAAAGGAGGTAGAATTATTGTGTTACACAATTGGAAGGAAAGCATGGTCCTTTTTTAGGACGTCTTCTGCAGTATTTGAGAGCTGTTGTTGTCCTACTCCGTAGCAAAGTCATTTCTGTCACTGCCATCCAGATGTCTGTCCTCAGGGTCTGTCTAAAAATGGTTTTCCCTATGAGCAGGGCCCCACCCTGGTGCCTTCACCTCCCTCTTTATTCCCTCTTGCTCTCTTCCCATAGTTTTTCAGTGTATTTTTCTCAATTCAACTCTCTCATTCCATCAGTTTATGGAATTGCATCTGTTTATCTCAGAAAGGAAATCATGTAGGCCCAATCCAAAGTAGTGCTGCTTGATTTTTCTTGTTTTAATTGTGTTTGAATTGTTTTAGGTATTCATAACATTTGTCTTAAGCAGTATTTTGATATGTAGAAGGCACACAAAGTCAAACTGTAAGTGATCTTACCATGTATTCTCCTGAATATCTACTGAGAGGGAGTCGGGTGAGGGTAAAGAGTGATTTGGAGATCTTAAAAATCCGCCTCGATGCGACCCTGTGCCACGTGCTCTAAGTGTCCCTGCTTGAGCAGCGGGGTTGGACTAGATGATCTCTGGAGGCTGCTTCCAACCTCAACCATTCTGTGATTGTGCTGTGTGACATGGACCTGTCTTTAATGCATGTGAGACCCGTTCTTTCCCTGGAGATGACAAACAGAAGCTGGGAGAAAGAAAGTGTCAGATCCATACATCTCTCTCTTCCCACAGGCACCAAGAAGAGGGAGGAGAACCAGGAGCTCAAAACTGTTTCAGTGCAGATTAATGCACTAATTAAATAAAAAAACAGAGTTTAGAGATAAATGCACTAAGAGTGCAGATAAGGGGAAGAAAGGATTGCTAAGGGTCACAGCTCCTGTGCTGTTGTGTAACTAAGAAGGTACCCAGCTCAGTCTTCCCAGAAAATCCACCTCAGAGCTTTTGAAGAAATTTATTCATGCTTGTTCAGAATAGTGGGTCTCATGAGACGATTAAAAAAGACCGTGGTGGCAGTTATAAAAGTCTAACAGTTATTTCAAATATGAAAGAACAAAGAGTAGACTGGAATTCAGGGACCTCACAGAATAAGAAAGCATTTACAATCAAGGAAGTAAAGTGGACTCTGTATCCTACAGTTAAGCAGAGTAATTGTGAAGAAGTCATGGGGTTTTTGCCTTTTTTGTTCCACACTATCGAGCTTTTACTTGTGTTAGATATTGTGTACTAGTTTATAACTAGCAGAGCTACTTAAGCTGGTAAGACATGGAATACCCCAAAGGGAATGAGTAAGATAACATGTACTGCTGTTATGAAACTGGCATTTTCTGTGCGAGGCCAAAATGTTATCAGCACTGTGGCATTTTCACTAACTCAGAGTGAATATAAGTGCTGAAAATATATATATTTTTTTAAATAAAGTGAAGATCAGATCTGTGAGGTTCGATTTTTTTTCCTTTTTCAATTAGGATAACACCATGCTGTCTACTGCTTTCCAATTTGCTCCAGCAAATCCTCCTGAGGTGAGTCTCACTCACGTCTTGTAGAATAACCTGATTTGATCTAATTGACAAGGAATAATTCCCTACTATTATATATGAATATTTTTGGAAAATGGTTTTGTTAGTGTTGTTTTCAATGTAGTCCTGCTGTTCTAGCTCATATTTCCTTTCTCTACGCAAAAACAAAAATTACTAGAAAATGGATAAAAATTGCCATGTTCCCAGCCCTACATTTTCTTTCAATTCTTTTAATTAACTACAGCATTGCACTTAGTGACACTGAACAGGGAGCTGAAAGGAGCTGACCATTAAAAAGGAAAAGAGGTTGACAACAGAAAAAAAAAAGTGCTAAAGTTCGTGCCAGGGCCAGTTAAAAAAAAAAAAAAAAGGCATGAGAGACATTAGTTATCTAAGTTCAGAACAGCAATTCCTTCGTGCTTTCCTGCCTCACCCACATGGCTGTTCAGAGTCTGAGTTATGTCCTTCTCTATGAAATCAGTGGTTAGGGCAGTCCTGCAAACGGGGCCACTGAACCTTTGGCCCTCCTCTGCTTACATGACTGCAAACCCGCCTGTCTCCCTTATCAGGAAACGACCCTCATTTCTAGGCCTGTAAAATCAGGAGGCAGGGAGATGTTGGTGTGTAAGAAGGTGTGCAGGGTGCAAGGTGCACAGTATGCAAAGGATTAATAAGCGTGACCGCCCACAGCTCTTTCTCAGAAAACCTTAAGGAAGTACTGAAAGAGAGTAAAGTCTGTCCCAAAGGAACGATGGGTTAGTCTGTTAGGACAGGCTCAGGCTCCTTCTGAATCCCAGCCTTGCAGGTAGGATCCCCAGTGCAGGGAACCCCGCTGCCTGACAGATACCAGGCTGCCCTGGCCTGGGCTTTTACAGACCTCACATCTACACAGTTAACTTGGACCTCACCTCAGGTTTATGAATTCCTCCTCTCCCCAGCCCTTAACATTGCACTGCTGAGTATCATGATGCCCAGTCCCCCTGAAAATGCTTGTCTGTAATCAAGTGAAAACAGCAAGTCTCTTCATGCAGGTGAACTTTGCTTAGGTGCAGAGGTAAAAGCATAAAGACCTGCTCAGTGCTTCAGAGCATCAGATCGTGCTCACTGTGGCTTGCACTGGCTATGTCAGGTTCCCATCACAAGGAGCAGTTGTTTGTAATTAGAGCTATGCAGAGAAAACCATCCCATGCTGGAGAGGATTTATTTTCATGTCTCAGTTTTATGTTTTGTCACTGACTCAAAACTCTCTTCCAAAGGAAAGTCCTGAACTCCACATCAGCCCAGCTGGCTGGCTCTTCTAGATATCTGCATATGTTCAGACCACCCTTCCAACTAATGGAGAAAGATACACCCTTCTAGAGAATGATTTGTATCACCTTGGTTGGATGTCACTCTGAGATGAATCTAGACCAGGCTGCTGTCCAGAGCCTTGGTTTTCCCTCAGCCTCTGCTCCTATAGCCTGAATGCTGGGAGATGATGGCAAATGGGGAGGCCCACTCTATAGCAGTGGGGTGATTTGCCCCTACCAGGAGAGCAGGAAGATAGACATTGTGATGGAAAATTTTCTGCTTCCTATTCATTCCTCACCCAAGTCAGGTCCCCCCTTGGGAAAGTTTTGGTTGTGACCAATCAAAGGAGAAATGTGACATTGAGCAATTTCTGAGCCAGTGTTATTTCTAATCATTGTATGTTCTTTCTTGCTAAACATTAATGAGAATATGGACTTAGAAGTCGGCCAGTGGAAGGGAAGGATTTAGTTGTATGAGAGTATCGTCATTTCGTGCCCTTGTAACCCAAATAAGACATTGTCAGTTGCTTCCCTTAGTATCTGCCTGCTTATACCATCCTCCTCTTCCAGCTGTGGACTAGCAGATTACTGAAGGGGAGGATGCTCATCTTAACCAAAAAGAAACATCAGAAGGAAGCTGGATTAATGCTGAGAAGGGAAGAATCATTTTTAAAAAGATGCTCGTGCTTGTCACAGTGGAATTAAGAAATCTTATTCCTCTCACTTGATATATAGCACATTCCTACTCCCATACATTTCTCCGGATATATACATAAGCAGCGCACTTTCAAAGACTCCTTAAGAGTGGCTCATCTTTTGTGCACAAGTTACAGGATGATAAAGTCTCTGTAATAATCATTTATTGTTTCCAATTTCCATCTGTATCCGGGTGTAATGTTCACAGATTCAAAAAGCTGGAACAGCCAGGTATTGGCTAAGTAGCCCACCTGGCTCCACTTATCCCCCTTTCAAATTAGAGGCAATGTAACCCAAAACCTCTATCTTCTGCTTTTTAACATTTCACACAAACTCATTTGGGAAATTTATTGTGGCTTTTAAAAGATCTGACTTTTTTATTTGGTGCGTCACACTGCAAGAACAGTACAGTACCTGTTAGCCAGATGGTATAGGAATAACAGGCCAAAAGGTACCAGATTTCTTATTTAGAGTCTGCTGTGAAACATACATATCAGATTCAGGTGATATTAATGAAAAAATAATGCTGGAAAAGTTACAAGCCATTATTCCATGCAGAAATGGCATTTTTCCCCTTTTACAAGCACTCTCAAGCTAAATAAGCTTTGAACTTTCAGATCATTCTGTTTGCGGGGGTTTGCTTATAACAGTCATGTAGCCAACATGACGACAAGTTTGGAAGAGGCCCAGGTATTTTTAATCAGTGAGACCATGCTGCAATGTATGAAACAGATTTCAACTGCTTTTGCCTTTACACAACCAAAATTTTCTCTGGCCTAATAGAAAATCAGTGCAAGCAACTGACCAAATACCAGAGAAATTTATTGCTCCTTAGCAGCCTTGGCATCATTATTCCTTGAATTGTCAGCCCTAACAGGATCTTACTAGGGTTTTATGAAAGTCAATTCATTCAAATTCATGAAATTTACTTTTACGGATCATTGTGGGCACAGTGGCTCTGTCACTGTGAGTGTGACTCCCCACCCCGCATGGCTCCAGAGAGGCATCGCTCCCCTGGGGCACGCAGGGGATCAAGCTTTGAAGGAAAAACACATCATTAGCCAGTGGGATGAGCTCTGGAAATCATGTGTCAGGGCTCACAGGCCGCCTCTGGGGCCTGGACTGTGCAAAGGTTGGGTTGGGCTTTGGCAAGGACTTTCCAGACTGCTGACGCAGTCCCGAGAGCAAAGGCCTGGTGTCAAGGGGGTCACATCAGGAAACGGCCTCTTTCGGGCATTTGGGGTATTTCCCCTGGGAAATACTGCTTCTCCCTGCTTTTTTTTCCCTGGAGACTGCTGCTTTGGATACACGGCAAGGGGTTTCCCAAGCTGGCAGTGCCATTGCACGCAGTGCAACAGTGCAAAATAACCACAAAACATAATGAGCTCAGGAAGAAAGGTGCAAAACTCCTGATCTCAGCTACTAAAAATCTCTCTGAAGATTGAGTTTGCTGCATAAAATGGAAAATAACAATCCCTATAATATCCTGCTTTGTAGGAGCATCAAGATTTACCTGATGTGTGAGATGAGTCAGCATGCTGAGGTCTTGGAATAAAGTAATATAATATTGGAAACTGCTAGTTTCAGTAAGGACAAAATTATATCTCTGAATGTGAATTTCCAATATTTTATAAAATTAAGGCAAGCTATTCTTAATGTAACATCTGAAAGAAAGAAAAAGAAAGAAAAAGAAAATAGCGTGCTTTCCTAACCTATAATAACATTGATATAATTTTCTCGGATTATCAAAAGTACTTTGAAAAGATCTTCAAAGCAGAGGTGTGTAAGACGTTATTAATAAGGTGTATAATTGCTCACAGCTTAACTTTCTTCATGTTTCATTACAAATTAGAAATAAAGAAAAAAAAAGTAGAGAAAGAAATTATTTCTGTGAAGTAAATTTAACTTAGGTGCATGTTTATTTTTTCCAGCAAAATGGGACTCTGGCATAAACATTTTTGGGGTTTTCATGGCTTGGTGAAAGTTAGACATATTCCGCTGAACTTCTATGATGGATGTGCAAAATCATGTGAAACAAAAAGGGAAAACATACCCGTACAGGCTTTTTGCAATGAGTTTTAAACTGCACACAGCTTCAGTCAGAAGGCTTGGAAGGCAACTGAGTTTCTTTGAGCTGGGAGACAGAAGGCCAAAGCGCTCAGCAGCTGTAAGTTGGTGTTGCTCCACTGAATACACTGGAGCCATGCTAATGGCAAAGGAATCGTGCTGATTGACATCAGATGAGGATTTGGCCCCAGTTTGTCTCTTGGGTGAATAAGATTTTCTGCATGAAAGAAAACATTATTATTCCACAAATGGTGCGGGATTGTCACTGTAAACACTAATTCACTCTTTTCAATTCCCAAGGATTCCTTAGCCTAAATCAGGGTGAACAGAACAAATAGCTTCTCCCTTTCATACGACTGTGATGTGGCACTATTTGTTACTGCTCTGAGCTTGTACAAATCCACTGAATCTGTTTGTACAGGGAATCCTGCCTGTGAATGCTGCGCCAGACTGGCACTCTTAAATTTTTGTTTGAAAAATAGACACTTTCCTAAGAAACAGATGCTTACAGTTTTAACAGCTTAAGTGATTAAAATTGACAACGGACCATTCTTTGAAGAATTCTTCAGCTTCAGAAGAAGATAGAACTAATGGCTGAAAAATCTCCAAATTGCTGCTGCTATCTTATTAGTTCTTTGTCGTTCTGAAAATCCATCTTTTCTGCTACCATCTCACCTGCCCTGCAGCCTTAGTTCTGCCCTCTACCATTTGTAAAGACATATGGACAACTCAAAATAATAAAACATGAGGTAACTGCGGAAGCTTCATTTCCATGTGCAGTACTACTACAGGCTCCAGTAGTCAGATAGTTGTTGGCTGCATGCAGACATTAAGCCTTGAAGTGTGTCTGGGCTGTGTTTTGTGATTGACAGCAGGCTGTTGGCACACAGGGCAACCCGTATCTCCAGTGATGACTTGGCACATCCTTCAGTGCACCTGGCCCTAATGACAGTGTATCTATATTGACGTTTGTCACACTGTAGGCTGCAGGTGACCTTCTGAGCCCTGTGATGAGTGTAGCAACACCATTGCATGGGTTAGAGCAGCAAGACACATACCTCATGCAAGATATAGGCAAGAGACATACTGGAAAGAGCCAATGGAAAATAGAAATCTGGGGCCGTGGATTTTCCAAGTGTCCTACAGCTCTAATGTAGGAGAGCCATCCTCGCCGTATAGGAGAGGCTCAGGACAACCCGTCACTATTAGTTTCTGCATCCTGTGCTGCCTTGCTTTCCTCTGTCATCGAGTTTTCAAATAGCCCAGCATTTCCCATGGCAACATAATTTTGCTCCAAAGTCCATGAAAAAGCCCCAGCATGGAAACTGTACTTTGCAACTGAATTGCACTTCGCAGCTTTAACATTTTTCTGTTGTTCCCTTCCTGGAAGCCTTCTCTGTCTGTCTGCTGCCCACCAACTTAATTCACCCCAAATGCCTATGGCTTTGCTGATTTCCTGGCACATCTTCCTGTGAACAAGTCAATATGTCCACAAGTTCCTCAAGACCCTTTTTATGTGTTTCTCAGGCTCAGAGCTGGGTCAGCTGTTGCACACCATAGGCAATATGTTGTCCTTTCCAGGACAGCATGAGCCAGCATAGCTCCATTAGCATTCCTATAAGGACATTCTCTGGATATCTAGCATATAGCAGAGTTTAGACACAACTATCCTATTGCCAGCATAAACCAAACTCTTCTGGACTTAGAACTTTTTCATCCAAGCAGCCTAGCTGACAAAATAACCTAAATAGCAGTTGAGGTATAGTTGAGACAAACTCTTTTCTGAAAACCAAGAGAATAAATCAGATGTCTGAAAGTAGTTGTCTCATTTTAGATCTCCTCAGGTGACCAAGAAATTTGCATGGTGCTGCCAGACGTGACATAGGCCCAGGGCCTACTCGTGGTCTCTGCAAGCAGCAGCTGGAGCCCAAGTATAAGACCTCAGTGGTCTAAAGGGCAATAAATGCAATTAGGCGACTGAATTCCACTTAATTTATCTGATCATAACTTGATATATATAGATCCACTGAAGTTCAGAACAGCTCAGAGAAGCTCTCTGTATTTTGTGTTTTGGAGACATTTGCATGTTTGTGATATGATATTACATAATAGGTCACAGTAAATGAATTATGTTCCCTTGTGAAATATTGGCTAAATATTGAAGCCAGTGGCTTGCCTTTCTTGAATAAGCATCAACATTTGTTCCTTTTTTCATCTCTTGTACATATTTCTGGTTTCTGCCTACACAGTTCCTGGCTCTCTAACTCATTTGTATTCCAATATAACTTAGAGTAATAGCCATCAGAGAACATGCATAAATTCAAAGAGTGAATTTGCAAGCACAGAAAGTTTATACCACCTGTACAATCTATAGTTTTAAACGTCAGGAATGGCTGCCATATGACTGGAAATATGTCAAGTGTCCCTCTTGGAAGATATAAAACAAATTCCACCTGCTCACAAAAGTCTCCATACCAGCATGAAATTCAGGGCAATTGGTCCTTTTGCATAACTTTGTTATGGTTATTACAGTTAGAGCCATGCATTATTAAAATCAACTTGCAGTTGCTGTCATTCAAAGAATTAGTCTTTTGAGAATATTTGAAGTAGATCCAATTTCAGCTCTCAAAAAAAAAAGTTCTTGAAGACTTTTGTCCACAACTTTTCATATCTGTAGTGTATTTCCTATCCTAAAGCTACTAGTATTTCTTTTTTCTTGGATGATTTGTATATTTCTTGTATCTGTATAGTTGTATGTACGCGCACACACACACACATATATATATTTTAATCTAAAACTTGTTTAAACAAGTTAGCTACATTGTAAACTCCAAACTCAAAAATCCTTTCTCCTGATGAAAGACTGTGAGATAGTAATCCCAGAAGGACAATAATAGAAAAGCCCTCCAAGTGACAATAGGGGTCCATGTGTAGAATGAGAGCAGAATCTGAAATCATGGGGAGAAAGCAATCCATCATCACTGTTTGTGCTGTGGTATTAAGCATGTCAGAGATAGCACATCTGGATCCTCTGTACCACAATCACAATACCCAAAACAGTATCTGACAGACAATTTCCTGTACTTAATGTGACAAACGCTTTCAGAGTCTGGAAGGTCTCTTAGCACAGAGGACATTTCTGAAACCCAGCCACTATAAAACAAGCCCTCATTTCCTTCCCCTTTCAGCACACTCTGTTCTCTTCAGTAGTCTGTAATTTCTCATCTGTGCTGACAAACACTCCAGACCTTGATCTGTTTGCAAGAGGCCCAGGGGTCCACCACGCTTCCCATCAGATTAGGTTGTAAGCTTCTGTCTTGACACTCCGGTCGCATGGCAGTGCGCGCAGTTTCCATTCCAGCTTCCTACATTCCTCTCCCAGTTGCAATCAGTTACACCGTTCCCATCCACTTCTCTGGTGTTTTGAGCCTCATTGCCACAGGTTCTCTCTGGTCGCCTGGCTTTATATATGAAACAACAATATTGCAGGTATCAATGCCACATGTTTACGACTCTTATTACAGCACAGGGAAAAGTGGTTGCAATTCAATTCCTACTTGGTAATGGAGTACTCGTAATGGAATACTCGTTGGTGTCTACTCCATTACTTTGTTCTTTTTCCTCATTTCACATGTTCCTAAGTCAGTGCTTCTCCTGAAAGACGGAATTTTAATCCTTTTCAGAGGGTCTCAACATAAAATGAATTCTGTAGTTGAAAATAGATTGTATCACTGGGAAAATAATTCACAACCGTAGACACTTGTCCAGGCAAGGAAGAGAAATTAAGAATGGATCTCCTCACAAAGAGCCAATACTCATTTCCATGGCTTCACTTCTTAATAGTCATAGCTCTTAATGACTAAACAGTGATACTAAGACTTACTCAAAGATGCATTTTTAAATAAAAAATACATTTTAACTTTTCTTGTTTTTTAAACAAAGACAATGGTAGGTACATTCAACTTCTTTCTCATCCCCAAAAAAATCAAGTATTCAGAAAATCTTTCCTGATTTGATTTTATTTGCAATATCAATGAAATCTATGCCAAGTTGAAAAATGATGACTTTAATGGTTCAGAATGTAGTTGCTGCTTCAGTTCATGAATATAATGAAATGGAGTTTTGGAAACGTATTACGTAGTGAAACATAGTGAAATAATATGTTCATCCAAAAGCTAAACAATGCATTACAGCAACAAAATAGTCAATATTCATACGCCACCCTGGTTTTAGCAGTCCTGAAGAATCTTTTACAGACCAAATATCTCCAAAACGCAGTCTTAGAAACAGGCACATTGTATTCATTTAAATGCAGGTTTGAAGCTAGTGACATTTTGATCTTTTTAATTCAATCCCTGCAACCTTCTCTAGTAGTTATCATCCTTATGTTAACGAGATAATGGGATTCCAGTGTAAATGGATGGCGGGCTGAAATGATTTGAGACTGTTTGGTGAGGCTGGGTTAACAGAATATGTGGATGAGAGTCTGGGTCTATTGCATTTGCTCATACTTGATGCCTGGTGGCCAAAAAAATAAAAAAATTCCTTCATGATCTTGTACTTGCGAGACTGTGTACCTCAGGTGTGTGAAACTAGGCCTAATAGTCTTTTCCAGCCTTGCACTGGTGAATGTAGCTGAAGAAACTGAAGATTCTCTGATGAAATACCTGAGCTGAATTTGAGCTCCTCACAGCTTGTGAAGGAAGAATATTACATCTTTCTTATCCCTTTTCCTGCTTGAGGTCCTCTCTTGCCTGTTACCTCTTCATGCCTTTTGCTCTGCTCTGGTTCCTGTCTTTTAAAGGACTCTGGACCTCTCTAGCAAATTCTATAAAACGTAAGGGTAAGTGGATATTGCTGTGAAGACTTGTTATTTTCTGTGAGGAAAAAGAACATGTGAGCGGATTTGAGAGAGGCCTGATTTTCTGATTCGTCCACATTGTCAAAGTTCAGATAGATAGAGGATTCAATCCTACCAAGTGGTGAATGACATCACCCCTCTACCTTCCAAAGAAATCCGGGCAAGCTCAGCGTTTTTCAAAATAAAACAAGGGTCAGCTTTCCGTTCAATAAAGAACAACTCAAAAAGAACAAAAAGCAATTTAATCCAAACCACTGCGCAAAAAAGAGAGCCTTTCAGTAAAAAGATAAGAATATTGCAATTGATGGGATGAAAAAAAACTTGCCAATTCTCTTGATATTTAATTATAGTGAGTAAGAAAATTGCCATGGATAACACTCAGAAGAGATCCAAGCCTCCTTTTGGTTCCTGCATGAAATCCTGGGGTAACATTTCCACAGACTGGGACAGCCCTGTCCCTCTGGGCAGAACAGCTTTTCAGCAGACTTCACGGCCAGAATCTTTGCAGGGGTAGTTTTCAGTTCTGGCCCCGCAGCAGGGTTAGGTATTTGCTCTGTAATTGGCTGACCCAAACAGCTCAAAGTCAAATATCTCCTAGACTGGGGAGAGCTGAATCCAGCCTAAATCAACTTAAGCAGGACGAGTTTTCCCTCATTCCAGAAAACCTTTGGCAAACCAGTCAGGACAGGTCTTATAGCAGAGCCAAGGATCAGGGTTTCGATTTTGTGGTTTCGATCCTCTCTCAGAATTTAAACTGATAATCCCCCATATTAATTTAGAAATAAACCCTGCTGCCCTTTTTAATCATGTCTCTAAAAATACTTGGGCCAGATTTGCAATGTCCTATGATCCTTCCCAGATAGAAATCCAGTGGTTCCTGTTCCTCAGGTAAATCCCAACAGCATTGTTGGAGCTGATACAGCTGGCAGAGTTGTCTCTCAGGTCAGTTTTGGGTGCCAGACTGTGCTCTTGTGAACCCCACTTGTAAGAGCAGCTTCTCGGAGGCTATGACAGCCTGATGAATTTTGGGGATATTTGACACTGGCCAAAGAACAGGCCAAACTAGCTTTTGGCATGACAGATTGGACACAAATGTGCATCAGTGCCCAAATGCCCCTCACGCTGAGCTGCATGCAACATACCATCAGATTTTGATAATTTCAATATTTTTATTCGTTTTTCTTTTTAATGAACTTCCTTGTTTTGCTTCATTCTTCATTCATTTTCAAAATTGGATTTCCTTTTGTCTGTCTACCTTTCTCTGCCTTTTTCTTTGTTGTTGATTTTCTTTCCAGTAATGGACGTATTAATGTTCTGTTCCATGTTTATGGAATTCCTGACATTGATTTACTGACTCACATTGTACCATAAACTGTAACTGTTTCTTTTTCTATTCATGCTGTATTTTTCCCTAAATGTAATCCCTTTTGAGAACAACACGTTCCCCAGAAGTCCCTTAAGTGATGTAATAAATTATTCTCTGGGGATAGTTTGACACAGGTGTGGTATCTGATCAGTTGCCATTAAATAGTTCTTTGTCTTTGGCATGATGAATCACCAGCTTGCATTAAATAGACATTGGTTTTAGTTGGGATTCATCTCCTCTAGAAAAGGCAGGGACTCATGCCTCTTTTCTATCACTCTTTTTTATGTTTTTTAAAAATATAATGCTATATGTTTTGTCCATTTTCTATTCCAAAGGGCAAAGGTTTTGGAAATGTGTCTTTCCTCTTGTAGGCTTGATTTTATTGGATAACACTGAGAAAACATTGTTGTGCAAAAGCAAAAACAACTTTAACCTCCCTCCTCAAAGGAAAAAAAAAGAACTCGAGTTTTATTGTTCCATTGAGGATTTATTGTCAAATTCCATTTTAATGATTCCAAACATCATAATTAAAAGGTGGATGTGGGCTCAAAAAATGTCCCATTGTTACATTTGAGTCAGTTGTTAACGCAAAGTGCTCTCTGATAAGAATACCAAGGGGAATCCCTCAAGGAGTTGTTTTGATGGTGATGGAATCTCTTTTACACTATTGTGGCTTCAACAGGGGTATTCCAGCACAGAAGAATCTCATCACACCACCCTGGCGAGCAAGTGGGCTCATTACCTAGCAGGCTGGATTACGGCTGATTGAAAAGGCCAGTGAATCAATGAGTAATCAAGGCACCCTTAAGGAATATAGCACTAATGCTCTTTCCTGAGTGCCTGTTGCTTCTGTTGATTTTAACAAATGAAGTCTTGTAGGGGAGGGTTCATTCACCCTAACTGTACGTATCTTCAATGCAAAATCATCTTTGGACATCTGTATTAGAATTAGATTATTCTAATAATTATTAGATTATGCACATACAGCCAGCTGAATCCCTCTCCAGACAGATTTCTCTCTGTTGTATGCTGCAGTGGTGACCCTTGGTATTTCACTGCTTCCATAGAAAAGTGAAAGACAGCACTTCAGGAGGCTGCAGAATATTACGTATACAGAAGTTGTGTAATGTCAAAGGCAACAGACGTGTCAGAGGCAAACTCACTTCATCAAGTTAGTAATCTTTTGAATGGCTTTATTGGTTTAATCACATTTAAAGAGTTGTGGGAATTTATAATTGTAGTACTTCTTCTTATTCCTAAGAGCATTAGAAAATAAAGAAAAAACTCCAAATTAAACAGAAGATCTTTTCACCTTAGCCCTAGCAAAACTATTGTCTCCAAGTCCCTCACTGAAGACAATGAACTTGCTGCTGTTGATATTAATGACACAACCATTTCGGTGAAAAAGTCAGATGTACCATGTGTCATTATTCTGTTGCAAAAATGAGGTATTCAATGAGGGTTGTGGATTGCCAAAACATCTAACACTTATTTTATATATCTATCTCCTTCAGAGAAGTTTACAAAACAAGACTGGTGTTGAAGCCAGCTCACCTACCACTGTGCCCACCTAGTATCAAAGCTTATCACAATTGCCTGAAAGCCTGCAATTGCCTGAAGCTGACCACTGCTGGAAACAAAGCTGAGCTGTGATTTCCTCTTCATGTCCATACAATAGGCTTCCAGCTCTGAACTATCTCTATAGGAGGCCCTATGGATACTATAATCAGAGAAGAGAGCATTCTCCCTCATGAGAAGGATGAAGTTGAGGAAGATGCAATTCTTTCGGTAATTTTCCCTTTCATTCACAATTTTTTCTATAGTGATAATCCAGGAATCAAGTTGCCATCCCACAATCTAGCTGATTGAAGGTCAGTTCCCATCACTGGCTGAAGGATTTACAATTATGGGTAACATACATAGCAAAAACAGTCGAGGGACGGGAACCAGAACCTAGCATCCCTTCCTTCCTACCAAGGCAGTACCCTAATATCTGGACCATGGAATCATGTTTTTTCTCTGATTCAACAAAGTAAAATTCTTTGGGAGGAGTCTTCCAGGTTCAGAAGAATGAAGAGAAAGTGCCAGGACTTTTCGGTAGTTAGAAAACTTTCCTGGGAGGCATGAATTTCTGAAAAGAGCTCTCATTATTTGGCCAAACGGTCTAAAGAATGTCGAGAAAGGGTAGGAGGCTGGGGCAGAATAAGAGATTGCTGCAGCTGAATTTTACATTAACCCAATCCTCATGGAAAAAAGTTGACCTCTCAAGGAAAACTTTTAAGATAACTAAAAAAAAAAATTCTCACTGTCTGGGCCAGGGCTGGGCTGGGTTAGTACCTAGGAGCCAAGGCTGGGCCAGGGCCTGGATTAGGGTTGGAGAGGTTAGTACCTTTGTGTCTCACACATACCAAACCCTGTCCATAACACCATATAGAACTGACCCATGGCAAGAGTAATGGAAAACCCTCCCCCACCAGGAAAGCTGCCTGGAATTACGTGATTCCCGAAATCAGCCAGTATCATCTACAGCTGTTAAGATGACTCTGCTATGA
Source organism: Tinamus guttatus (assembly GCF_000705375.1). Next base: position 53,280 of record NW_010577426.1, on the reverse strand, counting down.
GTGGTATAACACCCATACAGACACATTGTATGGTAAATTCAAAATCTTAACATGACTTAAATGCTATCTTCAGACAAAATAATCTCATCAGAAACATAAATAAAGGCATTTATTGCAAATAAAGATTCACATTCACTTCATAAAGTCTTATGATTTATAAGGAGGTCATTTTGCAATCTGCAAAATATCTGTGTGTACAAGGGCTGCTGTTTTCATCAGAACAGCTGTCTGGGACATGAATGTATTTATCTGAAAGTGCCAAGTCAAATATCCCTCTATCTATAAAAGTGTTGATTTGGCTGGTGACATCGTTCTGACACTTCCACAGTTTCATTTTCTCTTGATCTGGCAGTACAGGCTCATAGAAAACACCAAACCGAGAATCTGGAAAACAAAGACATTTCTGGTATTACTTGGCAGTTCTGGAAATCCCAGGATACAACTGATACACAGTGAGAACATTTTGTTTGCAAATGTCTTGGATTTACATGCAGCCTAAATCTGCTAAGCAGAAGATCTTTTCCAATGTAATTCTTAAAGAACATGACTCTATAATATTGCCATTTTAATGAAATCAATATGTATCACAGGTAGGATTGCAGATAGAAAAAAATCATTTCTTTAAAAGATAAATGCCCCGTAGATAAGCAATCCTAAAATTCTGCATTTTTTTTAATTTAATGCAGTTGTTAGCTCCAATGAAGCATATGAGGGCAGGCATTCTACTGAAGAGAATATAATTAGAAGTTCAAGCAACTTTGACAAAAGTTCAATCTTTTCTTTTCTAGTTGGGGGAACTTTACGATTTCATTGCATATACAATGCAATTGCCTTTGAAATCTTTTTGGTTATCACTGTCTCCTTTGTAAATGTATGCACACATGCATGCATTTGTATACATGCACAAGCATCTACATATACGTACATAACCCGTCACTTTGAGTGACAAATGCCCTTGAAACAATTTTTTATTTGTCAATAAGATAACTGGGATGGAAACACTGAGTTCACACACACACACAAACAAAAGCTATTATTTGAATTACAAAGTTCAGTAGGATCATCCCTGTAGTGAGAATTACTGGGTGAAATGCCATAGCCTGTGACACAGAGCTAGTAATATCAGAAGATCAGAAAGATTCCTTCTGGATTTGAAACTAATCAGTCTGTGAAAGAAAAACTGAAAAGTATCCAAATGACATTTAGGAAGATATGCAAACCACAGTATTTCATTTACTCAAGTTAGAAGCAGTGGAGAACATCAGAACAGCTTGGATAGAAGGAAGACAAGGAGTTGATCTCACAGCTGGAATAAGCCATCACAGCTCCTCTACCAAGCCTGCGTTTCGCTTGTACCCAAGTGAAACTGCTTGTTACCCTAGTGTACTCAAGTTAAAATGGACCATTTTTCTCAAAATGATTTCCACTGTGAAAATTAGCTAAAATTATTAACTGTCCACAAGTGAAAAAAAGCAGCAGGCAGAGGGGGCGTGATAGGGAAGCCTTGTCCTTTCCTTTCCTTTCCTTTCCTTTCCTTTCCTTTCCTTTCCTTTCCTTTCCTTTCCTTTCCCCTTTCCTTTCCTTTCCTTTCCTTTCCCCTTTCCTTTCCTTTCCTTTCCTTTCCTTCCCTT
>NW_010577426.1:0-48319 GCF_000705375.1 Tinamus guttatus | reverse complement strand
TTCTAGAAAGGTTTTTATTTAAGCTAACTGAAAACTGATCTGTGTTTCAAATCATTTTTCCTGCATCAAAAAACTGCCTGCCTTCAGTAACATCTAACATCATCAAGAATTGTGAATGTAAGTTTATGTGAGCCATACCTATCGTGCACCTGCAGTAATTTCTCTGATGGTTTCTCAAGTGTCCTTTGAGGACTTGTCTGAGGCCAAAAAGACATTAAAAATGTGTCCAAAATAGTCTCTTTGTGTACAACTTACTTTCAGATTGGTTCTGGCACCCTCTTCTTAACCAGGCTATTTCCTTGCTTTAAAGCAGTATTTGCTACCATGGGACTATGCAGGGAGGAAATTAGTGTGCAGGCAGGGCCTGGTCCACAAGCTGTTCATACAACCGAATTTGGACATTTGCTTAAATCTGTTTTGTACTAGATGCAAAGATTGGTATACTTCACAATACTAGCATCCAAAAAAACACAGCACTTTTGCACTAGTTTCCCACTTTTTTATGTGTTTTTTTTTTCTATCATTTCCATGCATGGAGTTCAAATTTCCATATGCGAATACCAATAATTTTTGAAATTAATTGATTGAGATCTCTGCTGCCTACCCACTAATTTTTGAGTACTCTGTCATTGTTGTCTGTTAGCACACATTTTGCCTTATTGTTATGTTAATTATCACAAGCTTTCCAAGAGCGCAAAGTTATAGGAAATTACACTTTGCATATGCTGCCAGGATGCCTAGATTATATATGTTTTTTTCCAGCATATTCTGCAGAATGAGTGTGGATTTTTTTAAGGAAAAAAAAATCAAAAATCAAAGGTCTTGTATTTAATTACTTCATTTTTCAACAGCCCTTTGAAAGCACTGAATCAAACTCTGAGCCGATATGTCTACTACCAAAATGAGACTCTGGAGGATCATAACTTTTTGATGGAGCAAGGAGAGCCAAAGAGCAGGTGACTTGCTGCTCTGGCTAAGTGACATATATCAACTCGGAAGCCATAACAGCATTTTTCACCTGTGTTAACCAGGCAGACTGCTGAGATCATATGGGTACAGCACTGTACCACTGAAACAGAGGCATCTCAAGAAGAGGAACAGTAGCATATTTCATGCATACACAGCACTAACTGATGTATTATGGGCAATTTTGGCAAAGGAAAAGAAGGCAAAACTTGGTCTTCTTGGTGCGAGCCAGGCTTGCTGGTTGTGCCTGCCCCTAGACAATCTTGACTTAAAACCTGTTTTGGAAAGAAGAATAGGATATTGTATTTTTCTTACCTCTTTATAAATGTATCTGCCTTGATAATAAGTGCAGAGGTCTGTTAATTGGTTCTCTTTTGCACATTCACAGGCTTTATAGTTATTAATAGAAACATAAAAATTCTTTCCCCAGTCTTCTGGCCCCTTCAGCAAGCCACAGCACTGATACTGCAAGGAGGAAACAGGGAGATGAGAAAACATGGTGACTTGAAGTGAGGGGAGGGTAGTATTGAGGAAAACAAAGGAGAATAAATTGTCCTTTCATTTTTTTCCAGTATGGATATTTTCCCAATTTGACGCCTGTCTCACCCTTTAAATTTCTATACCAGTTATCAGAATGGTGACTGCACAGGTTCTCTGCAGGTTTTGCTTGCATGTGATTAGTAAAATCTATACTAAATCACAGGCACATGAAACTGTGAAATTCAGAAAAATAAGCACCTTGAATGATAGTTTACCCTTTACATAACACATGGATAGAGGAGGCCGGGGGTCCATTCAGGGTTTGTGAAACCTAAACCAGGTGCAGTTTCATTTCTACTTTATTCAAACCACTAAAGATCATATGTGCAGATTTGGGTTTGTGGTCCTCCATCTTTTAAAAGGCAGCTGGAAAGGTTGTTTTGTATAAAAGGAAAGCCATGGGACATAATAAAAGCAATTTTGGTCTATTTAAAAATTAATATAGTAATTATAGGCTTTTTCATTTCACACCCTTCACTCATCCCTCCAGGGAACTGTTTATTATATCAAAAAGGAAAAAAAAAAAAAAAGCTAGCTCAGAAGGGGACTAGGCTGGAAGAAGAATGAGGAAAGAGAAGGGGAACTAATAGAAGCCACTCAAATGTTCATTTCTTGCTTCCTTTCCTTTCACACCAGCAGCCTTTAAAAACAAGCATCCTTTAAGCCTATCCATCAGAGTCCCCAGCAAGTGTGGCAGTGGCCCACAACAGTGAGATTCAAGGGTATGCTCTGTGTGAAACAGAAGATGGGGATGGCACTAAGTCTCTACCTTCTGGCTTCCTGCAGGTGAGAGAGGTCAGAACAGATATAAGCACAGGGAACATACATTTGTACATTGTCTCCTTTGTACAAATCCCCTTCTCACACAGTAAAACGGGGCATTTTATTACTTTGTAGCAAGAGAATATTCTATATGAAATATAGAATCCCCAAAGCTTTCCTTGTTCCTGAAGCAACCAGATGCAGAGGCAGCTTCCACTCCATGGGGACCTGAGCCCTCCAGGGAGCCGCAGCCACCCAGCTCTGGGTTACCCTCTCATTAAGGACCTGTGAAGTGATGGACTCAGATGAGGAAAGAAAGGGAGGGTGGGGATAGCAGAGATCGTTAAAATTTTATGGCCTTTTGTCTAGAAATATCATTAATAAAGGCCTTATAAAAATGCCTGTTGCTGTGTCAACAGCGGATGGAAGATAATTTGTTATAGAATAAGAAGGCTAATTTCAGAAGGTAAAAAGTAACTCCATCTTTCAAATCGTACTGAAAAGAAATATCAACAACGCAGCTGAAATGAACTGCTCTACATTCCATCTTCTTATCTCACATTTGAGTAGGAAAATTTTTCCAGAGATCGGGAAATACTCTTGAGACATTTCAGACATTAGAAGAACTGAACATCTCTAGACCAAACTGAAGCACATGCCTCTTTCTGTATGTGAAAGTAACCCAAAGATCTGCGAAAGCAGGGAGCTTTGGACACTTAAAACTTCTGCAGTCAAAAGCTTTAAACATTTCTTACATAGGTTCATCTTTCTGAAACTCTGAGGAGACCTACGCAGAGTTTGGAAATGGAGAATAAAATCAGTAGCTCAGTCCACCCTGAAGAAAACCGCTTGCTACAGGTAGCTTAAGCAAGATGCACCTTATAGGTGAAAATGGCTAGAACAGAGTCTGTACTTCATCCTAGGTACACCTTTCACTAGCCTAACCATAGCTGTGCAAGAGTGGCAGCCCTAGAATTACACAACAGTCTCATAAATATCAGTAGATTTATGGCTGAGACGCAAAGTCCAATTCCTTGGTTCCTGAGAGCTGTTTGAACTTGCACATTTGGTCTATCACATTCCACAGAGAATTACAAGCCTTGAAATTATCCTTCCTCCAGCATATGAACAAATTTCTCTAGTGACCTGCAGTAAGGCTGCTAGATCAACAGTGTCTAAGAATCATGAAAAGCAAATACAAACACATGCAGAGTCTGGGGAGGTCCAACAGCAGTTATGAGGCTCCCAAACCCCACAGGCATGCGCTGTAGGCCCTGTGAGCTCTGTAGCATTACTGCCAATGTACTGAGCACATGGCCTCAAAGAAGGAACTGGGAACACATTATAGCCACTTCCCAATGTAAGGGGATCTTGGTTTTGATTGTGTTGTTTGTTTTAAGTGACTTATATCTTTTCATGGAGGAATTTATAATCACTGATGCAGAACTATGGAGTTTCAGGTGGTGTGAAGTTTGAACTTGGCAAACTGATTTAGGGAGAGTGGATATGTAAAGCCTTCAGATTTTGTTAGCTTGTGCTGTCTTTAAAGGCTTTTCATCATCTACTCTAGAATTCAAATATGTGTTACAAATTAACCATCCAGATGTTAAACACATCATCCTATGCATTTTTTGTTATTGCATAAATATATATGAAACATATTTTGGAGTTGCCACACAAGCTGATAAAATAGTGCTACACAGACATACAGACAAACAGAAAGAGATCTTTCTTCGAACCTCTTTATAATTGCGTAAGTCTCAAAAACAGCTAATTGTTCTGAGACCATGGAGATGCTTAGACTACACAAGGGAATGATCCTCAAACATGCAGATATCCAAATCGTGAAGCTATTCCCTTTAGAACTAGTCTTGAAGACAGTCCCAGTGTGGAAATTGCCATCCTCTCTGTGTATAATAAAGGGCACAACAAAATCTACATCTGTAGATTCACTACTTCTTGTGTGTCCTTGCCTCATTTCTTTCACAAATCCCTTTGTGCAAAGAAACCATTATAGAAATCCCAAGCCTTGGAAAAAGATCAGAAATACCTTGTGTAGTGTTTTAACTTCTATTTAAGTCAGCTTCTTCCCTACGGCCAGGAATGAAATCTCAATCTTTGTCAGAGTAGCCATAACTTAAAGCATGAACAAATGCTAAAGACTGGATGGATAGAAATAACTCTTTGATACATTTTAATTACCTCTCTCTCAAACGTCTGAAAAGTCTCTTGATATGCTTTTCCTTCTTCAGTAGAGCTTTGCAATAGATCAACATTGGCCGTGACGATCAAGCTAAAGGCTGTTGAAATCTGTAAGTAAAAATATTATGTTATTTTCTTTGTAGAAACAAAAGGCAAGGAAGACTACAAAAAAATTCAGCTTAATACTGTACCTGAGGTTTGTACACTGCTGCTAAAATACCTGTTACAAGCTGAAGAATCAGGATCAGAAGCAGTCCAATAAAAAACTAGTGGAAAAAAAACAGAGGGAGAAAAAAATATATAATGTCCTTTATCATGAAAAGTGTTTTGTTTTTTGTTTTTTATTTTTTTGTGAATGCTAAGCTAGCTCTTATGTACTTAAAAAAACATCTAGGTAGAATGAACTGAGGTTCAGAGCTGCTGCAGTTATTTCTTGAGGGAGGGGGTGAGAAAGGAGGGTGTCTGAGGCAGTGTCCCTGATCTTCCACAGGTAGTTACTACAAGGTGCATGTAAGAGTAGTTGTATGATGGGCAGTGTGTAGATGAGGGATGCTGGGCAGAAGGACAGGGAGGAAGTCCTGTGAGGACTAGCAGAGGGAGTAGTTGGGAATTTAGCAGATGAAATGGTAATGGGCAATGATGGATGGCACGAACTGAGTAGGTGGATGAGGAAAAAGCTAGTGGACTGCTAGATGCTCCCTGGACTCCGTTTTCTTGTTGATGAGGCCACCCATCTTTTCTTACGCACTAGAATTTAGCAGGGTCTCAGGCATAAGATAAGCAATGAAAACACATTTCATATTCATAATTCTAAATAACCATATGATTAAATAAAAATACCCCCATCTTCAACTGAGGGAACTTGCAAGGATAATATCTATATAGTAGATATTGTAGCTTTATAGCTAAGTAGCTTTGCTTTGTAAAAGTTTAGCTAAAGGTTTTACTTCCTACCATAAGCAACATGCACTGGCTTTCCTTTATGGCACCACAGCACCCTAGAAATCCTAGGACCATGATGACACAGCCCACTCCTATTAGTAGATCAATTCCAGCAAACGCCATGTTCACATCCAACTCCTGAGAAGAAAAGGAAAAAAAAAAAACAGCTAGAAGGAACACTTCCTAAAAGCATGTATACCCTCGCATTCCCCAAAACAAGAAAGAAAAGTTCTATGCCATACAAAAACAAAAAACTATCCATTGCACATTCTTACTTTTTTGCTGGGGAACTCAGTAGAACCTGGCTTTCACTGTGTACTTGTCTCTGCACAAGATGAAAGTCACCTTTACATGGTAAATAGACTTTTCTTGTTCTTAAAATAGAGTTTGGGTCATTTTCAGTTGATGAATCTCTGCTTTTTATTGCAAGTAGCAAAATCGATTATCTTGAAATTTCTCCTACATTAACCTAAAGTTGAAGAAATAGAACCTCCGTTTGTCATTATAAGGCCAGGCACACACTCTGCTGCTATTCCTGACAGAACAGTTCTCAGAGCTAAGCTGGATATGCTGGGAAGATACACTGTTCATTATAGATTACTTTTTTTCTTTTCTTTTTCTCTTTTCAAGCAGGATCTCTAATACAACCCTCTGAGATGAACACTGCATTTTGATGTGTGGGACATTCAACTAAACAATTCATATAGCTCAGTATTATTAAATAACAAATTATTCAATTCCCATAGGACTGACTGTAGCCAAAGGCTAAAATGGAGAAAAATGTTCAAAGACTATTTTCTAATATAACTGGTGCCAAGATTAGCAAAAAAATGTCAGGAAGTTGTCACATTTATCTTCTCATGGAAATTGCAAAGGTATATAGACAAGTATAATTTGAAGAATGTGTTGTTCTTTCCCCTTCCAAGTTTGACTGTACTTCCTGTTATTTATTCTTAGAAAGCTCTATTCATCTACAGCCAAATAGTTATGGTCTGTTCAATTATTACTCAAGCAAAATATACATTGATTTGAAATGGGATCTTTGCTTGCCTAAAGGCAAAAAACAAACAAACAAACAAAACAACAAGAGAAAATCCTTTCAGTTTTGGTCCATATTCTTTGTTTCATAGCTTTGAGGGAGCACTCAGTGTCACTTCAGGGAAGCAGTTTGGAATACATTTATGTTTGCTTTTCTGAATAGAAAATTTCCTCACAGTAAGACCGCAAAATTGTAGTTCTGGTTCTCCAAGCTCCCATGTACCACCTGAGCTATCATACTGGGCACGATCACTGGAGAAGGTCTCAACTAACAACGTGGCTTCACTGAAATGGAGATTTGAGAGTCCTCCTCTTCTGCAGTACACAATGACAGTTGACAGTACTTTCCACCATGACCTAATTTACCCCATGTCACAATGTCATCATGAAGTCAGTTCTTTTACAGATCTCTGGGACTAAGGGCAACATCAGCTAAATGGCAGGAAATAATACATAAAGTTGTCTTCTGACCTCAATCACCTTTTAATTTGTAGTCACGTGTCAGTATTTAAAATAATCTGATTACTTGCACCATTTTTTAAATCTTAATCATAAAAAGCATTAGTCTTTACTCACACAAATCATCTCAGCAAAAACAAATCTGTGGAAATGAGCATGGAAAATTAAAATATATATAACAGCTTCTATATTTTACATAGATCTGGTAAGACAGAATAGATTTACCTCTTGATTACTGCGAACACGTATCCATATACCAACGCCCAAAACAACACAGCCAAATATCTGTAGGAGAAAATATTTAGGAATATTTATGAAGATGAGCAATTTCAAATTAAAATGCAGCCTTCAAATTCCACCAGATGCTAGCAAAAATAAATAAATAAAAAAAGCTTTTGGCAAAGTGAAAGAAACACCAAATGCTAAAGCGTAGAGCATTGACTCAGTCAGGCAACTTCGTAAGAATCTTCAGTCATGCACGTGAGGAATACCACCCCAGAAGAGTCTATACTTCAGTGATGATTTAATCATCATGCAGATGCTGACTATCTGCATTCCTTAAAATATTTCTCCTCTAAACTGATCATTATGATAATTTTTATTCCCATTCCAAAATAATCTTATTCTATCCTATACATGTAAAGTTAGACATATACGTAAAATTTTTCAGACCTCTGGCAGACCTAGATGAGCTGAATCACCTGCAGGTGTAATCCACTTCTCTACCTTGTCTTTAAAAGAATAATGACTTGCTTTTAGATGTTGAACTCAGCATAGATGAATCCTGACACATTTCCTAATCACCTGGATGTGGTCCTATTTCATTGATCTTTGATGTACCACTCCATGACAAATCAGTCACTCTAGGCCTAACATTTTCTGTGAGGATTCCCACATAGATTTTCTCTTTATTACTTAGTGTAGGAGACTAATCAAGGGCAAAGGCTGTGAGAGGACCGGCACGAAAGAAGGATCACTGAGAACTGGAGTCTCACCATATTCGTAAATATCCTCCTGTATGTCATTAACGTTCAGGTCATGAATGACCCTGAAATATGATGATATGGGCTCCCTGTGATTGAGACTATTCCTCTTCAAAATTAAATGAGCTATTCTTGTATGTTTTAGGTATTTTTTTTCTCAAAAATACTTTCCTCTCAAAAGGTTTCATATGATATTTAGCATCAAAGACCATAAAGAATACAGTAGATTATTTAATATGGAATATGGCCAACACTCAAATATGAGTATCACACATTTCCCTGCTCCTAAGTTTCCCCTAAATAAACTTCCTATAAGTACATTATAAACATGCAAAAAATGTTGTACCATTGATGACAGCTATGTCATGTTATCAAATTTTACTAGAACTCTCCACTGAAATCTTTTCAAACATACTGATTCTCCCAGAAACTGATGGTCTCGTATGACTTTATATTTGGATCTTATTCAGCAGCACTGTGTGTTCAGCAACACCAGACAATATGGGATCACTAATGTGAAAATTTCTAGTGGAGCAGCATATTGGCAAATACTGCATATTTGTAGCAATTGCTACTAGCCCAAACAGAATGCAGGCCACTGCCTTATTTGCTATATAGAAACTCCCATAAAAACACAGCACAGTAGTAGAGAAATAAATAAAGATGAAAGTGAATGAATTTATCAATTACATGGGAATTCTACAACATGCGTTTCCTCTAATCAAAAAGGACTATCATTTATAAATTAAAACTTCTCTATGACATATATATTTTAATTATAAAATTAGAATTGCTTCATTTCAGTAGAATCTTGGTATTTTGCTCCTGTTGTTTTTCTCTGAATATTATATGATATAAAATGTATTATAACGTATAAAAAAATCAAATAGTGAATCAAATATCCTGTTACCAAAAGGCCCAAATAAAACACTTTAATTTTTATGGAATATTCCATCCTAATGATCATTTTCCTGAAATAAATTTTTAGTTAAAGAAACACATTTCAGGAAACCACTTCATTTTTAATGAATCAGTTATTTTTTAATTTTCACTTATTATTTCAACCAAAGTGAAAATAACTTTCACTTTGGTTGTAGATGGGACTGCATGTCTGAACCTGTATGAACGACTGATCAAAGATTACTCTTACTGCCAAGACTGCATCAAACTAATGATCAGACATTAACATTCAGTGCAAATTATTAGAATGGTGTGGAGTATCAAAGGCTGAAAGTGTGAGGACTGCAGGTGGACCATGGAGGGCCTACAAACTCTGCAGAAGAGAGATGAAAAATGCGACCTAAGTGTTAGGTTTAATATATCAAAATACCTTGAGGGTTAACTTAAGGACATAGAAAGCTTTGTATGGGTACCCAACTCCAAAACATACATCTTCAAAACTCGTGCTCAGCTTTTACCACACTACAAAACTCTATGGAAGTCCTGGAGCCCAGCATGGGTCTGTGGGGTCAAATACCAACTGAGGGGGAAGCTGGTGAAGGCAAAGTCTTGTGGGTCTAGGTTAGTCTATTCCATGGCTTAGACACTCAGAGATATGCTGTAAGAACCATTGAAAAAAGGGCACAGGACAGCAAGAAAGCACATTCCTAATACTCCTAAGAGAGGACACACCCAGATGGATTTCAAAGGTCTAAAAAAAAAAAAAGCACATCATGTAAATATGTAGTATTTGCTATTATCTAGCTAAGGTTAAAGGCACTTTCATTTCCCAATATCAGTTTAATTTTCCATCTGTCAACTGCCTCATGCACCAGGAAGCCCAACAGTGGGAGCAGTAGCTATAAAGACATCACTAATACCTATGCTTCGTCAATATAATGTTTTCCAGGGATTAGAGCCAAAAATGTCAATTAAATAATTCAGTTTGTCCTCTGTTTGCACATATTCCTCTTTGCACCATAGACTGTTCCTCCCTACCTTGTCAGTGCTAAATCCCTTCCTTTAAAAAAAGTTGAAATAGATGTATTTCTATCCTCCTCAATCCCTCTCATTTTTTCACATGCTTGTCACAGTGTTTGTCACAGCAAACACTCTCACCATATTCCTGCTCAAAATGGAGTAGATATTTTGCTACTTTTGGCATAAACCGAGGCTGCAGAGCTTTGTCCTAGGACTGATTGTTTCTTGACCCCCCAAAGATCACGTCTGTCCTTTCCTAGGAAGCTCACGCTGTCACTAGATATTTAGTCTTGGGCATTATTCACATGTTCACTCCAGATGTGCTTTGGAACTTTCCTTGTGCCAGATATTTGCCTATGCTTTACCTTACAGCAAACAGATGCATATTAATAGGAAAAAAAAAAAAAAAAGGCAAAAATGTCCTGAGGAGCAGGAATTTTAAGTCACATTCTTATGGACCGTTTTATGTACTGTTGCAGGAAAAAAAACTTCCACACAGATGTCAAATGTCTTCAATCTGCCTTGGTGGAGGTGGACGAAGAAGAAGGGGAGCCGTCCAAATCTACAATCATCACTGGTCTGTTAGAAATGTATTTGTGAGGTCCACAAGTGAGCAAGGAATTTTGCTAACTCTTTTGCTCATTCTGTCTAGCCACAAATTTTCCAGGACTATTGTATGTGGTCCTTTTCACTATGAAAAAATCCCTGAAGGCAAATGCCACATTGTGATTAGTAGTTCTGCTTCTGGCAAACCTAGCAAACCAGGAAAAAAACCAGCTTCCTAACTCAAAGATTTCCTAAACTACCAAGGCCTAAAAATCTTGCAAACCAGCTGAGATGTGACAAAAAAGGCAAATATGGTTCAAACTGCCTGCTGTGCTGTTCTGAGCGCAGGCCAGGACGATTTAGTACAGCTATTGGTAGCATTGCCAGCTCATACCATTTTAACATTCACTGCCTCGTGTCAAAAATGAAGTATGAAACCTAACGTACAACAGAGTATCACAAAGAACGACGGAAGCATGCACACAAAAAAGAATCATCAAGAAAGAGACTGCAAATATAAGTGCATTGCTTTGAAGGGTTGTGTCATTTGGACAGAAACAGTAGACAATCAAAGCAAGAGAAAAATCCATTTACACGAAGAGTCTTGTGACTGAAATGAGAAGTACATTACAGGCAGGGGGACAAACTCCAGGCAGTTCTAGTTTTGAATTGGAGTGGAAGGCTATTTTGAAATAAAAAGAGAAAGGGAAGGGCAAAATTAAACATATGCTCCATTCTCTGATTTAAAATCATACTCTGGTTCCACTTACGCTCGATTTTCTTCACAATTTCTCAACGACAGCCTTCAGATAACACTGAACACATTTCATGTATCACTAATAATAATTCAAACATGAACTTACCCAAAATAAGAAGTTGAAGATGAACATGGAATACTTTATGCAGCGGTTTACTCTTGCCATTTTCAAAAAGCTGAGATGAAAGTAAGAAAGAACTACAGCAGAAACTTTCCTAAGAGTTTGTCCTTGATTAGAGGTTCCCCTTGCTTCTTTAGGAAACCTCACACACCAAGTCCAATGCCCTGTGCTCTGCTGCTAAAAGCAACAGTGACCAGGGCAGCTACAATTATTTAAACAATTCATATTGTTTATAGGTAAATATTAACTGGAACACTGGGACAACTAGAAGACTTTTACCAGGTGTTATTGCTGAGTCTTCAGATTCTCAATGTGTCTTTGTGAGCTAGACGTTTTTATGGTCCTTTTAATCTTGTCCTACACCTCAAAAGCAAATAGATACCACAGCAAAGCTATAGTTTCAACAGAAAAGGAAGTGAAAACAAACAAAAAAAAATTACGCAGGGCTGCTTTTAAGAGATGGAAATGACTGAATTTCTTAATACTTCGACTTTACAGTGCTTGCTCTCTTTCATTTTTTCACCGATCATTGCCAAAAGTCATTCACTCATGTTTGTAATCATACTCCAGCTATTCAGCCAGAAAAAAGGGATGGGTCTGTGCTATCCCTGCGGAAGAGGGGGGCAAGGAATCTGTGGCCCTTACTTCCATCTTCACGGGCAAGGAATCTGTGGCCCTTACTTCCGTCTATTTCAGATGTTTTTTCCTCCTCCTCCTCCTCCTCCTCCCCAAAACGGTACCCTGAACATTGAGGTACACAAAATGTCCTGCTGTGCAGGTTTCAAAAAGTAGTGTGAACCCCAGCATAGCAATCACAATTCTGGCTTCAGATTCAGGATATCTCTTGGCAATAGGAGACAGATTTGTCCCAGAAGACAATAAACTTGTTTCATTAGTTTTGTTTTATGTCTTGTTTGTTTTCTCTGGTGTTCTTCAAACTAGAAATCATTAGAGAAACATGAAAGTATAATTGTTTTTTTCTGTTCTATCTGCCCCTTTTTAGAGAAGTGCAAAATACCAGTCTTTGGAGGCATAAGGGTCATACCCAGGTTCCCCTGGATTCTTCACATAGGTGAGCACAAAGGAATTAAATGAGAAAGTTTAGGGGCATGCTGAAACAGAACTCATTTACGAAGACCCGTTTACACAAGCCTGATTTTTAGTCTTCATTATCAGTTTGCAACCCCCAATTCTATTCCCTGTACTTGAAAAAAGTGAAAAGTGTTAGTATATAACACACCTGTAGATGGTGACAAAAAGATGTAGGTTAGAGCCTTCCTCTTGTAGGATCCACAAAAAAAATTCTGCTTCACACTGAAAATAACTTCCTCTGACTGCTCTCTAAACTAGATTTGATTGAAGGAGTGCTGTTGGAATAAACATCAATTGGAGAATAACTTTCACTAATTTTATTTAAATGGCTACAACTGTTCCCACTTTTAAGAGTGGCTATATACCTGCCTTCAACATTCTGGGCTCATTTCTCTCTCTCTCTCTTTTTTTTTTTCCTTAAATCTAGGAGATGGGATGTCTGACTATTTATTTCACAATATCCACCCTTAATCTGTGAATGTTCCTAAAAATAATTGCACTCATGAAATACAGATTTTGTATGGACTGGAAGAAACAACTGCGTGGTATGGTTTAGATCTAAAGCACTCAACAAATAAGTAAGTTGAGAAATGTGGGTGTCTTTATGGAGAGATGCCATAGCCACAGATGAATCATGAGAATAGTTTAAAGTGTCCTATAAAATTGTATGACAAGATCCATGAAGGGTAATAAAAGAATCACAGATGACATGGGATTTGAAGAGAGGTTGGAAATCAGAGCAGCGCTTTCAGTTAAACCAAGCTTGCTGTTGGAGGAATTCAGAAACAGCGTTCTGCTGTACCAAAAGCTGCAGTCACAAATTGCCATGTCAATTGCAGTCGATGCTCATTAGGAAAGGCACAAGTTATAAGCACTGCTTTCTGTGAAATGCTTGGCCCTGGCATTCAGTAAGGGACCTCTGAGGTCTGCTGTGCTTGGGTAGAAGGCCTGTCACACAGAAAGCAGGTACGACCATGCTGCACGTCCCGCCGGGGCTCGGGGCACGGAGGAAGGGCTGTGCCAGCAACACCGTGGAGCAACCTCCATGCTGCCCAGCCCTGGGCTGCCAGAGCGCCCCAGCAGAGCATTCGGTGTCGCCTCTGGAAATTATTTACCAGAAATTTGGGGACATTATTTTTTTTTAAATAGGCCTATTGAACATGCAACTTCCAGTAAGGCAGTAGTTCTTCACAAACTTTGAAGAACGGATTTATGAGTTGCCAGACAAAATGACCACATTGGCTTTCATCTACGTTTTATGTTTACTGATCTCTCTGGGAAAAAAAAAAAAAAAAACCACTTTCCTAGAACTTGTCAGATTTTCCTTCTCTAAGATTGCAAATAGGAAGCAAAGTCAATGTTAAATATATGTTGCCAGTGTAAGTATGACTGCTGAAAATAAGCACAGTATCTGCATTTACTACAATTCCTAAATGTTTGTTATCTATATTTAATGGTACCTGATGCTAAAATATGCCATCCAAATTAAACAAATACAAGCAATTCCCACTAAATTTTCAAATCTTCCATAGGCATTGATCATTTCTTATTTCCTGACTACATAGTACATTTTTACCATGTCTTGGTGAAGAAGAGAGAAGCTATAATTATAGCAGTTATAAATGTTTGCAGTTATACCTACAAACTAAAGTGGTATTTTGCAGGTACATGCAGGTATCAGGAGATGTGAATGAATAAGAGAAATGGCAGAAAAAAAAAATTGCCTGTAGACCTTAGCTGTTATACAACTGCACATGCAGATTGCTCCTGTCACCTGTCATCGTGTCAGACGCTCCTGGTTTGTATGAACTGTTCAGACAATGAGCTCTGACCTCCCCAAAACAACCCCTTTGCCACAGACTGCTTGGAAGCTTTGCCCAGAGACCGAGTGGAAATGCCCTGCTCCAATTCCTGCTTCCTTAGTGACTCAGCTGGCAGGATGACCCGCGCACGGCCTGGGTGCAGCACGGGCTGGGACACCTTTGACGCAGCACTCGCAGCTCCTCATGGCAGGTACAAGCTGTGACGCAGTGATGACTTTGCCGGCTGTGTCATGCAAGAAACTGGAGGTGAACGGGGATATTTTGGCAGAAGAAAATGTCAGTACACCTGTTACGGACCGGAAATAAAGCGTCCCCTCCCTGACACTAGCAGAGCACTGGGTTTCGTGATGTTTCCCCTATCCTCCCCTCACTCTGCTGGGCTTCCAGGGCAGGTTGCCAAGGGCTGTGGGCAGCTTCGCCAGTCCTCACGTGCCTCCCAGTCTCCACTCTATGCACAGCTTTTCCAGCAACAACAGCCCTATAGCTCCCTGGGTTGATGCTGAACAGTTCTTCTCAGAAACAAAGGGTGCATAGATTTTGCATGGGTCCTTAAAACACAATTACTCTTCAGCTTGCCCAGCCTAGGAAATACATGTGTGCTCTTTGGTTTTCCGCAACCTCACAGATGTAATACACACCTGGATCCTTTTTACTGCCTCAGTGTCCTCATCAGTCTTCATTTTTGGGGGATTAAGCCAGAGACCATTAAGATTTCCCTTCTTTTTGCACATACCTCTCTTCTAACACATAGAACTATTTTTTTTAACAATCTCTATTTCCCTTTGTGAGATTCCTTTACATTATCAGGGTAACTAAGTGATCAAAGCCCCATATAAAATGATTCACTCTATTTTCAGTCAGTTCTTCCTTAAGGCTTGTACTTGAAAAACTGGTTTTTACTCAGTAGCAGCCTGTTCTTTGAACAGTGGATTGCGGATAGTGGATGATAAGGGATTTTTTTTATTTTACCATGGGAATTTCTATTCAGTGTCATGACAGAAACTCAATAGAAAGGCAAATAAGACTGATATTTGGTGTGAAGTTGGCAACCTGAAGGAGATCAACAGTTCTCTAAAGGACAAACAGGCTTCTTACCTCTCAGGACTTCTTTATTCTGGGAGATTGATGTGAAAAGTGTAAAAGAGGAAATGAGAATCTGGCCTCTGTGTTTAATGCTACGGACAGGTCTGCTCAGGTTTTCTGAGGACAGGGCTCTGCCCTGATCTTCCCAGGCACCGCCAGGTAGATGCCTTAGCCCAAAACCATATGCCTAGTTTCTCAGAAGCACTGATCTGTTGCAGCTCAGCAGTGCACTAACCACAGATCTCCTAACCCTAGTTCAAAACTAGCTGGAATACACCTAAAAAGCAGTCCTGTGTGAAAAACCCACTCCAGAATGATTACCAGCTAGCATATCACCTGGCATATGGCAGAACAAAGTTTTGGTTCTGAGTGGCATCCGGAGCCTCTCTGTTTCCTGTGGCATATACGAGTGAACTAGGCTCTTGTTAGTATTATACTGGGAATTGATTTCTCGCCTGTTAAAGATTTCCTTTTCAGTTTGTAATGATCAGCATTTGTAGACATTAAGAATGTAACCCCTTTCTTTCATGACCACTACATTTCTCTGCACCTAGGCAATAAAAATCTTTCTCACATACTCGACACAGGCTATAAGGTGGTGAGCAATGCAACTCAGAAGATGCAATGGCCTGACTCTGCTCAGGAACTCTGATATAGGAAATGTACAACTGGGTTGACCTGTTGCTCTCTTTTCCTAGGGCTGATGAAAGGCAGAGCGTAAATATATTACACTTCATCCCAGAACAGGCACTTCAGACCAGGCTGTGGCCCAGGTGCATGTTAACCACTGAGATATCTGTCAGGGGTGCATCATCCCCTCCGTCTGACTAGACATTTTATTTTAGTCCTAGAAACTTTTTCCCTGAGGAGAAAGGAGGGAGTTTAAATGGGGATATATTTCCACAAAAGATTTCTGATCTGAAAAAAAAGAGTTTCATCAGAAAATTTCAAGTCAGCTCCGTACTGGACTCTCATCCAGGCGCCACATGGCCTGATGCCAACATCAGTCATATGTTCTTGCTTTAGCAAGGTCTCAGTTTCTTCCCCTAAAGCAACAACTCTTCCAGCAGAAAACAAACTACGCAACATGCCTGCCTATGATCCACTCTTACCTCCCTCCCAGAGGATGCAGTCTCCTTTTCATATACACTGGCAGTTTTCTTCCAAGGCTTTCATCTGAGAATTCTCATACACAGAATACATATTTTTAAGCTTTCATTGATATCTGGCTCATATTAAAATAACAAAAGTTTTGATAAGTCCTTAAGTACCAATAAACTAACATACCTAATCCACATTTTTCTATGTTCCCTTCTCCCCATCCTCCCCTTCCCGGACCTTTTCATTTACTGCTAGCTTTCTTGGCTGTTTTACATCCTTTTTGGTTATTTACCTACTTCGTGAACTAAGCTGTTCTTTTATGTAAGGCTCATGTCAGGGATTTCCTATTTCCCAGGGCCTGGTCAGGATTCATTTAAACTAAATGACTCTGGGTTTAAAATATTCTGTTGGTTTCGAAACAAATCCCTTGTGGATTAACATGCTAATCAATGTCAGTAAGGGTATCAGCATCCAGCCTGTAAAAGTATGGAAACCATTTATTAAGACTACCTTTGTTAATGGAATCTTTGCTAAGGAAATCATACTGAATATAAATTTTGTAGGTTTGTATTACTTAATCGAGACACGGTGTATGGGAGCTGTTACTAACATAAGAAATAGTTTTGACCCCAGGTGTTTTCAGTATATGCTGAGGTTATCTCAAGTAAAGGTCACTGTGAAGAAAGATACTTTAAAAATGTAGAGAACAGCTGTTTTAAAGGAAGAAACAAAAGACTTCAGATGTGTCTTGAATATCACCTTCCTTTTCAAGAAGGTGAAAGATAATCCACTAGTACTTCTCCTGGAAAAGGACAAGCATATTTCATATTCAGGTCTAAACACCAGAAATTTGAGTCTAATTTTGTTTAAGACCATGTATATTAGGACAAGGTTTTAAGGCGAGTCATTTTCATACAGATTAGAATTGAGATATTTAACCCTCCTCCCAGCCCCATTCTTTCCAAGGGAAAAAGAACAAACCCAGTAGAAAAATGTGACACTTCTTCTCTGAATTTTCCCTGTTTTTCTCTAGTCATGGGTGGGAAAACTCTTAGTCTTGATCTATATGAGCACTAGACAGTTATATGCTTTAATATTTTGTGATCCAAAAACCAGTTATTAATAGCATGAGAAAATGAGGCCTAGGCTATCTGTTGCTGTCTTTTAGATATCAGTTATGCAACTGGAATTATATTATTCCTTATAAAGATGCTTAAAATCATCTTATTGTGTTTTAATGTCTTATATGAAAACTTTCTAAATGATATGGGCAGGTGAGCCATGTGCTCACCAGTGATGTTCAGAAATAATAGCAAATGGGAACCACATAGCATGTCATGAAATTTTGCTCTAGAAACACAGATTTGATATTTACATTGGCAAATATATTTCTTCTATTTCAGGATAATATGACACTCAATCTTCACTTTCACTGAGTCATACCTCTGTCCAGCAAAGTAAGTAAACACATACCAAAAAATAAAAGACAAATATAAGCATGCAAGCTTTAGCTTTCAAGGTTACTAATTCCTTAAGTCTCATTTGGTGTAAAATCATCAGTGCTCTGAACATTCATTTTCCTATAGTTGCTGTAGGCAGAGTAATGCTATCAGAATAACACCATCTAAGAAGTGAGCTATAGGCTACACATATCCCTGAAACTCAGGGATCCTCTGGGACTATTTTACCAGATGTGTACAGTCCTTTTGCAGTCGAAAGAGAAGTTTCCTTCCACCCTCATCTGCTCACTGACCTTCACAATCCTGCTGACATTAAACTTTTTGCTGGTCTTCAGTGCTCCGCAGGTATTGAAATCTTTTTTGAATCAGATAGTTATATTCCTTTTTCACTGTAATCCCCTCACAGATGAACCTTTCATTTCTGACCTTGAGTGTTGTATTTTTTAGAGCTTAAATACAAAAATTCTATCATTTATGAATATAAATGTTTGCTGAAAAAAATCATATTTTTCATTCCCACTCATCTTTGTCTCGCAAGTGCTATTCATTTATCCCCTATATACATGAAAAGGCTCTTTTCTTTCCAAATATTTTTCCTGTTGCTGAAAGGACAGGAAGAGAACTGAAGAGTATTACTGAAAACTTATAATAACTACCAAAGAGCAAAGTTAGTGACTTTACCTATGGGCAACGATCCAGATTTGTAACTTGCACATGTGTGATTCACGTTTGTACTAAAAAGTAATTTCCTACTGAAACCATTGAAGAAAGATACTGTAAAGACCCGAGGCCTCAGCAAAGCTAAGAAGCTCACGCTGAGGGACTGCCAGTCTCCCAAGGCTGCAGGCAGAGCTGAGAGTGCTGAGCTGCTTTCAGACGATCTCAGTACCATCCTGCACCAAGCTCCAAGTGTTAAACACTACTGTAAAAAATAGCTTCCTTTTTCACTTTTCGCTAGTTATCTAGGATTACCTTCTTCTGAACAGGCAAGCACATGGAGAGATCAAGGACATAGGATATCACAGCAGTAGATAGCTGTTAGTTCTTGCTTAAAGGTGATTTGCTTTTTTAGAGCTAGAAGAAAGGCCCAACATATCCAAGTGTCTCTCTCTACAGAGAAGGAAAGAAAAATATATTCTGAAATAAACCACAGGCTTCTAAATCGACAAAAGTTCTTCAGAGACCAGCTTAGCTGTTCTGAGACCCTGCTGTATTTCTTCGCTTGCTCTTTGATCCCCTCGGCTCGCTCTGCATCAGAGTGGTGCCAAAAGAGAGGAGTTTCTGAAGAAGAGTCTCTGTTTGCTGCTATTCATGAAGGATGTCACAGCTCTGCACAGAGTCACAGTTACTCTCTGGGCTACCTTGAAATCTTAAAAAGCTCTTCCACAAAGCCAGGGAAGTATGGAATTACTTTCATGCAGTGCATCCTGGATGGACAGTTTGAATGGCAGAGGCCTATTAAACTTAGAGGAGAAAACATGCACAGTGCCATTTGAAGAATGGATGTATTGACCAAAGCCAAAATTAAGTTAGGGATGTTTTAGGTTTAGACAGTTGCTATGAGAAATGTTGCCCCTGCTAATATTTAATCAAACCAGAGCCAAATCTGGAGCAATCTTACTTACACCAATCACATGGGACAGAGGAACTTATAGGAAGTGAGAATTAAAATCAATGTAAACTATGAAATTTTAGTTTAAAATACAATCTATATAATAGAATAGAATCTGCATAACAGATATTGAATGACAAAAGGAAGAGCAGAATGAAAGATTCACAGCCACAAGTAAAACAGGATCATTTTCATGTCATGCCTCCTTTGAGCATAATTGCTGTAGTTCTTAACTGCTAGGTTAATAAAAGAGACTTCCATTAAGCCGCAGGGTCTCCATCAGCATATGGTTAAGCTTTGTGTCTTCTCTGTGCAAAACCATTTACTAGCTCAGATGAAGTATTTCTTCCTTTGTGGTGTCCATAGAAGAGATTAACAAGCACACACACTTTATACACTTCATTAATCCTTGTGATGATTCATGCGCATGGGGGTCATACTCTAATCCAAGTCAGACCACTAAAAATACTTGACCTCCAGATGGCTGTACTGACTGGCGTAGCTAAAGGCAGAGTCTGGACACAGTGTTTCTCTTTTCCTATCACTATTCTATAGACTAAACTTATTCAAACCATCCTTATAAAAAGCCCGCTTGACAGTATGCTGACTATGCATAAAAATGGCCCTTTGGGCAAGGGTTTTGATTAGCCTGAGATTTAGTTCAAAGTCAGGCACTGCCGTACCTTGCTCTTGAAAGAGACTTTGAGCATCAGCTCACTACCAATGAAGAATAATCCCAGCAGGGCAAACAATAAGCTGATTGTCAAAAGATGTCGCTTGTACTGGAGCATCCTCCTGGATGCACACTGCTGTCTGTGCAGATACGCTTTCTAGGGTGGCTGAGATCTCTGGAAGGGTGCCAGTGAAGTGTTACAACCAAACAGTGTTGCAAGGGAAGAATAACTGTGAATATAACTATTACTTAGTTATGCTAGAGCTTGTCTCCATACTTGATTTTTAAGGTTCATAGCTCTTTACAAGGAATCACATTTATCCCTAGATCTGAAAGGGTACCTCTCCTGTCCTTTTTTTCCCATCCCATGGAAATCAGATTTCTTTTTGCATCTGAATACTTAATTTAGTCTTATCTAGTCTTACCACTGTCCTGTTCCAAATTTGTTCTATGGTCGTCACCCAGAATTGCTTATGAAGAGGATATTTCTGTTCCTAACTTTATATAGAGGATTCCTATCATCTAATGTATGCTATCAAAAAGTTAAGTCTGTAGTTTAAATTAGCTGTGTAACCAGAGGGAGATCCACTCCAGATATATTAAGTAGGTAGTATTACCTCTCATTGCCAAGTATTTATCTCTCTTGTCTGGTTACAGGAGGATCTTAAATGATTAATTCAGAATACGTGGTTAAAGCCAATGGATATGACTCTACGGGTTTTCTCTATGAAAGAAATCAAATTTTGTGCACTATATACAGGGTGCCATAAAACAAGTCTGCTAGCTTTACGCAAAGATAGTAAGTATTGTCTTTTTTCAACCTGATGGATTATTTAAGAAAACAACTACACAAACTACACATCTTAGAAAGTCTGTCAAGGGTATGATAAAAGATCAGCTTCTCACGAAGTGTAAATTGCAATAACTTCACTGATTTCAAAATTCAGTTCAGCAGCTGAAAGAACATACCACAGTCCATTAACCTCTCCAAAAACTATTGGAAAGGAATTCATCCGATCAGAATAGATGTAGGAAGTTTAATATCTGCCACAATGGTCTGTCTGATGTATTTCCTTAACAAGCCTGTCAACAATGCCAAAAAAAGAAAAAAAAAGAAAAAAAGAAAATCACCGGGGTCAAAAGCAGTTCTCTGAAACTGCATCTGCACGGCAGTTTCAATAGATGTTGCTGTTAAATGAAGTAGGATTCTACTTCCCTTGAAGTATTTAAATTAAATCTGGATATCTTTCTGAAAAGATATACTATGGATGAAAGGGAAGCACTGAATCTTAAGAAAAAAAAAAAGTGAGTGGGTTTCTATGGACTGTATTACATTAGAATTCAGAATAGATGATCTTAATACTTTCTCCTCACCTGAACATACGAATCCAGTCTCATTTAGCTAGCTCACTTAGCTTCATGGCCATAGCACCGCTGATTTCATAAACTATAGAATTAAATCTAAGTTAAGAAACTGGCCCCTGAGTTTAGAGAGTCCTCATGAACCAATCTCTTGTTATTGCAGATATCAAATTATATCTTTTTTTAAATCAAATTCCATTTTAAAAGCAGTTTGTCTTTTTTCACTTTCTCTATTCCTATTGAAATATTGGCCTGGAAGGTTCTTTAAATTTCCAGTCTCACACTGCCCATGGCCACTTTTCATTTACACAACTTATCTGTGATTTTTCTGCCAACCTTATCTTAAATTGTTCTCTTCTTTCTGTAACATCTTTACAAACTGAAAGACTTTGCGGAAGATACCGTATTTTTCCAATCTTTCCCCAGAAGATTCTAACAACGTCTCTCTGCATCTGTTCCTGCTTGAGTTGACTCTTCCTGAATATGGGAGACTTGTATCATCAGGTTCCAGATGAGAACAAGAAAATAGTCTCTCCTCTTTCTAAAGGAAATTTCTTAATATTTTTTCTCTACTTCCTCAGGCAAAGGTTGCCAGTTACCTCCGGTGCTTCCTCCTGTCTTTTGTGAATTTAGATATTCTTCTCCATATTTCCTCTTCCCATCTTCTCTTCCTGCCTGTTATTTTCACAGCACAGACATCTTATTTACTTCTGTTTTTCTCTATTCCTTTACCTTTTTCTTATAGACATACCTCTTTGCAACAACTTTTCCAAAAGTACAGCCTTTAGATGGTGTTATACATATATATGTGTGTGTGTGTGTTGCGCTAGTCAGTTCTGTAGTCCCCTCACACCTTCAGTTTTTGGAGCTCTGCTAGGCTGTGCTTAATGCTCCAATCAGAGAGCCATTCCAAACTAATGAACAATATGAAGTTTCTTCCCCACCTATCTCTACTGATCCTACATTGGATTTCCTCTTCCCATGTCACAGTAGACAACGATGTCATTACTTCTGAAGACCAAAATAAATTATGTTTTTAGGACAAATGAAAAACAGCAGCTATATGAAGCTAACCTTCCGCCACTTTCTGTTTGCTCCTGCAATAACTTCATTTTGATTACCGGAATGTAACATCTGGCTGAGACCTCTCAGCATCAAACTAGACTTTCATGTCCAGCTATTGTGTTCCCAGGCAATGTGTCTCCCAAATTATGACAACATACCAATACAGACATAAAATGTGTTTATGAGACTTCAACTGCTGCAGAGGATGTGAGATCATTGGGCTGAATACTTAAACCACATTAAGCTTGTTTGGGTGCCACTAAAGCTCTCATGAGAAAAGTTAAAGGTAGTTAAGTAGCAAAATGAGTGTCCTCTGTGCACAGAGGAATCCTCTAATTTCACAATGTTGGCATATCTACTGTGGCACCAGTCCTGGTTTCAAATGCCTTTTGGGGCACAGCCAGGCAATAGCGACCCTAACTCCTGGCATACAGCAGCACACGCAGTAGATTTTCGAAGTCCTGAAACTTCTCCAAACCAAATGCTCTGCTCCAGCACCAGGACTGGGGAGAACAAGAAACAGAAACAAGACAGAGAACTCATCACTAAGAAACTACCAGAGAAATCAGAGCAAGGAAGAATACCGTAGAATACTTAGGGCAAAAGAAATCGAGGACGACAGGAGCTAACATGGACAGTGGTACAGAGAGGACTGTTAACAACAGAGATCAGACAAATTAAAACTTTCCTGAGCATCTTCATAGTTTAGACAATAAAGCACAGCTTTGGACACACATTCGGACCCCTCTATTTGTGAGTCATGTAATTATCCCTCTATTTGTGAGTCACGTAATTAAGGTTCAGCAACAGAAAACCTACTTTGGAACTGCACCCAGCCTTTCCTCTCCCTTGTTCTGTTAATAAATAATTTTCCTAGATAACAGTTACTGGTATGTGTAACTTGTGCAATCAGGGAGACTTCACTTTTACATTTACATTACACTTTATCAACAAACACACCTTGGAGGTGATAAAAATGCATGTGTGATGATGTGTAACTTTGGTGACTGGTACATTACCGATTAGGTAAAAATATGCTGTGTATTGTAGTACACACATTTGTTGAAGAAACAGGAAGGAAAAGGAACACTACAGCAGATAAAATGTCCTTCCACAAGACTCTATTTTTTTTCTAGCATGTAAATAAGTATGTCCTGCTTTTTCACTACACATGCAACTGATACAGCACTTTTTAGTAATTTTCAGTAAGGCAAGACTGATCCAGGAATTATAAACCAAACATAGATTTATTATAATGTTTTACAGCTTTGCCAACTTTTAATTTATTTCTTGGACTTTACAGCTCCATCAGCTTTTAATTCATTTTTTGGAGGCTTTCTGTCAGTTGATTATCCACATCTCTGTATTTCTTACTCCTCAGTTTATAAATAACATGCCTTTCTAATACTGGCAGCAGTATTTATACTACTTCTGGATTTGGCCCTGAAAGTGTCTTGCACCTATGCAAGTTCAGGGCCCTGCTGAGCCCTCAGTGACCATCTTTGTGCCTTGGCAGCAGTGCATGTTGTCTGGAAAGAGGCATTGCACCCTGGGCTGCTTCTGTGGCCAGGCACGTTAAACACCTCTTCTTGGACAGAATTGCACAGAGACTCCCCCTAACCACAGATAAATGACAGATAATTGATGCAGTATATATTTGTATTCATGAGCAAGGAAACAAACCTCACAGGTTAAGAATGTCTGAAAAGACTTGGTGGAGTAAATTGTTTTCCATTAAAATAAATTATAGCGTAACCACGAGAAACAACATCCTCTGTATTTTGAGATCTTAGGCAAGAATTATTTAGCTTGTATTGTCTCCACTTTTATGACAAATCATTGTGCCAATGTTGATTAGATGTGCATAACAGCACAAGAAAGTAATCCCAAGCAGAACTGGAAAAAATATCATTTTTTTCCAGTTAACTACATTTCTGTGGTATAGGCATTCTATTGAAAACTTTAGCACTGCAAAATCACACACACAAATAGACAGTGCTCTGTAAAAATCACGATCATTCATAAAATGTAGTGTGTGAGGTTGTTGGAAAGAGCTAAGAGAAAGACCTTTCTATTCTAAAACAAATTTACAAAGTCAGAAATGCAATAAAGATGATTGGAAGGTAAGAGAAAGTAGAGATAAAAATATAACAAAAGAAAGGAAATGAGAAGCAGTATTTTTCCAGCAAAGCCATCATATGACATTTTAGAACTGGAAATGGAAGAGGTCATAGAAATGGAGAGGAAGGGCATTTCTATGTCTGTAAGTCTAAGTGAGAGGTGAATGTAGCCACTGTTTTAGCCTTATATTTCTGGGACAGCATTTGTAAATTGAGATAAGAGTGATACACATTCAGAGCTCAAACGAGACGAAGAAAACTTTTTTTTTTGGAAACTATAAGCCAAAATAGTAGAACTCCTTCCACTTTTTCATGTACAACCTATCAATCAGAAACAAAAACTGATAGCTGTTGCTATTGTTCAAATGCCAGCAGCAAATGCCTCACAGAACATGTGTGTATATATATCTTTTAGCTGAAGTCTTCCCAAAAACTGAAAATGTTATTCATTGGTATGAAAATAAATGCAGCAGAATGCCAGTGCAAATTATGGATGGTGTGAGATAAGTGGCAGTTTGAAGGAAGGGTACAGCTGTAAGGAAATAATATTACATGCAACATTTACATATGCAAAGTCCTTTTAAGTATACCCAACCCAGAAACAGTTAGGACTAATATGTATTGAGATGGGGCAGCCTCCAGAAGCTTCCATGCTTGGCTATGGTTAAATGTTTCAGCAGCAAAGGCAAAGCAGGACCCACCTTCAGATGGGGGCTACAACTCAATGCCCTTCTCTTTCGGTGATGTATTCTTTCACCTTATCAAATAAATATGTCCTTCATTCTGAAAGTTTAGAGAAAGGCAGTCAAAGGAGGGTTCCTCTCAATTTTTACCCTATAACAAGAGATCAGGAATGGCAACAACTACTGTGTATATAATTCTGTACATATCGGTATAATTCTGTATTGCTATAATTATCTGCTATAATGCCTAAAGGAGACAAACCCTATCAAAAGCTCAGGCATAAGATAGTCTTCTAAACTGATGTCAACCTACCAGACCAAATTAAAGCGATCATTGTAATCCAAGCCAGCCAGATAGTAGACCATCTGTGTGCTGCAGTTATATAGTAGCTGGATGCATTTTCTTAGGAGGTATCAAAACACCTAGGCAACCAAGGGGAACATGGGTTCACCTGCTGTCACCAAGATGTAGATGGCTTCTTGCTTCCTTCCTTGTCTGCCCTCTTGCTTGTCTCAAAGTATGTGAATTTCCTTGCAGGACGGCTGGGCAGTTTGGCTGCCTCACCTCATTCAGATGGACAGAGCTTGCTTAGAGCCTCAGGAGGGAAAATGCAGCTAGAAATGCGAGATCAGAGTGAAAAGGCTCAGAGAAAAAATGGTCTATTACTTTTGTCAGCAATTCTTTTATCCCTTTGTGCTCAGACTGCAGACATTCAGGCAGACATGCCTATATAGCACTTTAGAGAGTAATCTAAATAAATACAGGTCTATATATTAAATAAATAAAGAAATATACTATTTTAAACAAACAGTTACTTTCTAATATGTGAATATATTCGGATCTTCTGCCAAGAAATATACTATTTTAAACAAACAGTATTCTCAGTTACTTTCTCATATGTGAATATATTCGGATCTTCTGCTTTTGGGCAGCCAAATAAATGCGCAAGAGGCAGAAGAGTTTGCTCCCTGAACCGCAATACTGCGAAGAGGCAGAAGGTGGCAGAAGGAAGCTCTGAAATGGCATCACCACTAACCCAGGTGTCAAAGCTTGGGCTGGAGCTGCTCTGCACAAAGGAAGAAGTGGCCACATGTGACCTCCAGGTGAGGGTGTCTTTTCATCTAGGCCTTTTAAAGTGTTTTCTTTGACTTGGTGTATTATGTTTCTCAGACACCTGAGAAATAGCTAAACACTGTCCGAGAACATGAAACGTTTAATCCAATAATAGACTAGGTGTGAATTTCTCTTGTCACCCTATTATTTTGTGCTGCTTTTGTAGCCATGGATATTGCTGAAATTGTATTCTATTATTTTGTGGTAACCTTTGAAGAGCCATGTTCCAAAAGGATAGAAATTCTGAGAAACAGAGGAAATTTTCCTCAATGAGATCTTCCCAGGCTCGCCGCTTTTTAACAGTTCGTTTGCCCCATTACACTGGAATGAACAGAGCGACCATGCAGTGACCAGGGTCAGTCCCTCTCACTTTCATTCTGTTAACCACTTTATTAAAGGTGATGATCCTTCCATGTGATTGCCACTTGGGTGAAATCACAAAATGCTTTCATTCATGTTGAACTTGAAAGAGGAGTTGTTAGGTTTTGACAAAGCCTGTACGGCTGAAGGCAGACACATGATTTGACATTTGAACAACTATTAAGCAACAGATGTCCCTCTGGCCTCCTCACCTGATCAAATCTTTAAAATGAGACTCAGCAGTTACACTAAACTGTTCTTGAACCTCCCATGAGGCTGCTTGCTGCCACTGGCTTTTCTTTAAATTATCTGTGGTGTTCAAGAACAGGCAGCAAGTAAGTAGACACTCTTACAGTGACTAAAAAACTTGAATATGTCTATCTTTCCATTCAGCCCTGTATGACTCTAAGCAGGAACTCTGCTGTTCTGGTGTCCCACCAAATGGCAACCTAAGCAGCACTTACACCGCATGCCTGCCCAGCTCACTGTCCACTGACACCCTCACTCTCACTTGTACTGGCCTGATAATGTGTGGCACAAATTGAAGTTGTTTGGGCTGTTAAATAAAACCAGCTGCGTTAATTTTATCTCAACAAAGCAAAACAAACACACATACACCAAGAAGAAAAAAAAAAAAAAAAAAAAAACCACAGTTTGACAAGGGAAAAGAAAAGAAGGAAATCAGTAGGGAAATAAATAATGTTTTTTAAGCTTCTAAGAAGGGTATTAATGCAGATTAAAGAGCAAACAAAATCTATGAAGCAAGCTGACGGTGTTCTTTTAAGTGAACATGTGTGGGTTTATACATTCACATATGCCCTACAGGTGCATTGCCAACTATCCAACCAGACTGTATAAAATATATGTATGATTTTCCCTCCTTTCCCTCCACTCCACCAGACATGTTTACTGTAAAAGAAGCTGAACAAGTTTGGTCTCTTTCTCATAAAAACTGCTAATAATTATTTCAAGTGCACAAATACTTGCTGCCTTTCTTTTTCTCTTAAACCAAAATCTTCTCTAAGCTATTTTGTTTATTACTCTCAGCACTTCAGCCATCACCCTGGTTTCAGACATTGGCTATAAATTGAGTAAGGAAAAGGAATCACTGATATGTCTTCAAATAATGTCCTTGGCTTTTGGCCTCTATTTGTCAGCAGAAGTCTATAAGAATGCTCTTGATACTCTGATAGAGTTAAAATCTGCCATGGGATGGTTCCTGCAGCAAGTTTGAAGTCTGTCTCATCCTGATGTACAGTGACAGACAATGAGACAACTAAGGACTCTCTGCTATCCTGGGATGAAAGAGGGAGCAGGAGAGGACATGGAAGCATTTCCTGTCCCTCTCCTCTTGAGGCTGGCAGGGAGGGTGTCATTTCCACTGGCAAGGATAACAGAAGGGTGGGTTGGCAAGGGCAGAAAGGCTGAACCATGGCATGCTGATGGGCCTTAATCCAACCTGGCTGAAAAGCTAGTGGCTTTGAAAAGAATCATATGTCCGTAGAGTTTTATCTATCTGGTCTGTCAGTCTCGTAATTCCTATCAGGATTCTCACTGCTGATCAGCTGGAGAAGCATGAGGTTATCTCACTGTGAAAACTAAAGAAGTCAAATAAAACTGCTTTAAGAATACCCTCGGCCTTGTAACCAAATGTATATACCCAGAATACTTCTATATCATATCTATACATCTATATCACCGAAGATTGGACCCACTTTGATTGTAGCACTTTGAGATGGCTCCTGTCACCACACGGAAACTACTGTCCTTTTTCATAGAACTCACAAGGTCTGTGCAAGGTCTGGTGACTGGTATTGACAGTACTCCCTGACCCTCCCAGGGAGCAGAATCAACTGGCTGTGCAGCCCCAGTATAACCCACGGTAGAAGTGAAAAAAGTATAGCTAAATTAAGAAACTGGTGCCTTAATTAAGGTAAGCAAGGAAGAATTGCTATTGGTGTTGCCCATGGCCCTTCCAGCTGCCTGGACAACAAAAGGGACAGAGAAGAGGGACTGAGAGGCAGAGTTTTTCAAAGGTCTTCTACATTTAGCCTGTCTGTAGGTGCTCTTATAAAAATTTATCTCTGCAAATGACTCCCAAATCTCTCTCATTGCCTTTCCACATGTAATTCTCATTCTATCACTTGACTTCCACGTCACTCACAACAGATTTGTAATGGCTAAAGCTGAATTTTCCATTCATCTTCCCAGATTTTTCCACTGCCCTTAATCTCACTTCCTCCAGCCCATGATCAAGCAACATTTTAGATTCTCCTCCCTCTTTCAATCACTGTATGATCCAAGTCTTGTTGCTTCCTCCTACATAATAGCTCACAGATTCCTCCTTTCCTTCAACAGCCTGCTAAGGCTTATAGCAGGATCCAATCATTTTGCACTTCGTCTGTAATAATCTGGTCTCCAGCCATGTTCCAGCCCTATTGCTGCCCTCACTTCCATTCAAAGCACTGAGATTAGAACCATGTTCCTGGCTCATTGCTTTGGCTGTATCACCGCACTCCTTGTGTCCTTCCAGTGGCTTTGTATTTTCACACACACAAGCATCTTACCTTTGCCTTTAAATCCCTTCACATTTACCCTCACTCTATCTGTCAAATATATTGGCCTATCAAACTGTCAACTGCCTGTGATCTGGCAAAGATGACAGCGTTGATCATCATGTCTGTTTCTTCCTCAGGCACTTCGTCTGGCTGTCCCCCATGCATAAGGAAAACTGCTATGAAGAATTCTTAACTTAATCACTCCTCCCTCCCCTCCATCTAAGAACAGAAGAGTGATTCCCATGACTCCTCTCTTGCACTAGCCAAGCAAATGGAAAGCTGTGATTTCAGGCATGTGCTGAAGCTAAGCCCTGTTCACTTATTTCTGTCTTATCCTTTCATCAGACTCCCACAGAGTTCACCCACCATGACTGGCAGGGAGGGAAATTTTATCTTTTTCAATTTGCCTCTGACCTCCACTTCACATGTGAACCCTTATTACTGGCAGAAATAACTGCTAGGAATTCTTATCTGAAACTTTCACTAAGGATTATTAAATCATCTGATTTTTGGAGGGACTGGAGGCTTTGTCCATGAAAGTTATTTAGGTGCCTAACTCCCATTTAGGTGCTTAACCTCTCCTGGAAGCCAATAGTAATTTAGATATCTTATAGAAGCTGGAGGCCCCCCTAGCTCTGCAGGTAGGTCTTTGGGGCCACAGGTCTAGTAATGGCTGCAGCAGGGGCTGTGGGTGGTTAGTACTACCTATGAACAACTACCGAGGGAGTCTTTCTGTGTATTTTTGCCCCTCTTCTCAACAAAGAAATCTCAGTTTCAAGGACAGTGTTATACTCAGGGAAGTCTCCCAGATTGTCAAACCAGAACTCTTCTTCTGAGATCTGTGCCTTACTCCAAGCTATCCATTCTCTCTTCTCATTTCTTTTGCCATTCAGCAAAAGTAACTTCTAGATAATGGCAGTATCCCACAGCCACGTTGTTACTCCTGCTTACACAAGCGATGTGGTGGCCAGTTCCAGCTTAGCTTGTCACTTGTAAGCTCTCACTCCCTTGGCCTAGTTACAAGTTATGAAGGAACCGCTTCATGCCCCGTGCATATAAGCTTTTCCACTATGGTTGCTCAGCTGCCACAGTCAGGCAGCCTTTAAGGTAATGACCTGGTCACAGACTCTGGCATTGCAATGATTAATTCTGCTGAACAAAGGTGTTTATTCCCAGCTATCATTATTATTCTGCTTACTTAGGTCTTGGGAACCTCTTTAGGCTATTGGCTTGGTGCACACTGGGAGGGGTTGTACTACTGGATTGCTCAGGACTTTGAGACAGCTAAGGGATATTAATGACTAGACTCATTGTTATACAATTGCAGAATATGAGGAGGCTATTATACTCAAGCAGTCTTGGCCACCTCCTTTTCTTTCACAGCAGCCAAAATCTTGTACCTGAACTATTTTGCTTAACAAAACTGTGGTCTTTCTAGCCATTTTTCATTTGCTGCTTCTACTAGCATGCATTCTTGGCAATAAACCTTACTGTAACAAGAGTTATGATATGGAGTTAAATGAGAGAGTATGGAAGAAGTTTTAACTTTATTAACTCCTAGCCACCAAAGGAGCATGGCATTGTATTTAGATTTCTTATTCTTTTGATGTTTTTAGAAATCTTGTTAAAATACTGCTGACTAAAGTTCAGTCGCTCTTAAAACTTTATAGATCATTAAAATTTCTGTTTACTCCAGCTTGGAGAGAGATGTAGCTTACACTATTTTAGATGTTACTAACTCTTGTTCCTTGAAGACCAATAAAAATCAGGCCTGAATTAAATTGCAGAGGTTTAGTTTAGAGATTAGCTTCTCCAGTGGACAGTCTGGAAAATTACATTTGGCCTCAAAGAATTCATATTCATATTTATGTTTCAGTTCATCTCCCTGTATGTCTAACATAGACCAATAGTCAAGTAGACAGAACTCGACCTTGACCTTGAGATTTTGGTAAGTTCTTGTCCCATCCCTATATAAGCTGATACTTTTTAGTCTAACACACTTGTATCTACACAATCACTGTAATTTATTTCCCACTTCACTCATCTGCATACCCTGATCACACTGCATATACTCAGATTTATTTGCAGGTCTCATTCTGGATGAACCAAGTCCTTGAAAAACAAAGCTTTGAATATCATAGATGAATTTGGATTTATTTGTATTGTATTGGTAATCTACGTTGTGCTGTGTGTAAGGATCTCTAACGTGTTTTGTGGATTCTTTGGACTTCCCAATCAGGGGTTTTCTGCAGCATGTCCTGAGGGGTAACTTCTTTAGAGAAAGGGACTCACCATATGACAGTAAATTTATTCATTCTGACTTCTCTTCCACTGTGATGTGGCTATTTACTTTTTTGCTCCATGCGCATACTTATACTTTGGTTTGTTTTCTCTTATTTTCCAATACTGTCAAAGTATACAGAGTTCCATATAGACACAGTTCTGCCCTAGGGCAACATTTAAACACATTCACAAACTTCAGCATGTAAATTGCCTCAAGAAACATAAGCTAGTGCTTAATTATAATGAGTTTTTCTGATCAGAGTGTTTAAATATTGAAATGCTGGCAAGCATTCAGGTAGTAGCGTCAGGTAATTTTCTTTGGACTCCCTCTGTCTCAGCACAAGTTTTTCAGGGTTGTTATTTTTAGGTGCTGTCTGTATGTGAGGCTGACAAACTCCAATGATTTTCCCATGCTAAATCATCTTCCTGGTCAGTGTGCTTCTTTGCTGCTTCAGGTTTCAGTGACGGCTAAAATTAGAGAGAAATCTTCATCTACTCTAAGGTCAAAAAGATCTCCACTGGAATTTCTGTAACATTTAATATGCCCTCTTGATGCTGCCGTTCTCTATGGAAACCTTTTAGAAGCTTTGTACAGTAAACGTGTGACTCAGATAGAGTCTATAAGTCATCAGTTTCAAAGGGCGAGCAGTCCAAAAGCTGCATAAATATATCATAGTTTTCCTTTTTTTATATATATATAGGATTACTTTAGAACAAACACATTGTGTTACGATTGGTAATTAAATCAATAAATCTCTAAAACAATTCACAGCTTTCTGATTTATTTGAATGGTCAGTGCAACATCTTGTGTTCACATTGTGCTCTTTGAAAATTATATATGGCTATGTTGACAACTTAATTTTTTCCATGCGATCTCTTTCTCACTTCCTAATGAGACTGAAAACTACATACAGCTCAGCTATTTTTCATAACATACTTTCTGGAGTACTTTGCACTTATGTTTTATATCAACTTATATTTCCAGTAATGAATTAGCACTTCAGCCCAGGAAATTCTCTAACAAAAGCCTAAACATGCATGTATTTTCCCAAGATTCACAGATAACACATGTAAATCTGCACAAAATATACATGCATGTTCATCAAGGAGAAGGAGGGGAAAGTATCAAGACATTTGGCTCTTCAATTCAGACAAACATGCAGAAGTCTTGATGTTTATTCAAGGTCTATCCAAACATATCCAAACTGCTTGGCTCTGAAAATCAATCGGAAATCTTGCAAGGTCAAAGTTTCTCGTGAGATTACCTCTAATACCTCTTCAGCTTCATTCAGGCCAGTAAAAATACCACAAAAGACTCACTTGTCCACTTTTTCTCCCAGCTGAAAATGGAAAAGATGAGGAATGTGAAAATTAAACAATTAATCAATTTTTCCCAACCCTCAGGAATACACTTGGTTAGGTTCAAGTTTTTTGCAAGGTTTCAGGTTTGCTCCATTTATGAAAACTAGTTCACTGAGCCCACTTCTGTATGTGAAATGCACTCATTTCTTGTGGTCAGAACTCCTGTTAACTTTAACGGGCTAATAACAGGTCCATAGTCTTTCAGTCTCCGAATACAGTTTTTACTAGAATGTTTCTATCCTTACATGCAACCACATTCCCACTTCCTGTTATTATGGGATAGGTTTTTCAACAACTCTCCTGACAAGTAAAGAAAACACTGCTGTATAAATCCACTTTAACTGCGCAATGCCTTATTCAAACCTATACCTTACACAAATAAATAGAGCTAATAGAGAATTTAATGTGATGCAGAAACATTGTGCAAGAACTTTGCATATCAATACACCACACATGGTTTGCCCTCAGTGATGATGCTCTGAAACATTATCTTCTGCTGAGACAAAATTCCATGCTGAGACAATTTTGCCATGATCATGAAAAAATCATCTTCAAATTAGGTGTCCTTTTGCAGTTCTGTTCAGTCCCTAAAGCTTAGAGCCTAATTCGTATGCAAACAAATAACATTCAGATTATTTATTAAACAATATTTCCTAAAGCATTGCAAACTGTTACTTGCATGAAAACAAATAACATTCTAATACAGGAAATAAAATAAGCATGAGCATGCAAATGCCATTCACTGCTTTAATCTGAATTTTGTGGAAGTACTAAATAGACAGATTCCAAATGAAAATCCCTCCTTCTTCTTCTCCATTTTCCTTTACACTGGTAACACAAATGTCAAGGAAATAATTCCAAAAAGTTTTTGCCAAAATGCTTTGTAACTGAAACAGAGTAAGCAAACTGTTTTTGACCATTTCATGAGAAAGGAAATTAGACCCAGGAAATAGCATAAATTACATTATAGCATTGTTTGTTTTTTTCTGTAAAGAAGCTGGTGATACGATACATGAAAAGTCTGAAATATCTAAGGAAAAATAATACAGTTGCAAACACAGATTTATATTGTTTTCATTACCTTCAAAAATGTATCAGAGAACGTTAAGTTTTCATTTCTAAGGTTGTCCATATAACAACATGTAAAACATAACTTGTTTTTAATGCTAACTATATTCATTTTCCCACTTTGAAATTGTGTCATAAAGGGTTCTCTATTTGCCAGTTATCTTTCTTTGTTCTGAGCATCACTCTTGCTTTGTCTGGAGGTTGATGATTCAGTTTTCTACTGTCCTATATATGTCTTATAGAAAAGCATCCATGCAGTGTAAGGAAAGAAATGAAAATATCTTATCCCAACAAGAAACCTTCACTTTTACATTAGGTCAGCAGACTAGAAGGTGTTTTGGACACACATGATGCAATTAAAGTGACTCATCATAATGAAGTCATTGGCTGGAATGAAACAAGTAACTTTACTGGGATTAGTCCCAGTTGCTTTTCATTTCAGCTCCTGAATTTCATCTGCAACAAATTATTCCTGTATAGACAAGGGAATAAAGTTATGGGAGAAAAAATATGAGATTATATTTTTTCAGCAGTCAAGACAACTGTCCATCATTTGTTTGAAGAGTTATATACGTATTTTTCTCCAACATTTGCAAAATCATGGGTTTATTTCTTAATCCCAAATTAACACTAAATGGCAATAACTCATCTTCTGAAGTGGGAAACATTCAGTGAAGTTTCAATTTAAGTCAGGAAGAGCTGTGAGGACTCATAATACAGTAAAATGTGTGCTTTCCTTGCAAACAAATTCAAGCTCATGCCTTAGCTTTCTAGTCCTAATGGGGTAGATTTTAGCTATTTTAGGCTATATTTATACTAGTAAAATGGTCACAGTCAGGACACAGATGTGAATAATTTCTCAGGATCATCTGTTACATTTTACTGAATGGTCCCTGCTTTTGGCATGAGCCAACTAATGCTTTCCCCAACAGTGCTAAAGGATGATCTACAGCATAGCACAGGGACTATTCCCAGGAGGACCATGAAAAAGACTGTCATGTTTGGAGGCCCAAATACATTTAGCAGTCACAAGGTATGCCATGGCCCTGGTCCCAGAGACTCTTCTCTCTACTGTGAGGTTTAGCTGTCCATACACAGGGCAGACAGGGAGATGTATCTCCTGGGGATGCAGTGATCAGTGTAACCAAAGATGGAACATGAGGTGCCATGAAGCAAGATAGATCTTGGAAAATTACATTCTTCATCGACAAAAACAAAGGTCTAGCTGAATTGGGCTTGCTCAGAAGAATAGCACCAGGCCCTTTACATGTCATTTGTCTAGATGAAAAACATATGATAAAATGAATTACATATCTTTCCTCATGCACAAGAAAACAAATTCAGTTATGGTAGATGATTTTTGAACTGATGGGATTAGATTTCATTGCATATGAAATATAATTCTGATATTAGCTTTATACTGAGAACTAAGCAGCATCTGCACAGATGAGAATGCAATCACATGAGACAGCAAATAGTAAGCAGAATTTCTCTTGAGATTTTTTTCATCCTGAAGACTGGCATAACTTCTCTGTTACGTTGTATTAAACAGTTCTTAAACTCTTCTTCCAGTAGTTTGTGCATTCCCTGCCAACAGCAAAATACTTCTCTTTTTTTTTTAATTTTACTTTAAGAGAAGCTAAACATAATGAAGTGTGCCAGGTTTGTAGCACTGGAGAAAGAAGACCTCAGATTTATGTAAGGTAAGCCAAGAGTGTAAGTATCTTTATTGTACATTTTCAAAAGGACATGAAGGAGTCTTCCCTTATGAGGAAAGACTAAAAGCGAGCTGGGCCTGTTTAGCCTAGAGAGAGAAGATTGATAGGGAATCTGGTCAATATGTACAAATACCTGAGGGAAGAATGTAGGGAGGATGAGGCCAAACTCTTTGCAGTGGTGGCCAGTGACAGGACAAGGGGTAATGGGTGCAAGTTGAAACACAGGAAGTTCCATCTCCATGCGAGGAAGAACTTCTTTCCTGTGAGGGTGACAGAGCCCTGGAACAGGCAGCCCAGAGAGGTTGTGGAGTCTCCTTCTCTGGAGATCTTCCAGACCCGCTTTGGTGGTGCCATGTGGTCTAGGTGTCCCTGCTTGAGCAGAGGGGGTGGACTAGATGATCTCTAGAAGTCCTTTCCAACCTCAACCCTTCTGGGATTCTGTGATTCTGTGAAGGGGTCACTCAGGTTTACAAGGAAAAGAGGTCTTTGCATTATTCCTTTTTTTCATAACTTCTTCATTGAGAGTTCTTAATAATCTCTAAATCGATGTACGGAAATGTGGGACAAAGTAGATGATAGAAACATTTGTGCGCACAATTTCCAGAGTTACCCAGCAATGGAATAGCAAAGGAGCTGTCTCCCCCAAACCAATGGTTCTCCCAGTATCCAGTATTCAAGGAGCTGTACCAAAAAGAGAAACCATGAGAAGTAAAGAAATGATTCTCTGGTGAGATTACATGGAGGTGTTCAGCCAGCAGGAGACATCCTGTCTGTTTATCCTTCCAACTTCCTTACCTTACTCTTCTTAGGAGTCTGCATCACAAAGGTGGGAAGCAACTCAAGAGAATTTCAGCATCTATCAATCAGCTACTAAGAGTTTAAGCAACAGCAAAAGTCAACAACCTATTGCCCCTATTTCACATTCATCTCTCCTCAAACACGAGGCGCAGAAGGAAAGGTTCTAGAGAAAATGAGGATGGAGCTGCAGAGAAAGGCCCAGGCCCTGGCAGCTGAGCTGGGACTATTGTCTCTGCCCTGCACTGCAGGTGCAGGACAACCTGGGTCTACTGAGAACTGTACTGGATCACTTCAGGAGCACTAGAATTTTTGTGGTGTGAAAGAAGCACACGCTACTCAGGAACTGGACTAAAATCCACTGCATATTTGACTGGATAAGATCAATGATAAATTACCTAATTTGGTAGCTAGATTTTACAGAAGCATGACTCTTGTATGTACCCAGAAGAGAAGATTTAAAGTGAAATGGAATACAGTGTGGTAGGAAGGAATTCCAAATGGCTGCCACTAATAAAAACATCATTTGATTCTGTTGTCTAAGCAGAAACATTCTGTTTCCCAGCGTATAAATAGAGTTGGTGAAGTTCTGTGTCAACATAAGGGCAAAAATGGTTTAAGGTAAATTAATATAAAGGCCATAGTTCAGTGCCAATCATTTGAAATCGGCCTCTCTTGACTGCATATCAAATGTATGCAAACTGCTCTGGTTTCAGGCTTATTGGTTTGGGATTTTCCAGGGCCCTGTACTGCTTGATCAGGAACACATGAGACCATAGAAGTGTCAAAGGATATCATTGGCAATATCCCAGTAGCAAATCTTTCCTCTTTTCTTGCACGGTCCATTTAATTGAACAGTCATATCAATGGCAGATTCATTGCAAAACACATTTTTCATTTTTATGCCCCTTTTATGAAAGCTATATGCTTAAAAGACTTCAACCAAAAAATTATATATACGTGTGTGTGTGTGTGTGTGTGTGTGTGTGTGTGTGTGAAAACAGGTAACATTTACTTTTCCTAAGCTTGGTGTGGAGTAAATGGTTCAAATTGTGAATATTCTTGAATATGATGCATTTTTATTGGCATTTCTACTTACAAGCTATTAACAGATGTCTGATTTAAAGTGCATTTCTGAAAGACTAATTCAAAATACCTGCTACCCTTATGAATCTGAGGAGGTCCAACTACTCAAAGGATAGATTTGGGAATTCTGGCAAAAACTGTTAGATGAGTTGTTTTTCCTGTTTCTTATTACTTAATGCCAAAGTGAAGGCATCTTAACTACCTGAAAGATCCAGAAACTTTCTCCCACCAACAGGTGCTTAGAACTCTGGCACTATTTGAAGTGGCCCAAATTGATTAAAAAAAAAAAAAAAAACAGGGCCAAACCTGAGTCCCCATTTTTTATGGAAGGAAAATTCCCATTAACGTCAATGGGAGTTTTGCCTAACTACAAAATTAAGGAACTGGCCTCTAAAGATATCTCCAAAGGGGGCTTCACTCACAGCACACAGCTGGATCTCATGAGCCAGATCTCCAGAATTACGTTATTCTTCCCTCACCCTGTGAATGTACTACCACAGCCAAACTAAGAATAATACCTCTGCTCCAGGAAGTGAGGTTAAAACGTGCGCCACACATTCTGAATGTACATGCATAGATTACAATCATGTCATTGTTCTCAGAAGGAAAACTGTAGTAACAGCCCACCATGCTTGCTGCAGTAAAACTAAGGGAACTCACAACAGGGTCATCAAAGGAATATAGCACCATAAAAGTCAGCAATGAAAAGACCTATGGGTAAATTAAGCCCCTTAAGCCCCTGAGAAAGGTTCATGTATGTGCGTATTTTTTGCCTTTTTTATAATTAATTTTATCCAGTGACTTTTTGATATAACAAACAGAAGCAATTCTCTGAAAATAGAGATCAAGAGCCCAGGGCCCTCCTCGCTCAAGAAACTGCCCAAATATCCCGCTTTTTCTCCAACTCAATGGATCTTGGCTCCTTTATTGCATTTAGTTTCACAAAATGCACTAAAGCCTGTACAAAGATCTGTACAAAAATACACAAAGATTTTCCAAAACTTGGCCACAGCCAAGCAGTAAGGCAATGATTAGCTGGGAGATTTGAATTTGAACATCCTTAAGATGAGGAGGGCCTTAATCTACATTTTCCACAGCTCTAGGTTGGGGAGCCATGCCTTCATAGTGCTCTATAGAGAAGGATGGAGAGTGTTTTCTTGTGCTGTAGTTTCATACTAAAAGTTGCAGACACAGACATTTTCTACGAGGAATGCCTTTCTCTCTACCTTTTGAGTAGATCCTGCTTAACTGATAAGGCTGCTCTGTGTACTTTGGTGAGGAAATACCTACACTCTGAATCCCAGCTGAGCTTGTGCATAACATCTGTCTTGCACTAATTAGCTTAACTGGGGCAGTTTTCTCCCACATGCTTGATTTGAAGACCTCACCATTCCCCAACTCACAGAATTATGCTGGGTTCCAGGGGGCTTTTTGTCAGCAGCCTAACCAAAACTGAACTTTGTCACCAGTGCAGCTGTGAAAACTTGCTTTTTATATTGTCCCTAGACACTTTCCAGACAGGAAGAAAACAAGAGGAATAAGTCCATGTATATACTATTTAATAATTTTTCCTTCACATATTACCAATGTGAGTGCTCAACCACTTTCTTCTGTTACTGCCAAGCTTTGCATGATGCTCCAAGACAGCTGTCCCAGTCACTGCCACTGACTTCACTTTTTATCACCATGTTTTTTTCTAGTGTTTCCTTTAGCTTGTATGGGCTCCCAGACTCCTTACACAGTAACTATCACATGACTTTTTTGTTTTTTCTTCCTCATACCCCCAGAACAGATCCTAGAATGCAGTGTGAGTTCTGAGCAAAGAAAGCTACGCACTGCTGTTTCAGTGAGCAAAGCCTTGGATACAGGCTATGGAGAATGCTCCCTGCTTAAGCAATGAGACTTCTGAGTAATGCCATACGAATCTCTCTCTTTCTCTCTTTTTTTTTTTTTTTCCTTGATCTTCACTTCTTTTGGCATCAGCAGCTACCATATTATTAAAGTATCTATGGAAAAGTATGGACCAAAAGTATGTAAGGAGATGAAAAGCAAAAATTCTTTGAAAGATCATTGAAAATTCACCCTGAAAATGTGAGTGCTTAAATCTCAGGATGTGCATCAGAAATAACCTATCACTGTGAGTCAGAAATACTACTAGGAACTTGTCAATCTCTATTTTTTGTTCCTTTCCCCTTTGGAGTGGCCAGAGTTGATAGTTGCTGAACTGATCTCAAGTTGTGTATGATAAAGATTAGCCAGTCCACTGCCATTCTTGCATACAGGCATGTGCTAGTGAGCTTCCTGAGAAATACCTCTTTGAAGGCCTCAATACTAAATCTTAGTGTTCGGGATATATCATTATGGATTAATGCAAGGCACAGCAGCCGAATGTGCTGCTGTCACAGCAATGCTATCTTCACCTAACTGCGCTGGCATAACCATGCTCAGCATGACCGTCAGGCCATCCTTTTAGAGAAATCCAACAAGATAAACTGTTCTGGTCAGCAGCAAGGTAGGACTATAATGAAACTGGTAGCAGGAGGAACTAGGGAGTTGAGAATGCTGAGGAATTAGAAGGGAAGTAGCCTAAAAGAGAAGTTAATTACTCTCTGCTCTGTGGGGACATATTTGGGGCTGCTATCAGGGATAACAGAGGCATTCATGCAAAGGTATGAAAAAGGTACCTGCCTCAGTCAACTCGAACATATTATACACAAAGTGCATGTTTTACACAGGTAACAGCCTCTTCCCTCCATAACCCTGAAAAAAATGCATTTTTTAAAACTGTGGCCTGATTTCTCATAATCTATTGATGAGTTCTCAACAAGTTCACAGGTTTAAAATTAGTTCCCAGCTTACGTTATGTATCTGCCAAAAAGAAACAGCAATTAGGTACACAGAGTTATGTTTTGAAAATTCATGCAGAAAGCCCTTCCTTGAAATGGCCGTGACAATAGCTGCCAGCTCATGCGATCAGCGTGGTCTTCTGAAGCTGAAGTAACATTTCACCTTCATCAGAGTTGTTTCACAACATACTTCTCCTTCCAGGAAAAAGACCCTGCCAGTCTTGAGTCAGTGAACCTATTCTGCAACAGGGCTGTGTGCCAGCCAGAAAACAATTGTCTTCAGAGGACTATGGGTAATGCCTCGCTAATTAACTATAATGGTAACCTGGTAATAGTTAATAGAGGGTTAGGCATTGCTTTCCCGTCCGTCAGATGTTATCCGTTCAAGGAGAAAAATATTTGTAAGGTGATTTCATTTATGGTTTCAACATATTTTAAATTAACAATCTTTGTTCTCCCACAAATGGCATTGTGTTGGATAACAGAGTTGACAAGGTTTCATAAATCCTTTTCCAAGTTAGTTTAATTGCAGTTCAATATTCTTTTGTTTCTATTAACCCAGGTAAATAAATAGAGTGAACTGGCAATTTTGAACTGTGATCTATGGCATGGTCCCCAATGTACTGGCGCACATGGAATTTTTGCAGATCACAAATCTGCAAGAACATGTCTGTGTCTTCCAACAAAATGTCATCAAACCTCTGAAGGAATCCATATTTATACTTCGCATGGTGCACTACAGTTTCGTATTAGAAGCAGACAGAATCTAAAGCAGCAGGCTGGAAATAGGGAGAGAGGGAAGATTCCTCCTTTGTATCTTTCTCTTTCCAAATATTAGAATTGCAACCTACTTAAACTAATTTACTGCATGATGAAAGCAATTATCATCCCTTTACATTCCTTCCGGGATCCAGAATCCCAGATCCTAACTTTGTTACTTATTATCACAGAATCGCAGAATGGTTGAGGTTGGAAGGGACCTCTAGAGATCATCTAGTCCAACTCCCCTGCTCAAGCAGGGACACCTAGAGCACGTGGCATAAGGTTGTATCCAGGTGGGTCTGGAAGATCTCCAGAGAGGGAGACTCCACAACCTCTCACAACAGGGCAGCCTGTTCCAGTGCTCTGTCACCCTCACAATAAAGTTCTTCCTCATGTGGAGATGGAACTTCCTGTATTTTTTAAATATAAAAAAGATATTCCACGCCTTTCCTTCACTATGGCGTACCCCAGTTCTCTGCTAACATGATGTTCATTTTCTCGTAATTGGCTATGTGTCACATCATAAAATTTAAGAGATTTAATAGAAGAAAAATGCAGAAACTTCACTGTTAAAGGAGAGGGTATGATGCTGGGGGCTAGTGGGGTACATTTATTCACTACCTAAACAAATGCGTGAAAGATCAGTAACTACAATAAGCAATGATCCAGCCAAAATTTCTGGCTCAGGGAGACTCTAATCTGCTGATAGCCAGAAACTGAGAGAGCATAATAAGGAAAGATAACTAAATACTTGACTTTTAGACTTGCATTATTCTTTAAGCATGTTGTCTCAGTCATTGATGGATACCCTCATGGGGTAGTTTATACGTACTTATCATCTAGTTTGGTGAAATTCACCTCATCCTCCCTACAGTGTCTACAGTGCAGACATCTACATCTGAATTTGCAACCAGAGGCTCTCACTGTGGAAAGATTTGGGCATTTTTAGGACATGTTTCATCCAAACTAGTTTAGACACCTACCTCATGAGATGAATCACACTCTACAAATGTCTGCTTCTCTCCATCGACTACAAAGCAAGCCAAGAGCAATTATTTTTATTGTAGATGTTTATATTTAGTCAGATTAATTTCATCCACTTTCTCTATTATTTTTTCTCAGCTACCAGTGGAATAAAACTGATCAGTAATACAGCAGAGCAGAAACAATGCCAGTTTAACATTGTAGCTGCACATTCATGATGAATACCCAAACCACATTCTGTAATATGATTTCCAGGGATTCAGAAGCAAGGCAAGTGAGCTCATGTGGCATTCAAAT
The DNA here is from genome assembly GCF_000705375.1 of Tinamus guttatus. The sequence continues at coordinate 5,775 of NW_010577426.1, read as the reverse complement.
ATGTAGCTATCTTCAGAGAAAGTTATTTGCTGCACCTGGTCAGGGTATCTATGGTACAATGAAATGGTTCTTAGGATTCCTCGGATAGTTCTCAGGGGAAGGATAAAAAAGGCCAGCAGTCAGCACTGACAGTCAACCAGTTAGCACCAGCTACCAGCTGAACTTTATATGTACATTGCATGTTAAATGCAGAGACGCTACAAGATTGTTGCACTATCAACACATGCTGTTCCCCTCCTGGGATTTGTTTTTCATGCAAGTAACATTATTTGCACCTATGCTGTTAATAGACAGGCAAAGAGATGTTTCTATTATATTTCAATGTAGTTGCATAAATACAAACTACCAAAATATTCCCAGTGGTACTCTGATTTGTTTTTAACCAAAACAGTCCACTTAAAATTGTCAGGGTTCTGCTCAAAAACGTGCAAGAAGATCAGGTCCTCAGCATTTCCACCTGACATGGTGGTTCAAATTTTTCTTAGGTCTGTGTTAAAGGCAAAAAGGATGTGCTGTTTCTCCTGGACTGGCTTAAAAAGATGAAAAATAAATATTTTTCATGGAATCTTATGGAGTTTTTGGCCTTCCTAAATCACACTGAGACTGGAATTCTCCACCCTTTTGTTTGGGTGGGAGACCCAAATGGAACTAGCTAGCACAAGCTTTGGCAATCCCAAAGCTTTGGCAACTTATTTTGGTTAAATAGGTCAACAGGGTGGAGATAGCCCCTAAAGCTCTTCTTGAAAGTTAAAACATCACCAGCTATTTCTATCAATGTGTAATTTAAAGTCAGCATCTCGTGAAGTACAAGAAAAAATGGTCTGCCAATGTACAAAGAGGTCAGCCACCTCTGGATTGGAGAGAGGCAGAAAAAGGCTTTGCCTGTTGCTTACCCAAAATAAACTTTAAAAGGAGGAACTAGTAATGATAAGGAGAGTGTGCTGGACTGTTGTGTTGGCTGGCCAACTAGAAATAAGGATTCTGAGGCAAAGGCAGAAGAGGTGTGGTTGAGCACTGTAGACATGTATGATGTGACTCCAATGTTTATGGAAAGAGAACCACAGCCAAATATTTGAAACTTGGTGAGTACTGTCAGCTGCAAATAGTAGTTATTTCAACAAGCAAATGGGTTTTCACACTTTCTGGACCTTAACTTTCTCTCTAGTCTCCTCTCTGCCCTGCCTTACTTCCTTGTTGCTTTGATACCATTACCTTGCCTCCCTGCCTTCTCCAGATTGAGCATCTCTTTCTTCATTCTGCACTTTTGGACTCTTTTTCCACCACTTACACTTTGTAAGACATGTGCCACAAATAGTTTCAAATATATGTAAATTCATAAATTTCCAGATATAAGGGAATAGGAGCATATTAGACAACCTATCTGATTTATATCTTTGATATGACTCTTACATTGATCCTGGGATGAAGAATGTTTTTGTGTAAATTATAATTCCAGTATTTACATTCTGCAAAATATTGATAATCCAAATCACCATCTATGCCAGCAGAATGGCTACTCAGGCATGGCACTTACAAAGAGTGCAGTTAACAGAGACAACCAATGGGCAGCAGTTTGCACAGCAGTCTCTGGACTCTGCTTAGATCTTTTGAGAAGCTTGTTGGAGAATGTAGGGAATTTCTGGGAAAACCTCTGAGGAGCTAAAGAGTGCTTTCTGCTGCGAACTAAGGAAAACAAGATTAGGAGAGGCACAGGGGGCTTCTGGAAACGTTTAGCAAGGATTAGCTGCTGATAACAAGCTGTTGGGTGACCCTCACCAAAGGCTATTGGGGCCCTTGTTTCAGGTGATCCTAAGTAAGGAGGGTCAGGCATCCTTTTAGCCAGTGCTGGGGAGAAGCCTGTGCAAGAGGTTTCCCAGAGCACAGTTTCCAGAGTGCAGCTAGTGGAGGTAATGTTTGTGCAGCATTTTGTGCAGACGGTTGCAGAGAAGGGGCGCTCCTCTGCGGTCACATTAGTACATGCTTCCTCCTTACAGTTCTAACATGCTGCACAGCACATTCCCCAGCAGCCATTGCTGCAGCTTCTCTGTGAGGCAGGGCTGACGGTCACATTTTCTGTGGAATGTGAACTGATAGGATGCACCCATGAGTGCTGAGGGAGCTGGCAGATGTCACTGCAAGACCACTCTCAATCATCATCTGCCATCATGACCATCAAAGGTCATGGTCATCAGGAGAGATGCCTAAGAAAGGAAATGGCATTCCAGTCTTCAAAAAGGGCTAGAAGGAGGTCCCAGGGAACTGCAGACTCCTAGAAAGGTGATAGGATAGCTCATCCTAGATGTCATCTCTTAGCATGTGAGAAATAAGGTGATCACGAGTAGTCATCATGGATTCACAAAGGAAAAGTTGATCTTAGCCAACCTGATGGCTTTCTATGGTGGAATGACTGGCTGGAAAGTTAGATGAGGGAAGCACAGTGGATGTTATATACTTTGACTCCAACGAGGTTTTTGACAGTTTCCCATTACATTCTCATAGGCAAGCTGATGAAGTAAGGACTTGATGAGTAAACAGTGACACCTCACTGTGTTTGAGAACTGGAGGAGCAGGCGAGCTCAGAGGGTTGTGATTGGTGGCACGAAGTCTAGTTGAAGGCCAGTAACTAGTGGTGTACCCCAAGGTCAATAGTGGTTGAATCCAGTTCAAATTATTTTGTGGCCTGGATGAAGGGGCAGAGGGCACCCTGAGCAAATTTGTTGATTATATAAAACTGGGAGGAATGGCTGACACACCAGATCACTGTGTATCAGAGGATACTCAGAAGGACCTCAAAAGGCTGAGGAGATGGGCAAAAAGGACTAGATGATCTTTAAAGCTCCCTTCCAACCTCAGCTGTTCTGTGCTTCTTTGAAGGGTAAGATCCGAGTAAAACTGATCCTATAATGTCATTCATCCCAAATGCCTCCTAGTTTCTCTTATGAAAGATGACTTTAAGTTCCCATATTTCTTCTAACCAAATCATGATATTTTCATGACGCAGCAAGAATTCTTGAAAATAAAAACACAATCTTCATTCATCAAACATCAAGTATAACTACCTGCTGCTTTAGTTTCATATTGTTTGTTAAAACTACCTGCTGCTTTAGTTTCATATTGTTTGTTAAAAACTACAACATTCAGGTATTCAAGTAGAAAATTGTTTTAACAAAACAGACAAACACTATTGAAGTTAGATATTTCTATTTTAAACTCATCAGCATGGGCAAAAATATAGATCAGCAATGCCTGTGTATAATATATGCACATGTGTGTTGGAGAAAACAATAAAAGTAAAAAGGAATAACTATGGGAGGATGAGTTTGTTTTAAAATAGTAAATGACTGAATATCAGTAGAGAGTTTGGGATGTTCACGCTGACTAGCGAATAAAGAACTGGCACTTCCAGTATTGTTACATACTTTCAAGATCATTCAACCTATTTTTTTTTTAATTTTAAGTTCCCTATTGCTTTTTGGTTAGAATCCTTAAACAATGCAATATCAAACTTATTTTGTTCATCTTGGTTCATTCATTCGTGATTTGAGTACTGTCACATGCTCAGAATTCTGTATTAGCTGCACATGTTTATATAATAGATTTAGATTTTAAACCCAGGAGTATGAACATGCATACCCTTAAATTATCTAAATTAAAAAAAAACCTCTGCACATAAATAGCTGCCTGAGTACATACATCTAAAGTTCCCAGTACAACATGAAATGTGGTTAACCTACCAATATATAGGCACATACTAATTTTGTGTACTGAATACATTTGTACTAAGAGTTAGATTTTCCACTCTAGAAAATCTATATTTGGAGACGGTGACAAGAAGGGTTGTGTATAAACTGATTGTAGCTCCTTAATCCCAGGCAACTTTGATTTAGTTCTCTTTATTTTACCACTCAGCAGAATCAGTAGAGGCTCCAGTGCTGGCCTCTTCCTCAACTCCCTTTGCAGTCACTGTCCACGGACAGCAAAATTGTCCTCAGTTTGCTGTGCTATCTTTAGCATATTGCTATTTTAAGGATACGAAAAAGAAAATATATGAGATGATAGATACCTCCACCTATTTTAAGGATACGAAAAAGAAAATACATGAGGTAGATACCTCCATGTTCCGGCAAGCATAGAAATCCTTTTCAGCAAGAAAACCTCTCTTGATCACTCTGCTTATTTGAAACTCACATTGCACTGCGTGACCAGAGACAAGGGTTTAGCCAACCCCGTTCTAGATAAAGCATTGCATACATCTTAAAAAGGGGTCCTGAATGCATACCTCAATGCAGGGACCATGATTTTCCCTTTTAGATAATTTTCGTTTTATCTAGAAAAGTCGCCACTTTATTCCACTTTCTCATATGCATGTTAGTATATTTAGTCTAATCTCTCTCCTGTATTCAAAGATTTTGTCAATACTTCTATTAAAAATATTAGTTTTCACAGATGTAAAGCTCACCAGAAATGTTAATTGGATTATGGCATTTGTCCTGCATAACTGAATGTTAAGAACCTATTTGCCTTTTAATAACTTCCAAGAGAATCCATTTGCAAGTAGCAAAGCTACTCATATACAACACAGTTAAGAAAGGCTGCATCTTAGGAAAAAAATATAGCAGATGTTTAATGCAAATATGTTATACAATCATCTCAGACATTTATTAGGTTACAAGTCTTGATTTTGGATAATGCCTTACTAATGTCTGAAGGTGAAAAAAAGTGAAAAAAGCCAAGTTAGAAGCTATCAGAAGAGAGAAAGCCAGATTATCAACTGGCATAAGCCATTCTAAAAACTTAAGTAATATAAGTCACCAGAGGAGCTACCATTTGATCCATTAACTTAATGGACCAAACTTGATCTAGTCAGGTCTTGTATAATTCATGTGATTAGGTTTAAAACAAAAATGGAATAGAGAGAAAGTGCCCTCTGCACTGATTTATGTTGAAGGGCAATCATCCTTGGCATTAGCAAGCATGTTTATGGCTAATGGCCACATGCTTTCATTCATATGTGGGACAGGTGGTATGCTGTGTCACTCAGGAGGTCACGCAGAGTTTCAAGTGGAGTGCCCGTTTTGCCATCTTTCATTGCAGCACTGGAAAAGAGATAATTCCCTGAGTGGAGGAGAAGGAAAACAGTTGACTTACATAGTGAAAATGCAAGAGAAAAGAGCGTTCAAAAGTTTTCCAAGTAAACAGAAAGACCAGGATCTTTTTTCAGTATCATCCAGTTCAATTTGTTTTGTGTTCTAAGGACTGCCATCAAAAGTTAGAAATGCCCATCTTTCAAACTTAAGTATGATATTAATGAGAGGGTATTTAACATTTTAGGTACTGCTGTTAGTACAATCCGTAGGCCTGATTTTCATATGGTGTCAAACAAGCCACCATAACAAATGCAGTTTTCTGATGTCCTTCTCAGGAGACGTTGGACAAACGCTGAGCAGATTTCATAAGAGCTTCAGATCTGCTTCAGTTTCTGCCAACAATTTGTTGGGTGACCTTTGAGTACCAGGTTGCTCTTTCTCCATCTAGAAAATATGGACACTGATATTGATTTCCTTCAGAAAGGCCATTAAGCCACTGAAGTAATGTGCATTACAGACAACCAAATACTTATTATTTATCACTTTTACAAGGACATCGAGACAGGGATCAATACTATCACAGTCTGTTAAACAGTCTTTGGATTACAGGGCCATAAATTATTATAATAATTGTTATTTTTTATAGGAAGGTACACCTAAGGACAAGAAGGGAATTGCCAGAGAGCAG
>NW_010577424.1:139672-153198 GCF_000705375.1 Tinamus guttatus | reverse complement strand
TTAACAGTGAGGATGACAGAGCACTGGAACAGGCTGCCCAGGGAGGTTGTGGAGTCTCCTTCTCTGGAGATCTTCCAAACCCGCTTTGGATGCAGTCCTATGCCACGTGCTCTAGGTGACCCTGAGTGTGCAGGGTGGTTGGACTATGTGATCTCTAGAGGTCCCTTCCAACCTTAAGCATTCTTTGATTCTATGATTCTATGACACCAGTACAGATTAGGAGTTGACCTGCTGGCAAGCAGCTTGACAGAAATAGAATTGGGATTCCTGGTTGACAAGAAGTTAACCATGAGTCAGCAATATGCCCTCATGGCCAAGGCAGCCAATGGGATCCTGGCCTGCATCAGGAGGAGTGTTGCCATCAGGTCAAGGGAGGGCATCCTGCCCCTCTACTCAGCTCTTGGGAGGACACAGTTCTAGGTGCAGTTCTGGGCTCCTCAGTACAAGAGGGATGTGGAGCTTCTAAAGAGTGTCCAGAGCAGGGCCACGAATATGATTAAGGGACTGGAGCATCTATATTATGAGGAAATACTAAGTAAACTGGGCCTGTTTAGCCTAGAGAAGATTGAGAGGAGACCTGACCCGTGTGTATAAGTACCTGAGGGGCGAATGTAGGGAGGATAGGGCCAAACTCATCTCTGTGGTGGCCAATGATAGGACAAGGGGTAATGGGTACAAGTTGAAACCCAGGATGTTCCATCTTCATGTAAGGAAGAACTTCCTTACTGAGAGGGTGCCAGAGCCCTTGAACAGGCTGCCCAGAGATGATGTGTGAGAGTCTCCTTCTCTGGAGATCTTCAAAACCTGCCTGGATGTGACCCTGCGCCACGTGCTCTAGGTGTCCCTGCTGGAGCAGGGGCAATTAGACTAGATGATCTCTGGAGGTCCCTTTCAACCATAACCATTCTGTGATTCTGTTATTCTGTGATTCTGTGAAGTGACTTTTTCTCCTCAGGACAAGAGTCAATGATGAAGGTCACCAAATACAGGAGGCTGCTCTTGCTAAAAGGCAGGATTGAACATGGCAAGATAGAAGAAGAAAATTGAATCATACTGTTATAGCTAGGGATAAACTAGTGAGAATCATCAAAAGAATGCATTAATTAATGATCTTGTATCTTGTTTTTCACTCAATGCCCTCCAAATGAGAGAACCATAGGTAATACATAATTATGTCTAAGGCTCATGGAATTTAGAAGTCTGAAATGACTTGTTTTTTTAAAAAAAAAAGTTAGAATGAAATTTTATTCAGTGGTTTATTTTTCATTTTCTTTGAAAACGACAGCAAAACAAACAAACAAACAAAAAAATCCCTCAGCTTTTTGTGACCAAAAACAAGAGAGGCTACAATTTGCAATCTTTCTTTGTGCTGAATAGAGAAAAAGAAACTTCTTTTCTTTACCTCATATTTTCTTCATAGGTGCAAGTGGTGAGTTTTGCTACAGAACACAACTGGGATTCTTTAGACTTTTATGATGGTGCTGACAACAATGCTCCAAGGCTTGGAAGTTATTCAGGTGACTGAGAAGATTTTACAATAAATGTTTCAGAAGTATAAGTCTTCTTTGTAGACGCATAACTCCTTCTAGATTTTTTTTTCTGTGTTTATTTCTCCCATAATTAACAACAGGTAATATCGTAGTAATAGAATGTAGTAGTAGAATTTTAGTAAATAGTCATCTTCCAGTAGATTTTCGTTAAAAAGAGAAAAAGAAAAAAATAACAAGGAGAGGTTTCCAAACTACAGACATGATATCCTGGACATCATCTTTTATTAATGTCAGGATTCACCTTCCTCTGCTCTTATAGCAGAGTCCAGAAACTCAGGCTGCTAAAGCAGATGATTCATGACCTTATGTATGACTAATGGTTGCCTTCTTTATCCATATTTTAGTTAATCACGACAATTCTGTTTGCCTTTTTTTTTTAATTCCCTTTACATTCAATTGTGCAGAGTATGACCATTTAAGATTGCTGTCTTGCCCTTCAAAATATCTCATTAGCACTTTGCTGAAATCACAAATACGGAATTGCTTGTATTTCTAGCAATAGTGCTACAGAATATGTTCAAAGCAACTTGATATGTTTGAGTGGAACTTTTAAAGTCAGACCAGATTTATTCTTGCTTTTGATTTATTTCTCCCTTGTTGATGAAAGTAGATGTTATAAATTTACTTAAGACTCTTCTTCCCTTAATGCCTACAATTCGTCCATCTGATATTGTGGTACACCGAAAATGTAACAAAATTCTTACAGATACACATATAAACAGATAATTCACAGCAGCCAAGATGACAAAATATTGTGGAATTGGTTACATGACTTCTCTTTCTCTCGCACTCTGTCTTACTGTCATTCTTTCTCTTTTTTTCACATATATACCTAATGTGAAATGCACATTTATATGTGTATTTTAGTTTCTGTGCATTTCAGTAATTAATATTTTATTTTCTCTTTCTAGGGACAACCATACCTCCACTTCTCAACAGCACGTCAAACAATTTGTACCTAAACTTTCAGTCTGACATTAGTGTTTCAGCTGCTGGGTTTCATCTTGAGTACACAGGTAATGTAGAAATGCCCAATGAACTAAAAGAGCTTTATGTTTGCAGACCGCAAGTGAATTTAAGTGAGATGGAAGATGAATATTAAGTCCTACTGGTAAATATTGTCACTTTAAAGTCATTAGTAAAATCCTCATTTAATTCCAAGCGAGCAAGATCAGGCCTGAAATCTGTATTGGAAGGATTGATAACTTTAGCTCATCTTGGTCTCTAATTTGTTTTTGCTGTCCTTAAAGATTTTCTGAACATGCTGGAGCCAGAATGCTCCAGCATGTTCAGATGCTGATATGTTCAAGTGAAAATCCTAGTGCCAAAATATAGTGAAATATACTTGTATAATCTACAAAATAAGATATTTTAAGCATGCATAAGACATGAAATTAATTACTCTCAAAGAAAATAAGAATGAATAAGCTGAAAGTATTAGTTATTTTTATTTTCTTAACAAACTGAATAATGCTTACATGGTGGTAAGAACATGGCAGGACTCAGTAAATTGAAATAATTTATTATTATTATTATTAATATTACTATTAATAAACTATTAAATTAATAACTAATTAAATTAATAAACTATTATTTTAGTTTCAACAGAAAAGGCTATAATTATAAACATACTTTATTGACAGGAATTCTGACAGTCACTGATACTTTGTTATAGATTTTTTTTCCCCAGCTGTGCAATTCCCTCTGCTTATTTTGGTTCAGGTGTCTGAGCTGCATAATTATTTAATGGTTATTTCTTGTCAGTTTTACAGTGTGCAAATCCCATGCTGTAGTTGTCTGATTAGTCAGCTGAAGAACAAAGCCTTGCAAAATGGCTACATGATCACTAAGCATGCACTATAGCTTAAAGTTTTCCTCCTATTTCCTTGAAATACAGATGTGAAAATACAGAGTGAAAAATGTAGAAAGTTATGAAAAAAAAATAAAATTATACTTAACCAATGAAAGTAAAAAGGCATTTGTATATTTCTATATGTCCAAATTAATTGAAGTGTATAGTGGTCCACTTGAAGTGCTACAGATATATATGCATGTGTGTGCATGGGTACGTGTGTGAATGCTTTTTTGTTATGAAAAATATGTAAAAATATGTAAAAATATGTATGTCTCTCCAGCAGCTCCACATCCCTCTTGTACTGTGGAGCCCAGAACTGGACTCCACTGGACTCTTAGTAAATTAAGAGTAGAAACTCCATTTTAATACCAATGTTTCACACACATATTGTGTTTCATCTGAGCCTCTACTGACAGAAATCATCAGAGGTCAGATACATTAAAATCCTACTCTTTGAAGTATCAGTGTGTGATTCTTCACTGAAAATCATATCAGAGTTAAATATTCAAATTAAACAAATGGCGAGTGAGTTAGGGAGAGATATTTTTGTTTAGCTCACAAATTCTAGAAATGTGACCCTCTTTCTAAATTTATTACTTTCTCATCGCAACAAGGATTTTCTTTATGAAGTTTTCATTCTGTTTCATCTCCAGTATCTCTTTTTATCCTTTATTAGTAGGTTTTCATGTTGTCCAGCCTGCTTCATCTTTTTCACTGTTAAGAAATCCAAATGTGCTTTTTCATAAAAACGACAAAAATGGGCTTTGTTTTTTTCATTTAGTGCCAAGTAAATGATGCCTAGATATAAAGGAATTAAGTATTTGTACTCTAAAGCTGAGTAGTGGTCATAACAATAATCCTTTTTGTATCATATTGTCACTTTTATGATGAATTCTTAATTTCATGCTTCATTCATAACATCTAGAGAATGTATTCCAATAAACTTATAATATATGGTATTATATTAGTATAATAAACTCATGTATTCTAATCACCTTAACTAGGAAAAGGTATTTAATCATCTGAAGTACCACAACAAACAGCACCACAAAAAGCTTTGTTAAATAGTTAAATGATATTTGTGTGTTTTAAGCCACTATAGATCTTAAATTTATTCCACATTTTTCTATATGCAATGTTTTACTAATTAGGTAATTAGTAAACTGGAGAGTAATTACTGGTAATTAGTAACTGGAGGGAGTCCAGCACAGGGCCGCAAGGATGATCAGGGGGCCTGATGATCATCTGCCCTATGAGGAGAGACTGAGGGAGCTGGGCCTGTTCAGCCTGGAGAAGAGAAGGCTGAGAGGGGATCTGATCAGTGTCTATATGTACGTCGAGGGCGGCAGTGAGGAGGATGGTGCTGGTCTCTTCTCAGTGATGGCCACCGACAGAACTAGAGGTAATGGCCACAAACTGAAGCACCAAAAGTTCCACAGGAACTTAAGGAAAAATTTCTTAACAGTGAGGGTGGCAGAGCACAGGAACAGGTTGCCCAGAGAGGTTGTGGAGTCTCCTTCTCTGGAGATCTTCAAAGCCAACTTGGATGCAGTCCTGTGCCACGTGCTCTAGGTGACCCTGCGTGTGCAGGGGGATTGGACTAGAGGTCTCTTCCAACCTTAATGATTCTATGATTCTTTCCTATGATTCTAATTGTTTGTGGTATATGAATAATACTTCCTCTGAAGTTGCTTGAATTCCTGTCTGATTGCCTCTTACATAATTTCTATAATATTCAATACCAATTTAAAATTAATAAAGACATGTTTATTCTGCTCATTTTAAAATACACCTTCTGGAAGTTTATGCATTTAAACTGTGTAATTTTAACATAAAAACATAAATAGTAAAAAAAAAAAATCCGTAATATTAAGGCAGTGGATTTAAAAATTAAGAAGTTATGTTGTGTTAAGACTTATGTGGCCAAATCTTGTATTATTCAAAATTTCATTTGTAGCTTTCCGTATTTAGAGTTACAGGAACTGCTGGAGAAGAGGGTAATAGCATCAAACTGCTTCTTATTTCTTTTTTTTTTTTTTTGCTTACATACAGTTCTGGTTTTTGTTTTGTTTGATTTTAGAAAGTATTTAAAAATGAGAAGATACATAAAAAATGTTTTCTATTAATAGTTATGTTAAAGTCTCTTTTTCCCAATGCAACTGTTTGTTAAATTTTAAAAATCTAAAACATTATATTAAGGCAATATAATGTGATTCAAGGAACTGGTCATGCACTAACAATAGTCAGTAAGAAATAGAATGCAGTTTGTAGATACATTTGATTTCCCTAGAATTACTACTATGGTAATCTGGGAGAAAAAAGTTCTTCCTACTTTTCTAACTAACTCAGCTGCGAAGATCCATATTATGCTTTGGTTTCTTGTAAGTCATTTGACACATTCAAAGTGTATTTTTTGCCAAACACTTGATCAGCTGAGGTGAGAACACAATAGAATGAATATCCATGATATAGTGTGAGCCAAGTTACCAGTTCTGATATTTAAACTACCTCATTTCACTTTGCAGGACGCGGAAAAAAAGGTATATTCACATGCTCATGTGGGAGGGAAATTAAATATCATCTATCCCAACTTTGGAAAGTACTTATGCACCTAGATTCTTTATTGTTGAAAGTATTATAAAAAACTAATCTAAACTTTTTATCCTAAACTTAACTATACCTAGCTCACATTGCGGCAGTAAGGTGAAAAGCCTCTGAGACAAGCTGTGCTTATGATATTGACTTGTGGTAGTCCTCATTTTGAGTTCATTCAACTCTTTTTCACCATCATAATATTCCAGTTTATATTTCAATGATTTCTAGTGATAAGGTATTTTATTTTTAAATTCAATATGATTATGAGACTGGAAATGAGATGAACTGCAAAGGTAGCTGTGACCTTATGTGTTCTACTTCCAGTGCTATTTTTAATTTACAATGAACACTTGAAAGTCATCATTTTTGAAGACAGTGGCACCAATAATTTCATTCATTACTGTCTAAGTGTTATTTTTTGTGTGCTTTTAAATAAACGAAATCCAAAGAATCTGCTACAGAGAATGACGCATAATGTCTCCAATTCGTTTTATATGACATGAGTGTTATAAAAATAGAGCTTGCACTGCCTGCAAATTTAGTATATTTTATCACTATTTTTGCCAAAAAGGTCTTAGGGAGAATTAGGGTACAGTAATTTTCTCATCAAAATGTGTAATTAATTGTTAGTAATCAGAATTATGTTTTATAGTGGGGCTTACATTAATTATATTATTTATAATATATATTATATTATTTATTAATATAGTTTTATACAAAATTTTGTATGTTTGAAATGTTTTTATGGAGAGCAATTATTAACTAAAATATCTAATATTTAATTTTGGAATTGCCAGACATTCGAATTAGATTTTTTTTATGTTTTCACAGTATAATACTATTAGAAATTAGGACTAATGAAAATTGCTGGTAATCTACAAAATATGGTTTATAGAGCATGCATTATAAATCCTTAAGATTTCAGCTTTCATATATTATAAAAATGCATCTTTGTAAAAGATTCTTTAAATAGTAGGTTTTATTTAATGAGATTCTTAAATTAAGTGGACAGTTACTTTAGCAAGTTTTCAAACATGCACTACTTAATAATATGGTCATTTAGTAACATTATGGAATTCCACATGTTCCTATTGTCCTACGTAGCTATATATTTAATTGCTTACTAATCCTGGCCTCACAAGTAATCTGGGTGCAGTTCTTACAGCATGTAAGCAGAATAAGAGGACTGCTTATGCTTAATGTTACGCACAATCTTATGTTCCTGGATCTTCCTATGTAGATGCAGTGAAGATTTTTTTTTTATTTATCCTTCTGATGAGCATGAAAAGAAACATACAGTCTCTTGCCAAACTAATTTCTATCATGCTCAGGAATTAGAAATATCTGGGTTGAAGTTTTATATATACTGTGCTAAAATGGCAGATTAGGTGAGATTTAGATATAAATTTTCTGTTTGCATGTAAAGGAATGAAAAAGCAGAGGTAGACCTGAGAAGAACTCAATGCAGGTGGACAGTCCTACATACTTTGCACTTGTTTTCTTGAGTTTTGTGTTTGGTGGAGTATTGGCCAATGTTCTCCTTCACACTGTGTAACACCCTGGGAAGGGAACGTGCTCCCAGTTTGAATTAGGCAGAGGTTTGGCATGAGACTGAAACTGGAACTACATGAGTCTGAGTCAGAAGACAGAAAAACTATTAAACAAGGCTGCATTGAGATCACAAGTTGCTGGGAAATATTTGCTGCCTCTCCATTTGTTTCTTTCTCCTTCCTTTGCTCAGCAAAGAAAGCTTTCTTCTTTGTTCTAACATAGTATGTAACTTTTTTGTCCACAGACAAACTGCTGGTGCCCAGGAGCTTCCTAAAATATATCAATAGAGTGTGCCCACAGACAATATGCACAGAAGTAATGTGAATGCAAAAACAGATTATATATTCCTTAGATTGTCTAATTCTTTCTTAGATAGTCTAATCTTCCCAATTTTTCACAGCTATAGGTCTGGACTCTTGTCCCGAACCACAGACCCCAAGCAATGGAATCAAAATTGGAGACAGATACATGGTTGGAGATGTGGTGTCTTTCCAGTGTGATCAGGGTTATTCTCTACAGGTGAGCCAGTTTCCAGTTTTAAATGGTGCCTATAGTTCTTTAGCATGATTACATCTGTGACTCTGGAAGCTGTATTCCTGTTTTCCATTCAGTACAGGGTTCCTACTCCTGCTTTAGCATTGCAAGGATAACCAAAGTATTCTGTGATTGCAGTTCTGACAATGACTATGGAATTTTAGTCTTAGGCTTAATATAAATAAAGAAAATATAAAAAGCGGTACATAGATCATGTAAATGCATAGATTGCACAAATCACAGAGGTACAATAGAGATGTTATACCTTATTGCTTTTTTCATATATATTTTGATTCTATTCTGGATTATCACTAAACATTTTTTATTGAGCTACTAATAACGCAGCATATACTTCATATTTTATTGTATTATTGCTAAATATTGTGTCATTTTAGGGACATTCACACATCACCTGTATGCCTGGACCAGTAAGAAGATGGAATTATCCAATTCCAATATGTCTAGGTATGTTCATCAAACATAAATTTACCTAAATATTTTGGAATGTTCAAGTCAGGTCAACTCAAAAATAAGAGATATATGTAGGGGAAGGAGCAGATATATTTGAAAGGACTTACTTAAAGGTGAATATGGCCAGATTAGGCCGAAGATTTTCAGACTATACTAACCCTTATTTTGGCAAAGCTTTTCTGAAGTGCCTAGTCAGAAAAATGAATGAAATAGATTCCAGGCTGAATCTCCTATACAATGTGACCTCCAGAGACCCTTACAAACATAGCTAATTTATTTACAAGTCATTTCCATAGCAGAGTAGTAAATGCTATATAAAATACTAAAATAGAAGGAACATTACATTCTCAGCTCTGAAGATTTCAGTGTAAAACATGTCTACCTATTTAACAACGCATTTCATCTCTCAAACCGTTTAAGTGACTATATTGATATTAACAGAAGAAGCCCTTAGAAGCCTGCTGTAAGTCCAACTGAAACATCTAAAATGCATTCAAACATATTCCTTTTATATGAAGAATAAATGTGAGGGGCATAAAACTCTCTATCTGCATCCTCTTTTGACTGAATAGAAATGACATTAGTGGTGGTGTTTCCTATAATAATAAAAGTTATCTTTATTTGTAATCTGAATGTAGAGAAAACAAGATGCTGCAGATCTCATTAGAGATTTTACACTTTGCTTTTTTTTTTTTTTTTGAGGCACTTACTGTATCTCCATGACTGCCATTAAAAATCCTGCTCTTAATTCAGTGAAGTAAATGCCTCCTGTGAGGTGCTGAGCTCCCTTTGCTTTGCCTTGCCTTTTCTGCATTCCCTCAATTAATAATTGTATTTAAAAGGATATAGCAACTGCCAAATAAATAAATAAGATTTTAAGTTTAAAAAATTTTATTTACCGTAATTACTATCTTGATCTTTTTAAAGATGTTTTCAAATCTAACACTGAAGTGGAATTTACTTACATGAACAACCTCATGCCTGATAAAATAGAAAATAATCTCCCAAAACTGTTTGTGCATATACATGTACGTTTTCTAAGTCTCTTTATTTCCTTTTTAAATCAGGGGAGGATATGAATTCAACATTGTTAAAGACCTCTTGAAATGTTCAGAGAGCACAGTGTTTGAATGTTTAATACTTTATATTGCTTAGATATTCCTTTATAAGCCCATGACTAATTGTGTCAATGTGACTATAACCTGATGGGTACCACTTACCTGATTGCAACAAAGTTTCATGCAGACAGAGTGCAGAATGAACATCTGTTTTATTTTCAGGAGCATGTGTCCCCCAAATGAAAACATTTTTACAGTACTTATTTGTAAATTAGTTTATTACAGATATTTAGTGATCGAAGAATGACTACATATATTTTTCAAATATAAACATTGATATAATTATGGAATTAATTGCAAAATGGTCCCAGATTTCTGGATTAAGTTTTAGCTCCTTTTTATTTCTTTAAAAATATGGTTTTTGCAGCACAATGTGGTGGTGCCATGTCAGACTTCAGTGGAGTGATCCTTAGCCCTGGGTTTCCTGGCAACTATCCCAGCAGTTTGGATTGCACATGGACAATAAGGCTTCCGATTGGCTTTGGTATGTGCTCTTTTATGGATTATTTTTACTTCTTTTTTAGCTTCAAACACCGAACATAGATTTTAAAATATTGTAAATATTATACCTGGTCAAAATAATTTTAAATCATTTGAAGGGTTTATCAATGCCAGAAATGAAAGACATAGGGGAGAAAAGCCTGCTTTTTATTTAAGACATAGTGCAATTTTCTGATAAAGATAGAATTATTAAATTAGTATTAAGCATGATTTTCTAGCTGAACAGACTTGATTTCTCTCAGCAAGGTTATAAATCCAACAAAAATAAAATATCTTAACCCAAGGCAGTATCTGTTCAGAACAGTATGACTGCAAGGTAGGAAAGAGAAGGCTGAATATTGGTGTAGATAGATGCTCATGTTCCTGAGGGGCTAAACAAGATAGATTTAAGAAAGGACTTTCACTCCAGACTGTGGAGGAAACCCCAGGAACCAGCTGCGTGGAACCTCCACTGATAGGAGGCTGTTGGATGCACAGGTTGGACACCCAGGCAGGACTCAAATCGTTGTATCCTAAAGGCATTTTTAATCTACCAGAACAGTGTCTGTATCTCAGCTGTGATAACTTCATGTAGCTACTGATTGCAAAGTAACTAGGCATTGCTGTCAAAACAGCATAGAAGCATTTTGAACATTGTGTAGGGAGCACCCGCTGGGGCTGCTGTCGCGTCCTCTGCCAGTTACGCAGCTCCTATATGGATCTTCTGCAGATATTCTCACTACAGATAGAATAAAGATACATGTAACTAAGTTATTTTATCTTTAAGCTTCTTTGCAATTCTGAGGTAAATATCAGAGCATAGAAATGTTCTTTGAGGAACCTCTGAAAGCCTCCCTATCAAGGTCATCAATCTTCCCACTCAAAGTGAAACTGTCAGACACCAGATCAAGTCTACTATGGGTGGCAGGTCCTCTTTAGCAGTGACTCAGCCAGATGCATTTCAGTCCCTTATGGTCACTGTTGTGGGGCAGCTTTTTGACAAAAACATTTAAGCCAGATTCTGAACCATCAGAGACATGCTCTTTTCTTGAAGGATCCCTGATCATTTACTTTAAGAAACAATTATTAACTGTCCCTAAAAATAAGTTTTAATGAGAAAAATGTAGTTCATCTGTACTTCAGTAATTGAAGTTTTCTGTTAACTATTGCATATGCTGAACTTGTAGCCTCTTTGATTTTTCTAAGCTCAACAGACAGGTTACATATAGTCCTAAAACTTGGACTATTTTTATGTCTATAGCCATACTATGTTACCTTTCACATTGATAATTAGCATGTCATTTGATTTTTATGCTTTTTCTTAAGTCTACTGCACTCATTTCTCTGTCATAATTACTTCTATTTTTTCATCTGTACTTTAGGACCTGACAACACACCGGCCACTTGTTGATTTTCTATAAGTTTCTGTGTATACACCATTACAAAATCTTTATTGCAAGCTGCGGTTTTCCCCTTTTTTAAAAAAACTAAAAGACTTCTGGTTCATGTGTAGGAGCATGTGCGCTTGGGTTCCTTCTTTGCATGCTGGTTAAGTGGCATGCTTTTTTAATTATTACAAAATTATTCATGACTTTTCAATAATTAATTTGACATTATACATTTTCCTTTCAGTGTTACGTGAAATCCTGTTTATTATCTTTGCCAGAAGCACCAACAGTGCTCATCATCTTTTTAATGAAAGTGCTCCATTATCATTCCATAGTAGCACTAGTTCACTTGAGACAAATAAAAAAATGTTTAAAGAACATTTTAAACAGAAATGTTTAAAAGAAAATGTTTAAAGAACCCTATATCTTCTCTGCTGATGAACATTTCCTCCTTCTCCTGTCAAGTAATAATTGTAACTCATCATCTGGTTAGAAGAGATAACTTGCTACTAGATAGTAAGCTTCTTTTCCCAAGAAAATAATTTCCTGAGTCAAATAATCAGAAATTTCTGTTGACAAGGATAATATATGCCACAGTGTGAGGGGAATTAAATAAATGTGTGTCTAAGTTCTAGTGAAAGTCATTGATGAATGATGGTTAGGTAACATCATTATTTGAAAGCCTCAAATAATACATATTTATAATTGCATAATCCATATCGTATGTATAATTTGGTTCATTTTCATAGTATTATATATGTATATATATGCATATATGTGTGTATATACGTGTATATATATTCACAATTTGCTTTCTATATGCATGTGTATATATATACATGTGTATTAAAAAATATTCATGTCTAGATATAAACTAATAGATGGCAATTTATGTACCCCCGAAATGCAACTGTCTCTGGGATCGGATGTAGTCACTCAGTCATTGTCTCATTCATGGCACATAAAGCATTTTTCTTTTAGTGGAAAGAAGACTATTGTATGCAGTTGAAAAGAGGAAAGTTTTAATTAAATTGAATATGTTTTACATTCAGCAGTTAAAGTTAGCCAAAATACCAGAAAAATCATTTTTGCCAAAAAATAGCATTTAATTATAAATAACTTGTAGTTCAATGCCTTACATCAAGTGAGTATCTCAGCATTCACATTACTTATCTTGACAGCCTCTTAAAATTATAAGGACAGTGTTTCATATTGAATCCTTCAGACTCTATCTACTCTAGCATAACACATGTTTAATTTTCTGGCATCATTAGCATGTAGTTTATATATACCTTATTTTTCCTTCCTGATATTGATACTGATGTCTTTTTTTTTGTTCAATCTTTTTCAGGTGTCCATTTGCAATTTGTGAATTTTTCAACAGAGACCATACATGATTATTTAGAAGTAAGGAGTGGATCTACAGAAACAAGCACTGTTATTGGGAGACTAAGTGGTCCTCAATTACCTGCCTCTCTGTTCAGCACAACTCATGAAACAAGCTTGTACTTTCACAGCGATTATTCACAGAACAAACAAGGATTTCATATTGTGTACCAGGGTGAGAGATTTTATATTCTTATGTGAGAACAAGGTAGCTCTTAAAGGCTATTTCTTTTTTTCTCCTTCCTGAAAGAAAAACATAAAGTAAAAGTTCTTGTGCATTTCAAAGCAAAGTATTATATGTGGGATTGTACAGAGATGCACGCAATTAAGAAAGGGAAAAATGTATTAATTAGAAATCTAAGTGAACAGGTAATTTCTCATGTTTGAATTTGTTTGGCATGTTGTTTGAGTTGTATGTTTTTACAAAATAAAAATCTCCATTGTTTGATCATTGTAAGAAATCACAATTTTATGTATTGAGTTCTACCAAAGGAAAGATCTAAATATTGTTTTAGAACACTGGATCAGAACAGGCTGTTCCAGAATTATCCCAACCTAGAAATCTCATCCTAGATTATCTCAATCTAGAAATTAATTT
>NW_010577424.1:118608-139660 GCF_000705375.1 Tinamus guttatus | reverse complement strand
TCATAGTTCTGTCCATGACATTGCAGATTCATTTCAAAGGAATCAAATCACTATTGTTCACAGGAAAAGCTCAAATGAACATTTTAAACTGTACCTGTTTTCATGATATGAATAGCATCAGAAGGTGATTTTGAGAGATTTTACTTCGTAGCCATCTTCTATTAAACTTACAGCAGTAACAAGTCCAAATTGACTTGAACTCTATAAAACATTCTGGAAATGAGTCCCTGTAAAAGTGTGAGCTTTTATAGGAAAAATCAATTTATGACCTAAACTGCCTGGCAAGATGTTATTCCGTTCTTATTTGGGATATTATCTAATTTGTATGGGTAAGGGACCTTTACAATCTACTGATAAGAATAGCAGCGAAAGACTTTAAAGAAAAAAGCATATATATAATTGATATTATTAATAATAATAGTGACCGTTTTGGAGATGCTGTTGTTTGTAAGCAAAAAATTCCAAAAAGTTTCTCTCAGTGTTTCTAACCACTTAAGAACCACAACTGGTTCTTACAAAAATATACACCTTATGTGCACTTTTCAAATTCTGTAGGTTTTCTATAGCATGTTTGCCCCAGTTCTATAATAGGAAGGCATGGCTTGGAATAGATCACCAAGATGTGTGAAAGTGACTTATACTCAAACCTTATTTCCTTACTATAACAGTCCATAGTTCATGAAAGAAACTCTTGAGATCCATAGTTGATAATAGAACCTTCTAATTATGAAAATATCAAAAGTAAAATTGCTGTCAGGTTTCTTTTTCCCCTTTCTTAAACAAATGTATATATTTACATAGGTGTATACCTATACATTGTATGTATTTATATATACACTTATTTATTTTAAAGCCTTTTTGTGTTAGACTAATGTTCTTTCTGGCTCAACATGGTGTCTCCTAGTGGCAACAGGAAAATCCATTTAGGAGCAAAGAAGTTAGCTAGCTAGCTAAAAGATAGCTAGCTATTTTCTGTGTTCCATTACTGTTGTACTCTCCTAGCATCCACAGTGGTTGTAGTAGAAATATTAGAGTATACAGCACTTCCCTTCCCTTTTTGCACTCCCTATGTGTACCTGTTCCCTGAATTTGACAAAGCCTTTTTTTTTCAGCCTGCTGTGGCAACAAATTTGTAGAGCACAGTCTACAAAAGTCATATTCCCCTGAGTATTCTACTCTCTAAACTGAAGAGGTCCAAGCTTTTTGTATCTCCTTGCAAAGCAGCTGCTTCTATCCCTTGTTCACTTTAGTGATCAAGTCCGCTATCTTTCTTGTGATTCAGAGACCAGAAAAGTACACAGTACTCACAATGCTGGCACACTAAAGTTTTATATAACAGCGAAATTACACCTATTATATTGATTTCAATATTTATTTTCCGCTCACACCCAAAGCTTTTTTTTTTTTTTTGCCTTTTTGACTGCTTTCGCATATTGCATCGGTTTCAGAAAAGTTGAACTAATGACTCTGAAATCTCTTTCCTGAAGCTCCAGGGAAGAACTGTCTTCTGTGTTCAGCCATGCAAAGACATGGATGATTTATGCAAGGGATTAAATTTTATTTATCTATGTTGAAGCTCATCTGGCAGCTTTTTGCAGACGTAATTTTGTGAGGTCCTCTTGGAATTCCTCACTGACAGCATTTTACTGCCCATAAAAGCTTAGCACCATCTTCAGACTTGGAAATTACACTACTTAATCTCTTACTCAGGTTACTAATGAAGATTTTGAACAAGACTGTTCAGTAACAATCCATTGAGAAACCTGCTGATGTCTATCCTTCTCTTTAACCAACTTTAATTCCTTTAAAGAACTTTTTTGCCAGTTCTGTGGCAGCTCTGATTTTTAATATCCTTTCTGTGCAACCTTGTCAAAAAACATTTTGAAAGTGTATTGTGTCCATTGGATTGCCTTTGTGCATGTTTTTATTGACACCTTTATAAAACAACAGAAGTTAGTGATGAAGGATTCCCTATGATAGACCTCTCCTATCTCTTGCCCAAGACACCATGTTTATCCATATGCTCAGTAATATTATTCTCTATTATACACTCTACCATATTTCCAGTAAATGAAGTCTGACTCACTGATCTGTAATTTCAAGTATCCCTTCTAAAACTCTTATTATAGGTGATATTTACATTGACAAACAACTAACCCTCTAAAATGATAGGATATACACCTTAGTTCAGAAGTTCTGGATGAATGCTGTCTGCTCATGGTCTTTTGCCTTTATTTTTGCTATTTTTTTGCTATTAGACTAAATATATTTAGCTTTTATATTTGCAGCTTTTTCTAATCTTAACATTTCCTATTCACTCTATTTTTCTGTGTTATGGGGTTGTAGTTAGTAATACATTTGTATTGCTAGAACTTTATTTTCCACTAATAAGTAGTCAGTTGTACTTTTTTTTTCCTTTTTTTTTTTTTTAGTAATATCTTTCTGATATAAAACTTCATACAATTCTTTACACATAGTGTTGCTGCCCACCTGGAAATCCTACCCTATCGTTCTTGTTAAAGTCACCCAGCAGTACTGCAGCCCTGGCACCACTGGTCTGTGAGATGCTTTTCACATCAGAGTGATTGACTGGCGTTCTAGTTTCCACGTATTATATTTTAGACATTGTTGTAGAAATGCTTAATTTTTCCCGTATTTTCCATCAGTCCACTTGCATTGCAGGTGATCTGATTGGCTTCCCTGTTCAATGCAAAACTGCTATTTGTCTCCCTGCTGCTTTTTTTGGGGAGATAAAATGACATGTAGTCTCATCGCTTTCATGGCTCCACGTCAGCTTTTCTGAAGAAAAACTTCTCATATGAGTTTTTCCCCCTGCGTCTAGTTGAAGGACTCCTCTTCAACCTTTTCAGTTTGTAGTGCTTGGCTCAATTTTAATGAAGGTGTATTGCACTCGGAAGCAATTTGCAGTCCTAAAAAGCTAATCAGAGGCTTACATTCTTGAAGACCTATGAAAACAAGGAGTCTATTCTCTTTCTACTCTCTTTTCTCCTGTAATGGAGAATGCTGTGCTTATATGCTATAGTAACTAAAATTAAAAGATAAATTTAAGAAGCTGGTTTTATTTTTGTCTTCAAAGTGACTCTGTTCCAAAAGTCTTTAGGCTGTATTTTTTTTTCTGTGTCTGTATACTTTCAAAGTATGAGAGACATAAGTCTATGTAAACTTTTATAATGATTCCTCTATGAAATTTGGAATCCTAAAATATTTTTAAGGATATTTCCAGAATTGCTACTGAAATATTTTGCTATGCTTCGCTGGTATAGGATCAATAACTTTGATTGCCACTGTACTGGAACTTAAGAGTTATATAATGTCTGTGAAATTCTTACTTACTCTTTTTTTCTTAATATAATCAAAATTTGTATTTTACTGATGTTATTTTTCTATTATTTATTTCAGCATATCAGCTACAAAGCTGTCCTGATCCTCGGCCATTTCGTAATGGTTTTGTTATTGGGAATGACTTTACTGTGGGACAAACTGTTTCATTTGAGTGTTTTCCTGGATATACCTTAATTGGAAATTCAGCTCTGACTTGTCTTCATGGCATCAGCCGTAACTGGAATCATCCTCTGCCTAGATGTGAAGGTATGTACTGAGTGACCAGAAGAACCCTTCATTATCTGTAACTCCTCTGAAAAACAGAAAGTAATGTAGTCTTTGCATAGGAGGTATGCAATTTTGCTTCTGTTTTTTTTTTTTTTTTTATGGAGAAGCTAAAATTTTCATGGAAGTTTCATGGAAGTATAAAGTCCCCAAACACTGAGATCAGAGAGTAAATATATTTCTAGAAGATTTTAACTTCTGAAATATCAATCTGAAATTCTGGAATATGGAGCCGCTTTTTTGATCAAGGTAGTGCTATGGAGTAAAAGCTCTGCACTGAGTCAGGAAAAATGGATTCAGCACTTGATTTTCCCAACTCAGGTCACTTATCTTCTATCAGTTGAAAAAAACACATCAAAGATGGCATTAAATATAACTATACTACAGTTTAGTATACTAAACTGTATACAGAAACCACTGAAGTAATTTCTACATGTTTTAATATTTAAGAAAGGTATTATTATATATATTGTTATTTTACATATTTTAATATATTTGACTAGGATGGTAAAAAAAAAAGGATACATACTTTCATTCAACATGCATTTGAAACATCTGTAGAGAAAATCAGAGTATGAATTAGTGGTTTGCCTGAAATGCACAGAAATCAATGTCCAAAACCTTTATGTTGAGTCTTGCACTGGATGAGCTTTAAAATTACCACACTTCAATAATTTCAGAAAGAAAGTCTCTATCTATTAGTATTTCTCTTGGGAAATGTATCTCTCTCCTCTCACCTCATAGTTCTGGTTGGCTACCTGCTTGTGACAATAATGACAACAAACTTACTTACTTTTTGTTGCTAATTTGGAGATGGCCTTTAAACAAAGTGTGTTACTGCCTGCACTTGTGCAGTCGCTGAGTTAACCCAATGTCTAAATATTACTTTAGATGCATTTCAGATAGTCTTTATACTATTAGAATTACTCTTAAAATCAAAGCAAAGCAAAACAAAACAAAACAATTTGAGCTATTTGCCAGAAGTGGACTTCCAACTGCAAAAACTCAGTAAAATTTTCATTTTCCAAGCAGTGATGGTGTTTGACACAATCTAGTTACAGTGCAGTGAATGCGTTTTAAAGTACAGATTTCAGGCAGTCTAAGAAGAGTGCAAAAAGCATTTAATGCTTTTGAAAACTAATGTCTTTTTTTATAGCTCTCTGTGGAGGAAATATAACTGCAATGAATGGCACCATATATTCTCCAGGATACCCTGATGAGTATCCAAACTTTCAAGACTGCTTCTGGCTTGTAAGAGTACCACCTGGGAATGGAATCTACATCAATTTCACAGTTCTCCAAACAGAGCCAATATATGATTTCATAACTGTCTGGTAAGAAAACACTATTGGCATTTATTTAATCTTCTTGTGACACTATGTAACAAAATAGGGATTAGAAAGAATATCTTTGCAATTTCTCCCTTGACATTTGTTGTTTTGTCTGGTGACAATGAGTGATTTGCAGTATTCCCTCTTTCGCAATGCATTATTCTCTAGTTTTCACTGGATGTGAAGTTGCCTAACCATTGTTTTAAGCATTTGAAAACAATAATAGCATGTCTTACCAGTTTATTAATCAAGAAAAGTACAATGAGATAAGACATACTGTCAGCAGTGAAAAGTAACTACACTTAAAAAAACAGTGAAAATAAATAGTTGCATTATGATGTCCTTCAATATCAATAAAAGGAATCCAGCAACATTTTCTTCATGCAGCTTCTTTAATTGTGAAGCTAGATAAAAAATTCTACCAGTTGAGACTTTCTGAGAGTAAAATCCTTAAAAATAAGAATTATAGGTGAATTCGGTTTTCACGAGTAGAGTTTCAAGCAGATTCTTTAATAGGTTTCAAGTAGAATCTTGTGCTAAGTAGAGAATATACATTTTTATTTTTAGTAAAGCCACTATTCAGCCAACATCTTTTAAAATATAGTTGTATTCATGTATCATTTTTTCTAGTAATAACCAAATCCAAAAGCTAGCGAAAATGAACTGTTTTAAGTTTATTTCTTCTTAATATCCGAGGAAGGTTCATGACAATATGAGGAAGCAGTATCACAAACCCAACCATAATGAAGTCACTACAGTTTTTTTAGGAAAAAAATAGATTACTTCCAAAAGGTGGCAAAATGGAGAATTTGGTATTCTAATAATTTTTGATGTCTCTGTAAACAACTAATCCTTATACTTCAGTTTACTACTGTATTTCAGAAGAGTTGCTGCCCTTAATCTATTTTATCTGATTTTAGATGACTTAAGATTTCAGAGTAACCTAGAGAAAGTTGGCTACTTTGAATAAAAAACACATGCCATTTGGACAAATACATAATCCCTCTTCTCTTCATTTCTTTCATTCTTCTCATTTTCTTCAATATTCCTATTTTTTATATAAATTTTGCATAGTTTATCTTTGTTAATATTTGTTTTCCTTAGGGACGGACCAGACCAAACTTCTCCTCAGATTGGACAATTCAGTGGCAACACTGCATTAGAATCAGTCTACAGCACTTCCAATCAGGTTCTGATCAAATTCCACAGTGACTTTACTACCAGTGGCTTCTTTGTACTTAGTTATCACGGTGCGTGACAAATAATTTTTTTCACTGTCTGTATTGATTAATGTTGGAATAAAACTTAGAAAAAAAATCTTAATTACTTTTTAATTGCTATCATTAGTATGAATGACCAACATTAGAGTAATGTGAATGTTTGGAAGACTAACATGAGTGACCAAATCAGACTAATTTCTTAACCACATTAAACTTACTCAAGCAAAAGAAGGAACATTTTCATAGGATTCTACATAATAAAGAGGACCTTGTTATTCCAGGGTCGTATCTCCTCGCTCCTTACAACATTTCTAAAGTTCCGTGTAATCTAAATACTTTTTTGTGACATTCAGCTTCTGTGAGGTATTGAAATAAATATTATGAAGAAAGTGCTCTTCTTCCAGAGTCAAAATATTAGTGAACTGTTTTATAGTTATTATTAACTGATGTTAAATTAAATCTTTTTGAAAGTGATATTGGAGACCAAGTATCCAATTTATTTTGAGTGATGTTAAGTACTGACACACTACAGAATGGTTGAGGTTGGAAATGACTTCTGGAGACCATGTAGTTCCAACCTCCCTGGCTCAGGTCACTTAGAGGACATTTTGCAGTTATTCCTAGGCCAAGAATCTCTTCCATTCCTATTATTACAGTGAAACAAATTCAACAGCAAGAGTGCACTTAGGTACTCAGGCAATATAGATAACAGTCTATTTTCTGGATCCTGATCAGATTTTTGGACTAGAGTTCTACTTTTAAACTGAATAAAACCAAGGTGCACACAGAAAAAAAAATAGGAGAATTAGACAAAATTTGCTAGAAATAGCAACAACAACAAAACTAATGTCCACAATGAAGAAACAGCAGCAATAACTTCCAATTTGCTTATGAAGTATTGATTCCTGTAGGACCAAGCAGGAGTTTTCAGAATTTCAGTTCCAGACCTGGTTATCTAAGTTCCATGTTGCAGTGTGTGAAGAATCAACAGAATCTTTGCCTTTATCAATATATGTGGCTATATTTACCTGTATCTATACATGACTATTAGTTAGCTAGGAATATTTTGCTGTTTTGTCTAAGAAAAGTTCTAAGGAAAGTAACAAGTCAATAGGACACTACTAAAACATCTTAGAAGAATTTGTATCTGAAGCATAATAACTAGCTTCTAATTTGTTAATTTCAGAGGAATTAGTTCTCTTTGGTCTTATCTAGAGATATTTGATCTACATCACATTCAAAATACTTCTGTCCATAAGGGATTATACTTAGTGGACTGTTTTGTCTTTGTTGCTATTTGAAAGTAGGGATGGAGGGGGGGGAAGGAGATATCAAATACACCTGAGTCTGGTGGTATCTGATTCAGTAACAGTCCATCAGCGGTAGGTCCAGTCACCTACCAAACAAATAGTCGAGTTCACAAACAGCATGATTTACTCAAATGCAACATTTACAAAGCAGATTTCAGATGTCACTACAGGAAATTTTCTGCGACAGCGTGGGATTTTTCGCTAGCTCTGGCGTGCAAATGTGCAATCATCACTCAGCCCAGAAGATGGGAGAGGGCTCTCAGTCTCGAGTCTCCTCAGGCGGCACGCCAGTCCGAGGGGAGGAAAGGGGGATCAGGCCGTTGACTGACCCAAGAGTTACGATGGAATCTTCCCTCCACCTTTTCATCCTTAGTTCACCTTTTATACTTTTCTTTACATTCAGGTGGAGCTTGAGTGACTAGAGTCATACTTATTATTGTTATTGATTGATGAAAAAGTTTCTTGCTTTCATTTAAAGGTACAGTCAATCGAAAATCTAGAGCGCATGCTCAGGGAGGAGTGGTTGTTCCTTGGGGGTGGTTATCTTTTGAGATGGAGGTGTGTTTTGACATTATAATGAGCTTATAATGAGCAAAGTTCAAGCAAAGTTCATCCAAAAGGAGTGATTTGCCACCTTTGCTGGCTCAGCACCGGACATGTTATCGTGTATCTCCCATTAGACAGCCACTGTGCAGCTTATCAGCAGCCCAGCACAGGGAGTGCAACAGAGTTTGGCCGCGGTGTCTTCACTCCGCTCCATCCTCTGTTACTCCCCTTTGCAGCTGCAAGGAGGGCAGGTTGTGCTGCCCAGGGAACCGTGGAGGAGCAGAGTCCGAGCGCACCAGCCATCCTGGAAGTGGCAACTGTGTATCACCCCAAGCGAGCTTCTGTAATGCCAAAACTACTGCTAGGCCCTAGTTTTCCTAGTTTTCTCTAAGTTTCTCTTTTCAAGCAATTCTTCCACAGTCTTTTAACACTTATCTTTTTTATAAGTGGTGTCAAGAGGGGAAGAGTTCAGGAGTAGAAATATATCAAGGATAGCTTTTGTAAATAAGGAAAGTAATTGCATAAATAAAAAAATAATAAAATAAAAAAATCAAACAACTCTTGCACTTGAATGTTAACCTCAGTAAGAAAATTTGCAACTATTTCTAAGACTTGCTAGGTTATTTATGCAGGGAGTGTTGACTTCAAAATTACATAGGTATTTAAGAAGGTGAATTCACCTTCCACTTTCTCATTTTTATTACTGATACTGTTTTCTTTCTTTTTTATTCTGTTAAAATTCTAAAATAATTGCTTATTTTTATCTTGTTACCTTGTTAACTCAGTTACATTCCTGTGCCTCTACTAATCATGGAAGTATGGGGATATTAACTGTGCTATCTTCCTTTTAATAGCCTACCAACTTCGGGTCTGCCAACCTCCAGCAAATATACCAAATGCTGAAATTTTGACTGAAGATGAT
The DNA here is from genome assembly GCF_000705375.1 of Tinamus guttatus. The sequence continues at coordinate 130,704 of NW_010577424.1, read as the reverse complement.
GAATTTGAAATAGGTAATGTGAGAAAAAATGAAAGCAATAGCCGTGACTGCCATGAACAGAAATTTATTATTTTTCAAAATGTAAATCATGCCTAGAATTTGTTATATCTAGATTTGAAAATATACTGTCATCTCCCTCAATTCTTCCTCACTATAGAGTAATAGCTGTTTCAGCTATTACATTTAAGTATCTCAGTAACTTCTTTCCAATTAAGTGCATTTTAAAATAAATTTTCTATAATGCTTTTATATTGAAATCTAAGAATATTTGAATACATGAATACATTTAATACACATAATAATATAACAAATTAAACATTTGGAATTGTTTTTTCTCAGAAGCATCAATGAAATATTATCAAAATATCCCTAGTTAGAGTTTTTAAAATAAATTTATTTTTTGATTAGAAAAAAATTGTTGGTGATGGTATGTATTGTATCTCAAATATGGTTTTGTGAGATGAGGAGTAACAACAAGTTGAGGAGAATCCAAGGAGGGGATGACATTCTAACTTTAAAAGATGTGTTAACAACATGAATTAGCCACCTATCCTTCAATATTGAAATATTGTCCTTCTGTTTTGCCTCACTGTGTCTCTGTGTAAGATGGGATGTTTGACTCCTTCTCTGGAGATCTTCAAAACCTACTTGGATGCAGTCCTGTGCCACGTGCTCTAGGTGTCTCTGCGTATGCAGGGGGGTTGGACTAGATGATCTCTAGAGGTCCCTTCCAACCCTAAGCATTCTATGATTCTATGATTCTATGACTGCATGTTTCTGCTTACATTATGGCAAAAAAGAAAATTCTTAAGTTTCATCTATTTGTTAATAATTGGTGGCAGAAAAAAGTATCACCTATATACTTTTTTCTGTTCTTTCATCTATATTTTTGTCTTTAACTAAGCTTGTGAGAACTTCTGAGTTACAAGCATTTTTACTTTGTACATTTACATTTTTACTATAAAAACTATATGAATACTTTATTAAGAAAAAAAACAAAAACAAACAAAAACAAGCAAACACAGTTTCTTATTCTGATCATGCCAAATTCGTTTATCATTAATTAAATGTATTTCTTATGTTTTTTTTTTTTCCTATAAGACTGTAGGAATTACTTAATTTTTCTTGTCTTTTAGTTTGGTTCCACAATGATTATCCAATATCACTTAAAGCTTTATGGGCACCAGCTTGTCTGGCATCAGTCAGAGCCAGGCATATTATCCAGCTAACATTGTGGTGGAAAACAGTGATAGATGCAGAATAGTGTGTGTGACAAAGCTCATTTACCACAATGTTTGCTTAAACTAATCTGTCTAAGTAAGTTGTTTATGCCAGAGGTCATTTTGTCCATTATGTATGTCAGCAAGGAACTTCATTAATCAATAATGTTTTCAAAGTTAGAAGTCCTAGATAATTGCTGCTTAATGGTATCCTTTTTTATCAAACAGGAGACATAATAAGGTACCAGTGTCAACCAGGCTTTACATTGGTTGGTAATGAGATTCTGACCTGTCGACTAGGAGAAAGACTTCAGATGGACGGAGCACCACCTACCTGTCAAGGTTTGTCCTCTTCTTTTTCAGAGCTGAAAACTACCCTTCACTTCCTCTTTACAAAAAATGGCACAGTTAAACTATCATTTTCTCTACAATGTATCAGTAGGGTAATTCATATGAAGATTTTAAAAATTCATTATAACATAGCTTATATTTAGTTGAATGAGATCATGAAATTATTATGGGTTTAAAGTGCAATTTCAATGTTTTATATTTTTATTCACTGTATGCTAAAGAATGATGTTTTTATGTACGTGCATGCACGTGTCTTTATATTTTCTATCTTTCTTGCAAACTCTGAGTAAATATGCCAATAGTTCATTGTTAAGGTTAAAACAAGGTTACAGTTTTGACAACCACCAACATCTCACAGTTTAAACAAGTTCTTATTAAGCTGAGATGTGGTGTGTTGCCAGAGTAGAAATTTGTCATACCTTTTGAAAAAAATGTGAGAGGTTTTATGTAGTACTGATTAGGGAATGGAGGAAAACTTTCAAAGCTTTATATCAAAAATTGGAATCTCAATTAAATGTGATGACACGTATCTGTGGTTTCTGGCTATTTCATCCAAGTATTGAGAGAGAGAAATAAGGACATGTGGTTATAAGTATTTAGGACAAAGAGACAAAAATCCAGCCTCAGAAAAGTATAATCTCTATAAATTACAAACATTCTTGATCCAGCTATTTGTTATGCTATTCTTTTATGATCCATCTGCTCTTACAATTAATATTATACATTATTACAATGTTAATATTATACTACTTTCTCAAATCAGTTAATAATAAATACAATTGCTTACATTTTATTAAATGAAAAATGCCAATGTCTGGGTTTATTGTCTATCTCATGATCAAAGTTTTATTAACTAATAGTACTAAGTAATTATGAATGAATCCACTGCATTTACAATTTTTTTTACAGTTTCTTAATAATTTTAAAAATTTCAGAGTATTTATTGTGACTTTAAGCATTACTATCTCTTAATTATGACTACAATATTCAGTTCAGAGTTTTCAGTTGGGTCACCTAGGTTAGGAAGGTAGATAATTGCTGTCATCTTCTGTTAAAATAGAATATCTCCCATGTCCAGAATCTAGCTTTCCTCTTCCTTTTCCTTGAAACTAAGTTGTACTTTCAGGGTGAAATGAAAGACTCAGAATAAAAGGATTCAAACTGGATTTTGCATTATAATTATGGGAATCTTAGAAAATTCTTGGGTGATGACTCTCAGCTATGCCTCAGCTACAATAGCTTGCATCTGTAAAATAACTTAGCTACCTGGTTCCTAGGGGAATTCATTGTAGGTCTGTTAGTTCTCTATACAATTCATCAGGGACGCATAGAAAGGGATCCTAAAAGGACCTCTTTGAGGCCTGAAAAAACTTTTCAAAGCAGTGTCATGTGGAGATAGCAAAATTAGCTGTAAATAAACATGTGCAGCCAGAATACAATGCTCTTCCTGACCTCTCTCTCTCCTTTCACTCTATCTCCCTTTCTGTCTCTATGTATGTATACACACACACACGTACATACACACACACACACATATATATAAAAGCTTGAGAGGATGAGTTCTTTCATCTACTGAAGGGGATCATTTCTGTCATCTGGTAAAGACTGAATCATCACTGGCCCAGTGTGATTTTGACAGTCAGATTATAGAATGATGAACTTCAGTTATTCTCTTGTAGTAAGGAAGTGTTAAAGTCAATCTCTTCTTTATTAACAGAGACTAACACGGGGAGCAAGTTTTTGTTTGTTTGTTTGTTTGTTTTTAAGAGCAATTAGATGATAATTTTTGAAAGTGACAGATACTTTATATAGTCAGATTCTTATCTATTATTTGAGTTTTATTTATGAAAGAAGATTTTTATTACTTTCTTTGCTTTTCTGTGAGCTGTTTTTCTTTCTCTAAAGTCCAGTGACTTAGAAGCCTGATTCTTAGAAGCCAAAATAAAAGCCTTATTTTCATGTTTAATAGGACAGAATTGCTTTCACTGCCTCTGAGGAAAAAAAAGACCCCATTATTTTTGTTTCTATGTATGTAGGTGCTGACTATTAATTCACTTTCATATAAGTACTACTTTTGAATATAAATGCTGGATTTTTAGCCTTCTGTTAAAATTTTCTCTGCCCTGAATAAACTGTAAGTTACTGATAAATATATCCTGAAGTAAAAGCAAATCTTGAAAGACATCTCAGTAGCATGGTAATGTCAACTATTTTTATTTAGCTTATCAAAAATGTCATGATAATGCTCCAGTGAAGTACCTTCCAGTCCAAGAGAAAATGCTCAGAGTGTAAGTGAACCTCTTCTGTCTGACAAAATAAAACAAAACTAAGATGTTAAGGTAAATCCAGTACTTCACATACAGAAGAGCAGAAGATAAATAGCAACTTTTGTTCTGGGCAGAATCAAGAAGAATCGTGTCCATTAGCCTGAACAGATCACCATGCAAATACAGGTTCACTGTTTCAAACACTCTTAATTCTGATGTTTACTGTACTGCATAGATCCAATGGATTAACTCAAAATCAAATCTCTGTCACACTCTATGTTTTTTAACCTGATTTTGCTGAATTTCAGCAATAGTGATATTATTTTTTTCACAAATATCCATTTACCATGCTAACGTCTTCTATCCTTCCTTGAACTTTGATGGTTAATACAGCTAGAGTTGTTTTATATTTTCCAGCACAGCTGTAGGTGGATAATGAATAACTGCAGACTGTGGTGTTGCAAATAAAAAAACAACTCTTAGGAAAGAGATAAAAGTAAGGCCTGCTGAATAAGCCAGCAGGGATGGAGCAAGCATCTTCTTTCATCCCTACAGGAGACACTCTCATGTTATGGGGTCCAGCCTTTCCCAACAGTGTTTTAGAGACCAGGGTAAATCAAGTTTCCTTTCTTCTTCCCTAGAGTTGAATTTGGGAAAAAAGCTGTCAGCTATTAAGAAGTTGAGATCTTTAGGGTTCGTTTCTTCAAGTTTCTTCTTCAGCTGCCTTAGATCCAGTCATCTGGGAAACAATCTGCCCTTGTTTTAGGAGGAAAGCATCAGGTTGTCTGAACTTGAGAGTGCCCAATTTCAGAAACGCGAAAGTGTAACTAAAAAATTAGTTGCATACATCCTACAAAAAAGAAAGTGATTTCTAGATGTAAATTGTGTGTACATAGCATATGAGACACAGTTATATATCTGTTATGCTTAACCGAAGGATAATGAAGAGTATGGGATTTAAAAATATATATACCAGGTTGTTATGTGGATTTTTTTTTAATCTTTGTTTTCTCACAAGCTTCCTTATAAGTATATGAGTATCCTAAAGTTAGCTCGAATGTCTGTAGCACATTCAGGAAGAGAACACTAATGTCTTGACTGATAGACTTCTTTGATTTTCAGAAATTCTTTCCTTCTTCATCTGGTAAAATGGCAATATACTGTGTATAGAGACCGAGAAACAGAATTTAAAATGATTTTTTTTTCTGATAAATTAGCATTGTATGAGGTTTCTCTAGATCCAAAAGCAAGATAGCTGCCCTGTCACAATCATGCTTCCTGTCCAGTCAGTCCTGCTGAGAGTCCGGGCTAATTAGTCACAATGAAATGTCAGTCTGAACTATATCTGCTGTTTCTAGGCCACAGGCATAGTACTGCATTGTACGCTGTAGATATACCAGTGTTCTTGGAGCTTTTAGGAGGGATTGACTACTTGCTTATTTAGAGTCTGAAAACTAAAGATCATACAGTGTCACCAACGCTGGCTTTCATTGCAGAACCTCTCCTATAACTATTGTTCGTGGTAGATAGTAATCTAAAAAATAGTGATAGTTATAGTGATAGGAATAGGAATAAGAATAAGATCTGTGGTTCTTTTTCTGAATAATGCAACAATTAATTTTTAAGTACAACCTAAAATATATCAGATATCATGTATCTTCTAGAAGATATACACCAATATATCTTCTAGAAAATCTTCTAGACAGTGAAAGAAGAAAAAATGTCATGGGTGAATAATTTCTGAAGGTTGCACATTTATTTTCCATATATAGTATTTTAGATATTTTTTCTACAACCACCTTAGTTCCTAAATGCCAGTCTTTCTATATTTAATGCAATAAAATCAAACAATGGAGATATTTAAAACCAAGCCAAACCAAATCATATGATACATACAAATAGACGACTTACTTATATATTCTTTTTAATCAATTAATCCACTTCACAGTGCTCTGTCCAGCCAATGAAATGCGTCTGGATTCAACAGGAATCATACTGAGCCCTGGTTATCCTGACAGCTACCCAAATCTGCAGATGTGTGCTTGGACCATTACTGTAGAAAAGGGTTATAATATCAGCATGTTCTTCGAGTTCTTCCAGACAGAAAAGGAATTTGATATACTTGAGGTGTTTGATGGTAACTATAGGCTGCACTACTTTGGATGATACTTTATATATTTATGTGTATTTTTATATTACATCTATGGTGCCACTCCTAAATAACGTTATGCATACCATGATGAATTTAAGTGTAAAAAAGCAGTTAAATAAGCACATCTTTGGGTTTGTTGTGCTAAAAAGATTTGTTGGATTATAAATACCTTCTGCATTGTGTATCATATAATGTTAACTTCCATATTTCAATGTGATTATTTTACCATTTGCTTGGAATATATATTTAAAGTATGTTAACTGCATGCCTATAATTTACTGCATGTGATTTTAAACTTTGTAACTCCTGTTTTTTTTCTTGCTTGTGTCAAGGACCAAATAGTCATAGCCCATTGCTCATTTCTCTCAGTGGGGACTATTCGTCTTCTTTAAATATAACTAGCAATGGTCATGAGGTATTTCTCCGGTGGTCAGCGGATCATGGCACAAATAAAAAAGGTTTCAGGATAAGATATGTAGGTACGTAAATTATTATTTTCTTAAATATGTATAATATCTCAATATAGAATATATTTATTTGTGTGAAAAGGATAACATAAGATATGCTTTGTGACATCAGTTACTGAAACTGAAAGGAATTCCAGTTGATTTAAATTGGGTGTGAACCCAGTGATGCTGATCTTATGAAATAATAATAATAAAAAAAAATCTACATGTAGACACCACATGTGCAAACAGTAAGTGAAGTTGATACTTAACAAAGACTAATTTTTATATTGTTATTTTAATTGGATTATTATGAATTACCCGTTTTTTGCAGATAAGTAGCACTCCATACTCAGACTAAGCTAAATCTGTTGTAATTTATAGCAATTTCACAAAATTTGAACATGAATTTTGTAGCATGACCAAAGACACAAAATATAAAGAATGAAAAATATCAGAGATAGGAGCTATAGAACATTTTCGATGGAATTATTAATTTAATGGTATAACAAAATTTCACTGTACAAAGTGGGAAAAAAACGTAGACCATAAGTATAATAAAATAATTAGGCTTGGTACAAAAGCCCATGAAGTAGTAGTGTCATCTTTTTCTCAAGGAGGGCATGGTTTTCTGAGAGCTAAAATATGTTTATTATATAGTTAGATAAAATTCACTGGATCCTTTAAAAATAAGATGAAAAATCTCTTAATATGATCTGTTTACTATCAGTGTAACAAGGATATTGAGACTTGAACAGGAAATAACAGCTAGTGAGTGGTCCGTACCTTGCAGAAAAACAGCAAAATATTTCCTCCTACACTAAAGAAGAAGAGATGTCTGTATCTTTCAATGATCTTTTTGCTCTTATAAAGATTTCTAGATGTTGTTTTGAAAAAATTTTTTGCCTTTTTTTTGCATAATATCCAGATAAGACTTCTGTAGGGCTTCTCAGGTTGTCAACAAATCACAAAGAGGAAAATACAGATTTATTGTTTTTGATATGCATTTTAGTAGCACTCATAAATATGATTAAAAACTATTATTTACATGTGCTAGTTCACAGAATTATAGAACTTGAACTTTGCTAGGACCAGAAAAAAAAAACAAAAAGGGTTCTGTGTAGGATGCCTTTGATGGTTCCTTCTTCAGATCATTTTGTATATTGCAGAAACTTTTGAGATTGGACTAAAATTCTCTGTCTTAAAAAATAAGGTTGTAAAAGGTAATTATAGAACTACCACCTTTTACTTCCTCTCAAAGCACTAAAAGACTCTGTTCTTTTACCTTTATACTTAGTGTTTGACTAGTGCATGATTAAAATACAACTTTCTGTTGATATATTGCTCATCTCATTATCAGATACCCACTGAGTTCAATAAGAGTTTGTCAAGAACTGTCATCTGGCTCCTAAGTGCATCTTTTATTTGTTTAATATTTGTGTTTAAAGCTCTCTATTGTAGCACTCCAGAGTCTCCTCCACATGGTTTCATAGTCAGTCAGACAGGTGGGCAGCTCAACAGTATGGTCCGCTGGGCTTGTGATCGAGGTTTTCGGCTCATTGGAAAAAGCACTGCTGTGTGCAGGAAGTCTCCATATGGTTATTATTCATGGGATGTGCCAGTCCCCGCTTGTCAAGGTAATTGTATCATTATAACTTGCAATTTTTTTTTCTTTTCTAGTATAAGCCATCAGTTTTCTGACTTAAAGTGAACATGAGGTGACCATTTAATGTTCATTCCTCTGTATAAAAATGCAGGCAGGTAATTATTGCCAACAGTATAATAGAGTACAGTGATTGGAGTTCAGTAATGGAAGTAGTTGTGCTGTTCAAAGATATGCTTCAAGAACAAGTGGAATTAAATGCTTAGCAACCTCATGGTGTTTGATCATACAAAGACTCTTAGACTAACTATTGCTGTAATGTAAATTTTAATATAATATATTAATAGCAATTAGTTATAATTGTTCATTTAATGAGGGTTAACTTTGAAACGTGATAGGGACTTCATTTGATTCTTCTAGCAATTCCTGTGTGAGGGAAGTGTTTGTGGTTATATTTATGCCCTCCCGACATTATTATTGCAAAAGCCCCTCAGAAATAGCCTGATTCAATGCATCACTTCTGCGTCTAAGCTTCCACTTGCCTTGCCAATGTGAAAATTATCCTGCATATGGAAGATATATGATACCATCTCTGATATCAAAAGATTGATAACATTATCAGTAAATGTCCCTAATGTTCTTTAATAGAACATATCCAAGACTTCCTTTTATCTGAAAAATACAGCTTCATCACAAAGTAGTTCCAACTCTTTTACCTATGGATTTATTGGTTTTAGAACTTTGTGATATAGTCATAATTGCCCATCCCCTTTTTATCTTTTCAGTTTATTCTGCTTCACATTTTGACATTTATAGTGTAACTACCAAAGGCAATTTAACCATTTCTTTCCCATACCCCTTTTTTGCAATGGATGAGCAATGTTCACATAGGAAAAAACGAGGCATTTTTATTATTTTTTTAATTTGAGAAAAATGTTTTTAAGACCAATGCAGCCCATTTTAATCTATGTGTCTTTTACATAAACAAAGATTACCAGTCAACTCACAGTAGTTGTTATTGATGTCATCCTATAGGAAATAAGAGATCTAAGAAATCAAAAATTGAGAATTAATACATTGCTTCTAGAATCAGCACAGCTGGCATTGTTTTTAACAATGCTATTTCAATTTTTCTTCAAGCAGTTTTTTACTGCTTGCAGATGGTTTTCCTGACTTTATTTAAACCAGTGCTTTCTCTCTACATTTTTCATTTTTCAACTGTACAATTATTGAGTCATCATTCCGAATTCCCTCCTGTAACTAATGAATGCCAGTAGCGTTCTTCACTGCTGCTTTTTGTCAAGATTGAATGTTATGTTAGAGCAACACATTTTTAATGTTCTCATTCTTTCACCTCTATGAATAGAAATCTTGATCTCTAAAGCTCTAAATATATAATACCAGGCATTCCTCAGATCTCATGCACTACAGAACTTCAGCTGAAAAGTCCAGATAAACACTTCAACCTCGTGAAAGCTTTTTTATATTATGTATAAACCCAAATATATCTTAGCAGGAAATACTCAGTACAGCAGTGAGGAATCAGAAGGAAAAGCCTCTATCTAAGAGTTGAACATTTAACTGAAATCTTTTCCAAAGTTAATAGAGAATTACTCTTTTCCTGACATGAAAAAAGACAGTTTATTTAAAGTCTAATATAAGTATAGTAGTGGCAATAATTACTATTAAATACAAACTTTACTGTTTTAGCTTTTATGTGGCATCTGTTTTTAAATAAATTGCAATGTGAAAGTAGTGTCTATCCATGCATCCATCCCTGTTTTAATGATACCAAAACTTTGAAATCATAAAGCCAATAAAAGTTTCAAAGATTCCTATGACTAACAAAATTATGAAAATTGATTATGATAAAGGCTTTAAAGAATGAGAATTAACATGCTGTGGGAAAGAAAATTAAAGCTTTATACTTCATGCAAATGTAAGCATACTTACAAATGATAAAGATTCTCAGTAGCTTCAAGGTATTTTAAAGCATTTGTTATTGTTTACATTTTACTTTTAATCCCAGCATTACAAGATCCTTGGTTTTAATTATGAAATGTTTCCCTTTCATATAAGTGTTGTCTCATACAGGCCTCATCAGAAATCAATATTAATAATTTGTAATTTCATGAAAGAATTGCAAACAAATGGTTTAGCGGAAATTGTAGTTCATGTTGAGTAAATAAAACTTCATAAATAAATTAGAATTCATCTCAGTAATTTAGGTCAGTAAAGGTATCTGAGTTATGTAAATCGTCATACTTGTGACTATTAAGCAAAGACACTAAGGCATACCGAAACAAACAAACAAAAGGGATAAAGAAAGACTGCCCTTAAAGGTAAAATTGTGCTATTCCAACTGTTATCTACAGGTAATATTTTCTTAGAAATGACATTTTTGGCTGATATAATGCTAAAATGCATTTATGGTAATCTGGGACCAAATGTCTGATGTGTAAATAAATTATCTCCTAATTTTATATATTTTTAGATATGCTTGTTACTTTTGAGATACTAGTGTTAATATTAATGTAGATTAGTTAGCTATATTAATTAGCAATCAATACAGGTATGTTAACAATAACTTTTTTTTGTATTTATTAAAAATAACACTGTTTATTGCAAAATGCAAGAGCAATAAGTGTGAAAATTCATTTAATAACTTGTTAAATTCCAAAGCTGACTCCTTTTAAGATTATGTTCAGGACAATCTACAGGAAACTTAGTTTTCATGATATTTCTTCATTCTTCATGGCTCGAATGTCCAAGTAATGAAGTTCAGAGGATTATGCTGCTGGAGATTTTCAGAAGTAGTCCTGCCTGTGCTTGAAATGCTCCTTGTAAAGGAATTGTCCTTTAATATTATCAGCTCTCAGGTGGTTTTAGCTGTCATTGGTGCTCAGTATTTTGTCTCCTGGAGGAGAAGGAACCTACACCTACTAAGTGTTATTTTTATTTTTATTTTTTAAATAAGTCAGAGGACATCCAAGAATCAAAAGTCCCTTGTACAGTGGATAATATTTTTTTTTTTGCTTGAAAAAAGCGGAAAAGTTTAATTGTTCCTTAACATTTAAATGAAGATTTTTAAAAGCTTTATCCCAGTCCCATTGTAATATGAAACAACATATAAGTATTTGGAAGGTGATAGTGGTCTTCTAAAACTAATAACTTAGTGTCTTTCAAGGACTTCATGTATATATGTTTGAATTTGGAACTGTGTTCTGAAGTTGACGGACAAAAAAAGCAGATTTTAGTGTTCTAGTTATGACTTTTAGAATATGATTCTGAAGTCAATTTGTGAAGACATGGTTTATAATGCCCAATCTGGTATATGGTGATCAAACATTTCAGTGATTAACCTGTGTTTTTATTCTTATTCTTATTTTGTTTTGTTTTGTTTGTACACTTTGAGTGTTTCTTATTTGTCTTTTTTTTTTTTCCTGTTGGGTTTTCGGATAAGGCAATAGCTCAATTAAATCTTTAATTTCTGTGCTCATAGGTAAAATTCAGCTTATTGCTGCTGACAGCTAAAAGTCTCAATAAATCCTTTTTAGTTTTGATGTTCATATAAAAAACTTATCAAGGATTTTGAACATTGGGATGAAGCTTATTTTTTATTAATTTAAGGCCAAGGGTAAAATATATTTTTCTCATGCCACAAAGTTGATTCTATTAAATAGATGGTCTTGCTCAAGTTTTTCTAGTCAAGTTACTGATTGAAATTATTCAATATTGAAAGAATCATATTGATCTCTATAGTAAATATGAAATTTATGAGGTATATATGAAATATCTGAGATTGTATATTTTAAGAATGCTGAAAGGGATAGAATCTGTAGTATGTATGTGCACAAGCAGTACTACGGCATTAGTTGGTCCTCAGGAACATGAGTAACTCTGGGCTGTTCTAGTTTTAATTACTGGAAGTTTTGTTGTTTGTGGTAGCTGACTGCATTCAGAAAGCATTAGTCTGAAACCTCCTTTTATCATAGATATATGTTTAGGAAGGAGGTGATATACTTGACCAATAAAAATCTATCAATTTACAGATTAG
>NW_010577424.1:73036-111110 GCF_000705375.1 Tinamus guttatus | reverse complement strand
AATGGCCGGGAACTGAAACATCAAAAATTCCATAGGAACTTAAGGAAAAATTTCTTAACAGTGAGGGTGACAGAGCACTGGAACAGGCTGCCCAGAGAGGTTGTGGAGTCTCCTTCTCTGGAGATCTTCCAAACCCGCTTGGATGCAGTCCTGTTCCACGTGCTCTAGGTGTGCCTGCTGGAGCAGGGGGGTTGGACTAGATGATCTCTAGAGGTCCCTTCCAACCCTAAGCATTCTATGATTCTATGATATATTTTATTTAGTATAAGTATTCACTTGGAAAACTCAACAATCCCTTATAAAATACTAAGCATCCATATGAATTAAAATACAGAAATAACAAATTATGTTTACTTGATCAATAAGATATTTGGAGAAGTTTTTGATTATATTACTAATACTAGAGGCCTTTACAATAAGTTGAGACAGCAAGCAGAGAAATCTGATATGGTTAAACACTATTAAGTGTTAGCATTTGCAATACTATGTTTTCTGGAATGCCTTCTATCTCTTTTAAGAGAAATAATAGACCTTTCAGATCGTGTCTTTGCCTGCATTGGCCAATAGTCCAGTACAAAGGAGAAGATCATGAGACTGAAATAGCTGCTGCTGAATCCCCCATATCTGCCATACCTATGATTCTGAGAGTTTTCCTTGGACAATATTTAGTCTGGTCCTCTGAGTTAAATCTTCCCAGTACTCATATAGCTTTAAGTTAACAAAAGGTCCTGTTATTATTTAGAACCCTTTGTGCAAAAGGAGTTGGAACATATTTTTGGGACACTTAGAGTTGAGCTTCTTGTGTTTGTCCTATGAAAGGACAGAACTTGTCCATACCAAAACTGCTCTGCACATGCAAGAGTTACATGGAGGGTTTATAAAATGCTAATGTAGACAAGACCTGGAACCTCAGCATTTTTAGCTCAGCTTTTCTTGATTCTCTTTTTCTTTGTTCATGCACAAGTTTCCCTCCCAAACTCTAATGAGGCTTTTGTGACACAGTCCATTACTTGCAGCATGTGAGAAGACTATTATCCAACAGATCCATAGAGTAATATGTTCAGCAAGGTAGAAGTAACAGCTATGACCACAGGGGCAGTGTAACCGTGTCTGTTTACAATGACAAACACTCAATATGTGAATCATAAAGAGGTGTCATTTAGCACCTTCAGTCAGTTCATATCTGGGGAAAAAAAAAAAGCGTGAAAATATATAAGAACAGCTTATGAAGTGTATCTTGATTGACGAATGAAAGCACCAGTGCAGAGGAGAAATAATTGAATTAAAAGGTCTGAAGAGATATTAGAATTACTTAGATTATGTATTCTGATTTTCTCCAAATAATAATTATAATGTGAATTAAGTAAGCCAGAAACTGAAATATGTATGTATTTACAGATATGCAATTTACATATTTGGAAGAGTTAATGTAGATGTGAAAAGATATCTTCCATTCTTATCTTTGAGAGCAACATATGTATACTTTGTAGTGGACTATGTCTTTTTCTATCAGATAAGGATAAAGGAACTTTGGTATTATGTAAAAAAAAAATCTCTGTTAACTTTCATTCACTGAAAAGTTTCCTTTTTCTATTGTTATGTAGAATATGTATGAAGAATAGCCTTTCTGTCAGCATTTTCTTCTTAAGAACTTTAGGAAAAGTATACAAGCAAATATCTTTTCCTTCCTCTTCACTGTTTTTAAACAATTCTTTTAATTAGAGATTTCTCAACACTAGGCAAATCTGTATTTCCAATTATATTGGTCTAATAATCCTAGAGTTAGCTATATCTTTTATTTTTTTCATGCTATCTCAGTATGAAATAACTAGACTTTCAAATGTGGTGGAGGATATCTTCCCTTTAAAGAATTGTTCATTTTAAGGTATTCTGCAGAAAACTTGGGCCATGGGTTTAAAAGGTGCAGGAGATCTTAACCATTCATCTCAGTTTTACCATGGTTTGAACAGCTGAGAAGGGAGGAATTTCTGAAATTAGCAGGAGGAAGACCCAAGACGTTGACTGTCTGATTTTAATACTGTGGTTTTCTACAGAAGTTGTGTGCAAACAGAAGGATACAACATAATATACCCTTATCAGAAATTCAAGTCCTGTAGAGAACAAAAGAATTTAAACATGAGTTTCAGATAATTCTTCCCTCCTCAGTTGAGGTCACCCTGACAGGTTAATTAACATTGTTGTTGAATAATAACCTGAAGCTCTTTTTTTTTTTCCCTAGAAATATATTGATATGCAGATTTCTTTCAGTACTACACTGCTGTTTGACATTATTGACATCTAAAATAAGCATAGACACATTTTTGTCATTTAATGCAAAGACTCTGTATTCATTCATTCCTTCCCTTACATGTTGGAGAGTAACCTTCATTCTGCGGAAAAGCTGAACTTTCAAAAGGTTCAGACAGTCAGTTATTATGTTCCTTTTCCTTTGCTGGGCCTGGATTTTATGTTATGTTAGGTAATTTGTTTGATGCCCACATTTTAGTAATGCCCTTCACTCTGATACTCTGGCTGATTTTGTTTCTTACAAAATAATACTTCACCATGGTTATCTTTCTTAAGCTTTACTAGGGTAGAAATTGAGAAGATCATAGTCCTTATTTTTCCCTTCATCTCTGTTACTCGGTAAAATTTCTGCACTGAATCTGTTTCTTTGCAGCATTCACTGTGAATTTAACTAGGGTACTATGAAGATTTAAAATTTCTTTTTTCCTGTGAGAATTATCATAACCTATTTTACATAAATCAATGATTGAGAATTTTTCTTATCATTTTCTAATCTTATTCTTTGTTTCCTTTAACTATATCCATAACTCTACTGCAGTAAAGTCCATATTTATTAAGTAACTGTATTTGTTTAGGAATTTAGAAGATTTTTATTATTCTCTCTCTCACTCCTGCATTCTAATAAGTTCAGACAAGATCTTAGTGTCTGAACTTCTTTCTCTGTTCCATATATCCCACAAATCTTATATGATTAGTTTTCATATTTTGCTTTATAGTAGCATTCTAATGTGACTAAAATAGTGACTAAAATATACTTTATTGTAATTCATCCTAAAATTAGAATATTATTTTAGAGATAAAGAAACTATACTCCATTAGATAGCAATAACACTATTAACTCTTTCATCCATGATAAATCAGTATTCAATGTCTTATGGTCCATTTAAACAGGAGTGGAAGTCAGCAATAGAATCAGTATTTGCTTTCTGATTTATTTGAAGAATAATTGTTCCTTGAATACAAGAGGAATTAAAAAAAAATCTAAACCTCTGTTTCTTCTCCCAATAATACTTACAATCCTTTATTTCCTTATCTTTTGGTATCTTAGTTTTCTGCTGTAATTTTTCTGTCAGATCTTGTTCATACTTACAGAAAGCTCTCTCAGTATAATACTCATACTGCAGTGTTTGCATTCAGTCCCCAGTGAAGACATTCCATCTGCAGAGCTTGCATCCTAACCAATTTTGTAAATGGATTGCATTTTAGGAGATTATTTTAGCTATCTCATAGCAAAAGATAGATGCACCTTATAGCTATGTTGGATGAAGGGTAGTTATATCAACAGCAGATTTGTGATTTTATTCAGTTTCAACATACCAGATTTCAGAGCAGAACTCCTCTCCCAGTAATGATTCAATTGGGAAAAGTATGGAATATTTCCCAAATGAAAACAGTATTTTAAAATGATATCACTTTATAGCTTTGCACTATTTTGTGCAGAAGTGAGATTCTGTATTGTTAGTCCTTGTAACCAAGGAGTAACCTTGTCACCAGAGTGAAAAAACAAATATCATGGAATATGAGCAAGTGAGTGAAGACAAGTTTTGGGTATACAACTCTGAACTCAAATGAAGGAATACAGCAGATATTTTTTACCTTTCCACAATAAGTATGTCTCTTAGTATTCAGAAGCAGTGGTAGTTCCTCAGCAAAATGTAGCTATACAGGTGCAATATCTGTTCATCTCTATATCTCTATATATACACACAGGTGTGCATATATGCACACACTCAAATAAATGCATCAAAAGCCAAACTGAATGGCACTTCAAATAATCATTTCAAGGTTTCTTAATAAGAAGGGTGAAATATTTCTATTTGGCATAAATTCCTTAAAACTTTAAAATGGAAGCAATTAATAGCAGAAATGATTGTAAAAGCTGCAGACATAGAAGTAATGGATAGGCACCTGTTAATTTGAAATGAGCATTTTGGATTTTTTTTCCAGAGATATCTGAGGAGAAAAATGATAAAAATGATAAAAGGGAATAATTCTACTAAAAGTTGTCCGAAAGAAATTAAAGTCTTGTTTATAGGAGAAATAAAAATAGAATAAAATAGAATAAAATTGAACATCCTCCTTTTCTCTTTTTTGTCTTGATATTGAAAAACTAGCCATAGCTACTTTTGCAAGTGAAGGCCTTCATTTCCTTTGAGGGAGGCCAGTAATATGGATGTGTGAAATAAAGTGGAAAACTAAAACAAATTAAAAAAAAAAAAAAACTTCTGAAAAATATTAACGAGCCTCTGGCTTTATTGCAACTGAGGGAATTTATTCAGCTTTCATAAATTGCAGTAAATTTCAGTGATGTTCTCAAAAGTTCCCTAATCAGGAACAATGTATATCATTAGAGACACTTTCTATGCGGAACACACTTAACCAGCTACCACGTGCACCAAAACACCACGTGGCAGATGGTGTTTTGAAAATGAAACGAACAGGACTGAACTCATATGATTTTTCTTTGTTTGTTTGTTTGCTTTTGTTTTATTTTGTTTTATTTTTTATGTCTCAAACAAAAAGACTTGCACTGGAAAGCAGAGTGAAAAAGGGAGACAAAGCCTACAAATCCTAAATGTTATTTTTTTTTTTATTATTCTTTATTTTTTGATATTGAGATGAAAAATGTGTCATAGATGTCTGTCATATCCTATTAGTAAATCATACATATTTCCTTAAAACTTAATTATTAATTATTAGTTGATACAGAGTTTTGAAATAACAGACGTACTTTTTTTGTAATATTCTTCTTACAATTGTGCTTCTATATTATTTTTTTCTTCAGTTTAGAAATTTTACATGGGAATGGAATTAAGCACTACTATTTAGAATGCATATTCTACTTTCCCACTAATGAATAGTTCACGATTTGTCATGGAATACAGTTGATGTTTCAGAATAGGTGGATATAATCAAGAGAGAGATTTTGAGTCAAAACTAGCATCTGAGAAGTTTATGAGACTGACAGGAAGTACCTCAACAGGATGGGAATTTTAAGCTGAATGTTAAATTTGGTCAAGTTAGACATTACTGCAAGACTTGTGGGTGATTTACAGTGAATTTTGCACCTGCTCCAGCTGCTTCTTTGTGCTGTCCATATAGTGTAACAGAAGCTGCAGTCTGTGATTGGTCATTTGGTGGGCTAAATTGTCCTAGTTTTATTCTCTCAACTAAGGAACAAGAGATAGTCCTTTCCAGTGCTGTATTCTACTTTGACTCTACTGCTGTAATACAACATGAAAACTTAATCAAAGGCCAGGTCAAATATTGTAAATTTATCAAACACCCTTTGGGGAAAGCTGGAACGTAGTCATCCTTGTATAAGAGATAACATCTTCTATAGACAAATATAAAAACATTACAGTAAAAATTATTCCAATTAGTTGTTATCAACATTTGAACTAATTAGTTGCAATTAGAAAATGATCCTCTGAACATGGTCAGTAACACCACAAATTGTTTGGTTGACCTTCTGATACAGAGTGGATTTTTTTCCAGCTCAGTTTTTACTACTATGCTTCTTAACATATCAGTGTGATAGGATAGTGAACTTGAGCTCTTACAAACTGACCAAATTATGAATTTCCTGGAGAATCAAGTGGGATTATACATTTATATATATATATAAACATGTATTATGACGCTTACTTTTTCCATAAAATATAACATTTGAATATGACAAAGATTTCAAGTATGCCTGGTACTCAGGTAATGCTGTGACGAGTGCAGAGGAAATGAGAGGGATGTTTTGGGCTCCACAGTACAAGAGGGATGTGGAGCTGCTGGAGAGAGCCCAGCGCAGGGCCACAAGGATGATCGGGGGCCTGGAACATCTGCCCTATGAGGAGAGGCTGAGGGAGCTGGGCCTGTTCAGCCTGGAGAAGAGAAGGCTGAGAGGGGATCTAATCAGCATCTAGAAGTACCTCAAGGGAGGCAGTGAGGAGGATGGTGCTGGCCTCTTCTCAGTGGTGGCCACTGACAGAACTAGAGGAAACAGCCAGAAGCTGAAGCATCACAAGTTCCGCAGGAACTTAAGGAAAAATTTCTTAACAGTGAGGATGACAGAGCACTGGAACAGGCTGCCCAGAGAGGTTGTGGAGTCTCCTTCTCTGGAGATCTTCAAAACCCGCCTGAATGTAGTCGTGTGCCACGTGGTCTAGGTGACCCTATGTGTGCAGGGGTGTTGGACTAGATGATCTCTAGAGGTCCCTTCCAACCTTAAGCATTCTATGATTCTATGATGTTCCCACAAAGAGTTGTAAGTTTGGATTTCTGTTCCTCATAGAGAATTGTAATCACACCCATCTTTTTAATTTGTGCCACAATTCATACACTATCTATAAATTCATGACTGTATTATGACTCATAAAATGAAGGACAATACAAGGCCCAAAATGCCAGAGGCAAGTAATAAGAAAATCTCATATTTGCAAATTTGCAATATTTTTTTTTCTGCAAGAAGTTTCTAGCCAGCACGTAAAAGAAGGAAAAGTCTTAAATATTACATAAGAACTAAATGTTCCAAAAAAAAAAAAAAAAAGTGTCAAACAGTATTACTTCTAAATCTCTTTTTTTAGTTGCAATCCCATATTTTGGAGGTTTGATATTTTGGGGGAGGAAGAGGAAAGAGAGCAGAAGGGAAGCACAGAAGTTTTGGGTGTCTGATAATATTTTATTCTCCAATGTACTGGATGAAATTGCTCGTATTCGTCACCTTCCTTCCTTCTTATTGCAGTTAGTGCTTAATCATACATCACAGTCCCCATGAGCTCATATATTCTCAGAGGACTTTCCATTACAACATTGTTTTTTGAAGTTTAGTACCTTAGGACTTTCTAGAGTTCATTAAGAGATATACTAAAAGAAATGACACTTCATTCCTTTTTTTTTTTCCATATTTCCTCTAGGTTAAATGGGTGTTTGTGACATTCAGTCACTCATACTGTACAAGTACATATACACTCATAGTGTATCAGTATTTACTTTTGTAGTGTAAATAAAATATTTCAGATATTTTGAGCATACAGGGACAGAGCTTAGGCCAAAGCAGCAGTGGTTTTTTCGTTACAGGACATTTACAGATAGTCACACGGATGACTTTAGCCCAAGCATGCTAGTCTTTTGGGATTTCTCTTAGAGAGAAAGAATGCCCTGGAAGACAATTCTGAATGTAAGGTTCCGTTAAATCATCCAAGTTATTTTTTTTTCCATTATAAGTCAGGATATATATTTATAATGTCCTCAAGAATTTTTATTGATAATAGATTTATATTTGTATAGATTTACATTCATATTTGCTTATATATGTAATGACCTAACTTCCTAATGGAAGTGCCTTATTTTACTAATTTTAATTGTAATTTGGACCAAAATAGACAGAATTAGGATAGAATTTTGCAGGTCTTTTTTAATAAAAATAAAATGCTTATATTTTGGAAAGGAAATTTGATGACATAGATGACATTTGTTTCACTGTTTCTTTTTCCCTGATTTTTTAGTTGTGTAAATCTTACATATTCAAATTCACTTCTGTATTTTTCTCCAAGTTGATTTAAATAAACTCTTGAATTAAGGTAATCGACAAAACTAGAAGCAGTTCAACATTTCCTTGTTTTAATTAAGGAAGTATAATTAAATTTTGTCTGGCATATTTACTCATTAGTTTTGTTTGTTTTTATTATTTATTTTGAAAATTGTAGCTGGCCACTGTGGAATTCCAGATCTTATAGTCAACGGTCAAGTAATTGGAGAAAATTATGGCTATAGAGACACAGTTGTATACCAGTGCAGTCCTGGTTTTCGGTTGATTGGTTCTTCTGTACGAATATGTCAGCAAGATCACAACTGGTCTGGTCAGCTTCCATCCTGTGTGCGTAAGTAAGCATGGCAGCAAATATTAAATTATGTTACAGGAATAATTTGTCAGACAAGATGAGGCATGACTTTGGAATTTGGCTTCATTTAAAAAAAAAAAAAGTCACTTAAAGCAGATTCTTAAAGGTATGCTGTCACCTGAAATCAATCGTGAAGTTTAATGCTGATGCTTAAAATATGCACTTCATCTTTTGGATACTAAATACCCATTTTTCAAATATGAATGTGAATGTTCTTCAGAAAGTGATGGCTCTTAGGCACTCAGGTGCTCAAATTTAAAGAAGGTTAGATGTGCCTTAGTTGCTTTTGGAGGTATGTAATTTGCATTTACTTAAACCACAGCAATTAGTTAAGTACTTCTGTTTGAATTATACTGTCAAGCCTGATGACTAGAACATTCACATCAAAAAACAGTCTTCTTTTTTCTTTCCTTTTGCATTTGTGGCATTAATTTTTCATTCTGTTAATGAGATTTCTTTTATGTATTAACTGGATGAACAAAGCAATTAAATGATATTATGTAATAAAAGAAAGCACTTCATATGTTTTAGAAAAGTTAGGATGTTCTCAAGGGATTCTTAATTGAATTACAACCATTGTTCAATAATTCAGGTTCAGTAAAATCAGTGTTTTGAAACTGCATTAGTCCACCTGCAAATGTGCTATATTGCTACATTTCTGTAGCAGAAAACCTTGCCAGAAACTATCTAAATGTATCATCATGCTAGCTGCTTCACTGTTAATTCATTACCCATTTTGCTCACTTTCTTCATTGTTTTAGATGACAGTTTATTCATTTGTTCCACATAACACTAGTTTTACATAGGACTTTATTACAGTCATTTTAATGTATTTATTTGGTTTGCACTTCGGTCTATTAATAGTTCATTAATTCCTTTTATTATGTTTCAAATAAACATTAGGAAATATGCTTCTTTATAGATAACCTTTAAGACAAAAAAAAAAAAAGATGACGTGGGTAATCAAGAATTTCTAAATTATGTTGTTAATGTCACTGTTAGAACAAAAAAAAAAATTGCCTCCAGATCTGCTAAGAGCAGAAAAAGTAATCATTGTTTCTTTCTCTAAACAAATCGGAAAGTGTTTTTTTGAACACAAGAGAATGTGCAATACAGCATTTCAGAAAAGGGTACAAGACATGGGAAAAAGATTTGACTTACAGAGGGCATACTGTTATAAACAGGGTCCGTCTCTAAAGTTAAGATGTGTTTTTTAGAAGTGGCTCTACTTTAAATATTCAAATGAAATGTAGACACATCACCTTTCCTGATCTTTTTAACTCTTCTATATGTTTTAATGGAATTTTGAAGACAACATGTTTAAATTGTAATTATTATGATTTTTTCTAATTTGAATTCAGCATGGCTCTTACTTGTACAATGGGCAGATGTATTACTACTGTACATTGTTAGTATATATGCATGTGTATTGATTCATAGAGTTTGCTGTGATTGGTTTATACACTATAATTGTTTTTAAAGTATTTTACACTTTTTTTGTTGTTTTAATTAATTTGCATTCTATCAACAGGCTTCTTTTGCAGTTATTATGATAAGATGATTGCATAAAGCAAGAAAGAGAACATATGTTAGATCTAATAAAATTAAGTAGTTTAGAGAAAGTGTTTTATAATTTTTACAAAGCAAGGTTCATTCATTAAAGAAAGGAATTTTTTTCATTTAAGTCTACTTTTGTCCCTGCCAATATGTTTAGAAGATGAGTAGTTCACTCTACAAAATGCTGAATATCTACATCATATTCCTCACTTACTCCTCACTTACTGGGTTCAGAGGAATGTCACTATTTTATAAAAAGTGCTCATTACTTTACAATTTCGAACCTGCCATTATATAACCTTTAACAATTACTCATAAACATGAAAAGCGATAACAGCATGCTTCTGTCTTCGTCTTGTTTCTTTGTTTTTGGGTGCTCTAGCTGTTAGCTGTGGTCACCCTGGCAGTCCAATTTATGGAAGAACAAGTGGAAATGGTTTCAACTTCAACGACGTTGTGACGTTCTCGTGTAACACTGGGTATGTTATGCAAGGGCCAATGAAAGCCCAGTGCCAGGCCAACAGGCAGTGGAGCCATCCACCTCCCATATGCAAAGGTATGAATGCAAAGACTTACCCATTTCCAACTGAGTCAGAAAATTAAGGTTGGAAAATAAACTGAAGGTAAAGGGACATTGTCAAGACAAAATTGAAAAGTCATATCACTAATCAGTATCAAAATGCTAATGAAACATGACTCATATTTCAGTAAGTCTGTTCTACATGCACAAGATTGTTTTCAAAAAAGTTATTTGTTGATGAGGTTTTTTTAAAAAATTTACAGTATAAAACATGCATGGCGTATTAATAAATTTAAACTTAGTCCAGCTACTATAACACCTTGGTGTAAGAGTCTAGCACAATAATGTATTAACCTGTCATCTGGTATGCCACTGGCATCTAAAGATCAGGGATTCAGCAAATACATTGAGGATTTTTTTTCCATTTTACACAGTCCTGAAATCTTATATTAGTTTTAGAAAAGACTTTAAATTACAGAATGAACTTTGTGCAGAACATCATTACAGATGTTAGTATGCTGCAGCAAAATCGATTCTGATTATTATGATTTTGTTCTATTATGTTTTTTGTTTGTATTGAAGTGAAAAGTGAAAAAAAAGTGAAAAGAATTTACTTTGTATACTTGAAAACTGCCTAAAGTGCAATAAATATTACAGAAAAGGCTGCACACCCTTGTGAAGGATTTATTTGCAATCACAAGATAAACTCAGCAATGCACTTAATATTATTATACTCTCTCTCTACAGGTCTGCTAAATAGTTTGTTTCCTAGCCAGCTCCAATAATTGCTGAAAACTATTGAAATGCTCAGAGCTACTTCTGTTTTGTTTGAGGTGTTCAATATATCAGACCAATGTTGAATTAATAAATAATTTTCATTTTATTCAGTGTTAATGCTTAATAACTTAAAGATGAGTGTTCAATTATTATGAAATTCCTATTGGCAAAACAGAAAATGAATTGAAATATAACTCATTTTTTTCTCAAGGAGAAAAATAAAAGCTTACCAAGTCTATCCATCAATGCAAATAAAAAGCCTGGCCTGTCACTGAATGTTAAGGAGGTCAAGCCCAAGCAGTAAATTAGTTCTTGCTATGAAAAAATTATGCATCCTGGTCTTAAGGCATCAGGATTTGAGAACTGCTAGAAAGAGCACATAAGCAGACTGCAGTGTTTGGGATGGTGAGTAAAGAGAAGATGGTGAGACATAAAGTAACTACACAGAGTAATGTAGGTAAGAGAACATATTTTGTCTTGAATCTGGCAACAGCTTTATTTCTTTTTAAGCTACAGAGCTTTCTAGCACATTTTCTTACCTAATTAACCATCTGTCTTTGAGCTCAAAACATCTATCTCAGCTATATGCTTAATTATCAAAATGGTAATATGAGAACATGAGGATGTTTGAATGGCTCTATGGGTCTGACCAAAGGCACATCTAGCACCATAATCAGCTTTGGACAATAGTTTATGTCAAAGGAAGGATAAGCATACAGAAGCAGAATATAGTGAATGACACCATTTCCAGAGTTGTCCAGAATTTCATGTGCCAGAGATTTCTAGGTAATGCCCTTCTGCTTGGATACCCTCTCTAAATCCTGAGTCCATTAGTAAGTCTAGTCATTTTTAGTAGCAAATATTACAGGCCTTCATGACTCTCTGTGAAGAAACATTTCCTTTTATTTGGTCTGAATCTGGCATCTCCTGATTTCAAATGATCTTCCTAGTTCAGTATCATTATATATAAAATCAGGATAGCAGAGCATCAGAAATTTCTTATAGGAATATATATACAGAGTTTCTTATGTATAGAAGCGCATATTAGGAAAGGAAAAAGGAAAATATATGAAGTGGTCATGTATGAAGTTCTGGTATAATGTATTTGTATGAGTCTAAAGTCTATGTTTTATTTATTTATTTATTTATTTTTCTTTTTAGTGGTCAACTGTTCTGATCCTGGAATTCCTGCAAATTCCATAAGAGAGAGTAAAATTGAACATGGAAATTTCACATATGGCACAGTGGTATTTTATGACTGTAATCCTGGATATTTTTTGTTTGGCTCTTCTGTTTTAATTTGTCAGCCAAATGGCCACTGGGACAAGCCTCTACCTGAATGCATTAGTAAGTAGATAATGTGTATACTTACACTTAATCATATTTATATAGGCTTTTGTGTGTGTGATAATGATGTTCTCTGCTCTCGAGAGTAGTTCAAGTAGTATGGCTATGTTGTTACTGATTTTAGCAAAGAACGCAGAATATCTGCAGTCTTGTAGATAATACTTCTCAATTTCACCTCTATTAGTTTTCATCAATTGAGATTTCTCCAGTTTTGTTATTCTCTCCCCCACTCTCCCCTCCCTACCCCCCATCAGGAAAAAAACGAAACTCTTATTTCTTTTAACTTTTAAAATATTTATTTCTGGAAGTTGCCTTTATCTCCAATGGGAATAATTGCTTGATTGAAATTCACAGTTAAACTTATAACAAGATTCCAACTTTTTCACATTAAATTATAAGATACCATTACCATTTTAGAAAGTCAAACAGATATTAAATGACACACCTCCAAAGGGAAAGAAATACTTAAGGTAAAGCAGCAAAAACTTATTCTTTTTTGGTCTTCTTTTGTGATTGTCACCCTCAGTCTTCACTCAGCATTATCAGAATAATACAGATTTTCCCATATATTAAACTGGCCTTTTGGAATGGAAGTGCAATATGAACTTTTGAAAGGGCACCCTCAGGTTTGTGTCATTTATATAGAGAGGTCAATGAATTGTAACCGGAGCACTATCCACATTAAATTCATAAGCACAAAGCTTATTAAAACCTATTCTGATATAACTACTGTAGATTGTCTACAAGAGCCCTGTTTCTGCAAAGATTTGCAAAATTATTTCTATTTAGGACATCTACAAGGCAGCTTGTTTTAGCAGTGTGAGAGCAATAGAAAAGAAGTGGAAAGCAGACTAGATGTTTTTCTTTAACCTAGGTTCAATTATTTTTCTTTTTACCTAGCCGGATTTCAATCTTTCTGTAATTGAGCTCCAAGTACTTACCTTCTTTGAAATACCAAAAGAGAGTTTCAAGAGGCACGTAGTTAAAATGAAAAAGCTATTCCCCTGTAATGTAACTGCATTCCTTTGAAATGTGTTGTCCTACAACAAGATCTCCTCTCCTAACTGCTATAAAATGGCGTAAGAAGCAGAAGTCAGTGGTGGCTTGGGTCATGGTAGTCTTTCTACTTTCCCTTTGAATTAAAGGCTTTCAGGGGTACATGTTACTTAAGCATATGTTGCTAGAAAATACCTTATATTTGAAGTGTACCTCAAATAAAGATCTGCTCAGAATATATACCTCAAATTACAGTCACCAAATCAGTATTCTATACTGCAAGGTAGTATTCTCAATTTATTTTTGAGATATATGCTTTGATCTGTTATTTCTAAACTGCAGAGATGTGAGTACATAAAATCCACACCTTCCAAGCTGGAAATCCAAATAACATAAACCAGGCTTTGCTGGCACATGTGCCATCCTCTCAATAATTCTATCACAGCACCTTGTCCTGACATTTTTCCTGCAAGTAAGGATGTCTACTATACAGGCATTCCCAACTTTAAGGCAGGTGGTAGAAATTGTTTCCACCTATTAGAGAAACTTCAGTGTATACTTTTTAATTCTTCAACCCTGATCAAGTTACTGATAGAGATAAAAAAAATCCTAATGAAAATGTTATAGAAGATGATGAAGTGTTGATGCAAACTACATTGTATGATTTAGGGAACTGCAAATACTATGGAATTCACAGCTATACATTGTAGCTTTTATGATGTGTAATTACAAATAACATAAGTATCTTTGGTCAAGAACACATGCCACATGACAAGTGTAAAATTAAGAAAAAAAAAAGAAACATGCAATACATTCTGTGTATTTTTCTTATGAATTTTAACTGTCTGTTTTCAGAACTTTACATCTTTGATTACCTTCTAAATTATTCCTTGCTCTGAATTCTTAGGTCTTTTTGTTTACTGTTGTTACATGTAAGGATATGCTCCTTAATAAGTTGTTGATGCTAACTGTTAAGCTTAAAAGAGGCTTATGTTCTCTGTAATGATCATAAGACCCCTTTCTTTTTTCTTTCACTATTTTTACAAAAGTGAAAACTTTCACAAAAGTTTCACTATTTTGTTTCCTATTATTATTATCATTTTTATCTACTGTAAAAATTTACAGGTAGGAGGCTGATAAAATTATTTCAATGGCATTATCTTGATTATTGGCGAAATTTCTATCACTTAGCCTGTTTTTGTTCTTGAAAAAGTGACTGTGAAAATCAGAAAAAAATCAGAATTTTCTGTAATTTGAAAGCCAACTAAAGGACTCAAAATATTGTGTTAAATTTTCCAATTTTCTGTGTTAAGTGCTTTATGAAATTTAAGCCAGATAGAAGGATTAAGTATATATAGGCTAACAGTTGTGACGTGGTCTGTGCAATCTGTTAGAGGAAATCACGAGTGGCAAAATTATGAGAGTACTAAAATTAATCACAATATAAAAATAGCTATCAATAACTGATCAAAATGAACAGGATGACAATTGAGTCAATCCATGACCAGTTATACAACTGGGATAATGTAGGAATTCCCTGAAAAGTCTGTGCAGTTTATATCAACTGAGGGTGCCTAGGCACCTTGGTTAGGACTATCTAATCAAGTATTTTATTCATTGACATACAAAATTTTAAGCATTCAGAACTTAAATCAGTAGAAAATTAGTACCTAAGCATTACATTAAAGCTGATAACAAAATTTCATAGTTCTTCTTCTTAACATAATGGGCTTCAATGATTTAGGATCAGTCCATCAGAGATGCAAGTTTGAGTATTCTTTACCTCAGCAATGGCTTATATATGTGCCCTCTTTCCACACCATTTCTCTGAAGACTAGGTAGATCAGCATGAATGTGTGCACATTCATTCCACAAAGCTTATCTTAGTGTAAATATAAAAATATGTTTAGTCACTTTATGCTAACGGTATCTATATGTCTTTTTGAGTCATACAAACACTTGTTTTATAGGTTTTGTTCATTAATATATTTTGTGTTTCTAATGACATACTTTAGGCCCTCCTCCAAGCCCTATAAAGGTCAACTTTTTCACAAAGTTGGCGTATAGCATTCTGATAAGTACAAACTATTTGATCAGTGATAATAACCCTTTTTTATCTTCAATAATTATGCATTGTAGTGATTGACTGTGGCCATCCTGGCATTCCTCCTAATGCGGTCCTGTCTGGAGATAAGTATACCTTTGGGTCTACTGTTCATTATAGCTGCACAGGTAGACGATCACTGTTAGGGCAGTCGTCTCGTACATGTCAGCTGAATGGACACTGGAGTGGTTCTCTTCCTCACTGCTCAGGTAATATTTTTGAATTACTGTGAATGCCCTGAAACTGTTTTGAAATTATCTGGGTTTTGTCAGAAAGGTGTTTTTTTAAAATTTGAAAATTCTATGCATAGCTAAAATGCTATCTTAAGAAACATGAAAAAAAAAAAACAATTAACAAGAAAATCATTTGGGGAAGCTGAACTTTCCCAATGACATTTAGCACAAATGGGAAATTTCACGTTCAGTGGAATGGGGAGGGAACTAGTTTGTTTTGAACATACTTTTTATGTTACCCATGGTAAGTGTATTAATTTCCACAGGGAAACCCTGCATCATTATCTCTTCAAGATGATGGGCTTATTTTCTTAACTTGCAAAATAACTACTGGCTTGAAACCACCTCAGTTATATCTTAAATGCATCCTTTTAACAAGGCCCAGTGGGCTCCACATTATTTCAAGATAGGATACTTGCTTTTGAGAGGAAAACAGCTGATCATTTTAAGAGTAGCTCTTACCAAAGTCAAGATATTCTTTCCAATCACCTTTAAGTTTAGGACTATTCTCTTTTACAACTTCAGTTAGAATCTGTTTAACAACACAGAACAAGTGAAAAATAGAAATCCATGTCACACAAATTTGGAAGAGTTGGCCAAGTCTCATTTTTGGTATTAGAATATATGTGTATATGGATTCTGATAGAAGTTAATCAAGTTATCTCTCTTCATTTTTAATAAATACTGGGGTTGGTTGGTGTTGCTGTTGCTATCATCTGGTTGACATTACATAGATTAAAAAAAAAAAAAAACACTTATTTCTGGAGTTTATTCAGACCTATTTAATTTAAAATACTCTGTTGCAGTTCTGCTGCAGTTGGCTGCAGCGTCCTGGTTCAGGGACGGCACGGCGACCACCCCCAAACCACTCGGGCTATCAGCTAGTTGACACAAATGTGGTGGACGGCAAATGGCGTTTATTGATGGGTAACAAGGTGTTATATAGCTAGGTTTACAACGTCACATCCGTCTGCTTACACCATAGACTAAACACTATTGGCTATTAGGGGCCCTATCTTTCCGTACAGCACGATATCTTCCGGCCGCCGTTCCCTAACTATCTGCAACAATACTCAGATATCTTCAAAGGTAAGAAATAGGAAGAAAATAAGGGACATATTCTACTTCGAGTTGCAACTATTCAAAAGTAAGAGGTGAATACTACCTGATATGCAAGTCTGACAATACTGTTACACCAGTATCACATTAAAAAGTCAAGGATCATAGAATCATTAAGGTTGGAAGTGACCTTTGGAGGTCATCTAGTCCAACCCCCCTGCATGCAGGGTCACCTAGAGCATGTTACACAGGATTGCATCCAAGTGGGTTTTGAAGATCTCCAGAGAAGGAAATTCCACAACCTCTCTGGGCAACCTGTTCCAATGATTTATCACTCTCACTGTTAGGAAATTTTCTTAAGTTCCTGTGGAACTTTTGGTGCTTTAGCTTGTGGCCATTTCCTCTTGTCCTGTCACTGGCCACCACTGAGAGGAGGCTGGCCCCATTCTCCTCACTGCCTCCCTTAAAGTACTTATACACACTAATCAAATCCTGTCTCAGCCTTCTGCAGGCTGAACAGCCCCAGCTCTCTCAGCCTTTCCTCATAGGGCAGATGTTCCAGGCCCTGATCACCCTCGTAGCCCCGCGCTGGACTCTCTCCAGTAGCTCCCCCTTACACTGTGGAGCCCAGAACTGGACACAATACTCCAGAGGTGGCCTCACCAGGGCCGAGTAGAGGAGCAGGATCACCTCCCTCCACCTGATCACCTCCCTCGCTCTTCTTAATGCACCCCAGGATCTCATTGGTTTTCTTGGCCACAAGGGCACACTGCTGCCTCATGGTCGACTTGTTGGTCCCCATGATGCCCGGGTCATTCTCTGCGGAGCTGCTTGCAGGTCAATTCCTAGCCTGTGCTGATGCATAGTGTTATTCCTCCCCAGGCCCAGGACCTTGCACTTGCCCTTGTGATATTTAAAGCATTAATAATAATTAAATAAGGATATTTAAAGCATTAGTATGACTGTTTCTCTTCAAAATATCTTTTATTTCTCCTGCTTCATCTCTTTGGTGTATTCAGGCATAAACTGATTACATCAGCTGCAGTTTAGGAATACAAATTTATGAAACAGAAATAGTAATAATAGTAATAACATCTTGCACTACATTCAAAAGTTTGAAACAATTTGCTGAGTACCTGAACCTTTCTCATAACTAGATTTGATAATTGATTTTCCCATTTCATACATATAGATAAACTTGGGACGTTGTGTTTTGTGATATTAACAAAAAAATACAAAATGCTTCACTCACAAAAAAAAAAAAAAAAAAGAATTCAGCACTAACTGAGTTAATATAATATGACCAAATTTTGTCACATCATCCCTAAAGCAGTTTTCTTCTTGATACATGGCTCTTCGTTTCATGCCTCAAAGAGAGAGAGAGAGAGAGAGAGAAACTATGGTGTCCCATTGATATCTGTTGGCATTTGAAAGCACAGTTTTGGTTATCACATGTGTGTCATTTGCAGCAGTTTGTAGTAACTCATAATCACTCTTAGGTGCCACAGTGGTTGTGCACTTACTTAAGTGGGCTAGATACCCTCTTTTCATGAAAATTGAATGAGCACTGAGTATTTGTAACGTATGTGGATAAAGAGCAGTTTGCGGCCAACTGTGAAAACCACTTATTCAAATAACCATAATGCATGAGCTCAAAAGAGAGTGTTCTGTTATGATGTTGTGGAATGTTGCTTCTTGATGTGATTTTCATCCTTCAGAAAAAGTATTTCTGTAATCTTCAACAAAAATAACTGGTAGTTTACTACCCTAATATCAAAATAATAAAGTTTTTTTTGGCATTAAAATTAGGCAGTAGTTAGGTATGCATGATTTCATTTATAAAAGAAATATACAATTCTTACTTTGCGCAGCAAAAGGGCTATTTCATTTTTATTGCTAATAAAGTTATTTTAGTTGTAATGCCAGGAAAGTCACTTCTGAAGACTGGGCTTTTATAGTGCACTGTATGAATGTAGAATAATTAGAGGGCCCTGCCCTAAATTCTTAGATGTAGCAGTATTTTAAAGCCTAACTGTCATAACTCATCCAAGAGCAGCTTGGACATTAGACTTAAAAACCACTGAAAACTTGGCATGTTCTTTGACTTGCTATAATTTGTCTTATGAAGCTGTAGTTCTTTGTGGCTTATCTATTTTGAAAGGAGTCTGATAGGGTACTTCAGTGATCTCTGTCACTTAATCATGAGGGTAAACAGAAAAACAGTCTAGACTTAAGAGCCTCTGCTTTTGAACGAGGCACTTAGGTGGCTTTTAAATGCACTTGCATAATTCACTAATGGTAAATGTGTTAAAATGCACAGGACCATATATTTTCTACACATACCTACTATAAAAGTTTGTAATGTAGTTGTGTGTGACTGCCTCAGCTTGCTTCATCCTTCTTAAATGAAAGGGGTCAGTTTAAGCACGATAATGTAGCTAGGGATAAAACTGACTCCTAAAAGTCTTGGTGGTGGACATTCACAAGACACCTGGTTTGTCAACTGCTTCGGTAAGAGGTGGACAGGTAATGCGAGATCCCAAGTTTTTTCCAGTTTGCTTTTCCAAGTAGTCTTCCACCATCCTCTGCGATTCTCCCATGTACCTTCAGGCTGCTGTTTCAGAGCCATGTACTCATCTTCACAAGCCTATAGTATTTGTGCAGACCACCTTATGATATGCTGACTCATGTTGTTTTTCTCTGAGTTTGTGGGGAAGGATGGAAACATAGCCTATATGAAAGGAAATAAAAGATATAGTAAGCTTAACCTGCAAAACCATAGGCTGGCACATGTACCACCTTCATAGGTGTCCAATAGTTGTTCAGCTTTTTGGACATAACCGATCAAAAGCAGTATAACCGTGTTTGTTGTTAGACCATATTTCTCCAAGCAAGGCATGTACATTCTAGTCTTCTTTTTCTCTTTCTCTCTCTCTTTCTTTCTCCATTCAGTTTTGTACATGTTTTTGTTAGTTGAAAGAGGTGACCAACCCGGGACTCCAACAATACAGTTTGTACACATCGTCCCAGAATCAATTGTCAAGAGTAGCTGTTTTTCAGTCTGTGTTTATAACTCCAGCATCCTAACTCCCATATATGCCAAAAATCTATTTTAATTTGTCGCTTTTGCGCCTATGGGCATTTGGAGCAAATGACTTTGCCTATTACTTCTCTGTAACCATTTAGGATGATTGCTGCTTAGGCTTAGGTAAATAGTGGATAAGCATAGTCATTCTGCAAAAAACATTGTTTATATCTTTGATTTTCATCAAAATATTTTTAATAGCAATAATATTAATATCAAGTTTTTTGATTTTGCACCAAAATATTTTAATATCATTTTCTGTAATGTAAACCTGCAATACAAAGCTTTTCAGTAATTGAATTAAATCTTACTTGCTAGTTCTTAAAATATTTCTTCTTAATTTATACTACTATAACTTAGTACAAAATATGCAGATATGCTCCAAGAAAACTATGGCCTTTGACTTTTTAAAATTTTTTTTTAGTATAAGAAACCATTCACAGAAAACCATAGGTTGAACAGCCATGGGCCAAAACATAAATTGTTTCAAGTTAATACGATTCTGAGAATGCTTGATGAGGACGTTCTACAGGGGCTCGTTTCACCTGAGGGGAGAATATAAAAGGGATGGGGCCAAACGCTTCTCGGGGTTACCCAGTGACAGGACAAGGATAGGATTTGCCTTACCTTTATAAACATCATGATTAAAAAGAAAGTTGATCTTAAGCATTATAGTATTAGTATATTAATGTATAATGTAATAATATAACATATTATAAAAATAAGCATTATAATCATATTTCACACTTAGTCTAATATTTTCATTTTAAATTCTAGGTGATACAGCAGGTTCTTGTGGTGATCCAGGTATCCCAGGTCATGGTTCTAGGGAAGAGAACAGTTTTAAAATTAAAAACACAGTACATTTCAGCTGTGACATTGGGTATATTCTGCATGGTTCAGAAGAAAGAACATGTATGGCAAATGGAAGCTGGACAGGAAGACAACCTGAGTGCAAAGGTAAGCCAGGCAAGACCCACGCTTTTTAAAACTTTTTATATATTTGTCAGAAAACCAGTATTACCTACTATTACCCAAGAAATAGTGTGTTTTTAGAGTTTTGAGGAAAAAAAAAGTATATTGCACTTTTTGTCAATCTTGAGTTGTCTTCAAACTGTATGTACCTATTTAAAGAACTAGGCAGAAAAAAGTAGTAGATAATACCTGTAGAACTCTGTTTTTGTTGAAAGGTTTTTTTCTCTTAAAAAGCTATTACTCTTTAACTGAAACTACAATGTGTCCGAACTCCAAAGATGAAAAGACAACTTTTGTAGAAATGACAACATCAGCATTTCATTAGATAAATAATCAGATAAATGCTCAGTTTACAAATTTTATTTACTGATTAATATTTTTGACTTATGATTATTTTTAGCAGAAAATGAAATGCTGAAAAACAATATTTGGAATAAATCAGTATACAAATTTTAAGTAATGTATATCACCATAAAAGAAAGATCTAACAGCATATCTAGAGAAAATCATTTGTTCCATCAATCACTTTGATTCAAAAATAGGAAATAATTTCCAACAATTCTTTTTCTGAGAGGAAAGCTTCTGAATAGCAGTAAATAATTTAAGAACCTGTTCTCTTATTATCTGCTATATGACTGTGTTATCAATATTAGAAAGTCATCTGATTTTCAAAAGCTTAGTTCACAAGCTGGTTTTGTAGTATCCTTTCTGGTGAGTGATTGCAACCTTGAAACAAAGTAAATATATATGTATGTGTTTGTGTGTTACTCTCTTACTAAGGATATATTTAGTCAAACCAAACTTCCTCCCTTATTCTTTGATCTTATCTTTAATGAAGATGAATTAGAAGTTGTTGTTTTATATTTTAAGATGCTTAAGATATTTTATACATATTTAACATTTTACTTTATAGCTGTACAGTGTGGTAATCCAGGGACAACCGCTAATGGAAAAGTATTTCGTATAGATGGAACTACATTCTCTAATTCAGTAATTTATTCATGCATGGAAGGCTATGTACTTTCTGGATCGTCTGTACGACAATGCACTGCCAATGGAACGTGGTCTGGATCCTTGCCAAACTGCACAAGTAAGACTCAGTGAATTTGTTTTGCTTTGCTCTTCTCTGAAAGACAGCAAAGTAGTAGAAGTGGATTGCAAATATATAAAGAGATTCCAGCTTTCTCTTGATCTGCTTCATAAATAATTCTATGCATATAATATGTTTTAAAATTGTAGCACTATTAAAAGATGAACGATATGTTGATTTAACACAATACAATGCAGTGCCCGTTGTCACATCTTAAGGCAGCTGTGTGGTTACAGGAGCTACCTACATTAATTCTCCTTTAGTGTATATTTTTAATCTTGTTTATACCTTATGACATGTCATGTCTAAATATTATTCATTCAATTGCTTTTCCTTGTTGTGAAAACTTAGTGGTGTTCCAGTATATTCTAGTCTTGCAGAGGACAGGCAAAGAAAAACCTCTAAATGAACACTTGAGAAGTCTTCTTGCAGTGACTCCTAGGTCAGAACTGTTGCCCCTCTCTCAGATAACAGTTTCTGTTTGGCCTTTTCATTAACCTTATGCCTGCTTTGGTTAGTCAGCTAACAGAAGCTATTTCAGCTTTTCTCACATTCATAATAGGCATTTAGAAACAGTTTATTTCAAAGTCCATCTGCTCCTGCTTTACTGCATTTCCTAGTTCATCTTTTAATAGCATGTATGCGTATTTTACAGTTATGTGACAAGTGACTGTGCCTATCATTTTGACAAAACACACCATCATCAGAGGTATAACTGTTGCTTAAAATAAAATATATATATATAACATTTTAAAATACTTTAAAATAATACTTTGTTTTTTGTAGAGTCGGCCACTTCACACATTTGTAGAAACCCAAATTAAGACAGAAATTAAGATGATAAAATAAGCTTGTTCTACTCATGTTGCAGTACTTATGTCCTTAGACATACTTATGTATGTATATATGTCCTAAAATCCATTGTAAGCATGAGAACAGCTGCTTTGCCAGTCCTGGCAAACATATGTTAGAGACTAGAGTTTTTGTTTAATTATTCTTTCATTGCGAATTATAAAGATCACTAAATTAGTTGTGACATATTGTACCCTGTTAGATTATTTCACACACCCCCTGGATAGCTTCCCTGTTATATTCAGGGAGACCTGCTGTACTGCTCCAGTGCTTACCAGCCTCAACTGTTACCAGACAAGGACCCTGGGCATTGGAGTATTCATCTCTATGAGTCCCTCCATCCCAAAGGTCTTGTCCAACTTTCAGATTCTTTTCTCCAGTCAGGATCTTCACCATCTTCTTTCTAGACCCTAAAGCCCCCAGTTTTCTAGTCTAAATAGTCTACGTGCAGAAGCACAATGCATGATCAGCCTGGGTCTGTCTCTGTTACTTGGAGATTTCATTGAGCATTATCAAAACTTGCAACAAGTGCATAACTGTTGCAGTTTGCAGATAGCAGACTTCTACTTGGGAGTTCAGTTGGGAGTTCAGTTCAGTTTTGAGCATTCACCCCCAAGGCAGTATTATCTGCCACCAGCCAGCATTCACAATTTAAGCTGGTTTTCACATACCATGCTGACTTAAGTAAAGGTGGACCAAATTTGGGTCATTGGATGGACTTTTTTGTAGACATATACCACAGATTTTCTGGGCCATTTGCTGTCAAGATGAAGACATGGAAAAGTAAATGATACAGTTATACCTGCTTTCTTACCTATGAAGTTCTAAATTGATATGAACATTTATGGGTATCAGTGACAGTAACATATGGCTAATTTCTTTGCTAGTTTTCCTTTTCATTTTAAGGTCTTGCAATTTTACTGATTAAAATTGTACAGTCCATTACTTCTATTTTTTGAACAGGTGTATTGATTATCTCCAAAATGTAACTGTTGTATAACTCCACATGTTATGTTAGATGACATATATGTTTATCTTCTGTTGATAGGACAAACAGATGCATCATACTTTTTCTCCTATTTTTTCATAATAAATTATTATTTTTGCCTTAAGTTGTTCCCCTTTTATATATGAATAAATCACATTCAGATTTTTAAATATATTCTTTAACTGTTTGCAGTTATCAGTTGTGGAGATCCAGGAATTCCAGCCAATGGTATGAGATATGGTGATGATTATGTTGTTGGACAAAATGTTACATATATGTGCCAACCTGGATATACAATGGAATCAAATAGCTCCTTAATTCGCACTTGT
The DNA here is from genome assembly GCF_000705375.1 of Tinamus guttatus. The sequence continues at coordinate 86,997 of NW_010577424.1, read as the reverse complement.
ACAAGCAATGGCACATGGAGTGGAGTAATCCCAGCTTGTAAAGGTACAACATTTATTTTCATTGTCAGATACTTCTATGACATCTACATCTTCTGTTTACTGCAGTGTGTCATCCAAATATTTGTTTAGTGCCCCAAACTTAATATAATATGGCTTTTTGGCTACAAGATCTGTCACTTCATCATCTGGTTATTTGTCTCATTTTATAAGCTTATAGACACCCAGTAGGTTGGATAGTTCTTTGTGGCTTTCTAGAACTGTTTATTACTTAGCTGCTGAATTATCTAATAGGAAATGACAGTTTAGATACTTTATTTTTTTTAATGTTTCTACTTTTTTTAATGTTTCTAAATAAAGCTGAGAAACATTAAGTCATATCAAGGTGACTTGCTGATATCATGGTCAATAAAAACATGTCAATTAAGCAGAAGATAGAAGCTTCTGGGAAAGGCTGAGGTCATATACAGCTGCACATTCCCAATAGCCATATTTCTTTGCGTTACCCCATAGCACTATAATGCTAAGATTTTTTGCTAATCCCTCCTTTATTAGATGTGCACCTTTGAGCATCATCATATTGTATACTTGGCAAACTCTGAATCTTTCTAGAAAATTCCCTGACAATGGCTATACTGGTTCACTTGACCAGTACCTTGTCTGCAAGAGTGTCTGTACACCTTGGAGATCTTAAGACAAATTAAGAATTTATGATGTGCTTCGCAGCTTCTAATTCTTAAGGACCACAGGGCTAAAACCCAGCTCAAAGACTCTGATTAGAGTTTTTGAGTCACTCTGTATTTTAGGCCATACATGTTTATGACTTATATAAATATCCTAAATAATAACCATATATAGAATCTCTAGCATTCTCGGAGATTCCTGCTATTCCACACTGGTTTCTGTGTAATAATAATAATAATAAATATTAGGAGTTAACTCCCACACACACATTTTGGACTTTACAATTAAAAGGAATATATGATCTGCAGTAGTGTATTTGAAATGTATATTAACTAGTTCATACTATCAAAATAAAATGCCAGGATACTTGGGTACCATTTAGTTAAAATAACTGGAAAATGAACTGCCCAGAAAATAAATACATAATTGTCTCAATGCTGTTGAAGATATAAATGATTCTCCAGCTTTGGCTAGTTGAACAAAATATATCTGCAATTTAATATAAATTTCAAGCACTGATTTTTTTTTCTGCTGATTTGCTTTTTGTAATGCTTGCTTTCATCTGAAAACCTGAAAAATGTATGTATTGGCTGACTCTTTGATAAAAAAAGCATTAGGTGGAGCATTCTGCCTTGCGATGTTCTCCCCACAGCCAGTCCTGGAACTACCCTTATTTTTCTTCCTTTTCTGTCTCTTTCCATATTGTTAACAGCTCAGAAGCTAAAACATAAAGTTTTTTTAGAAGGACTAGTAACGAAGCTCTTGGAGAATGTAAATGCACTTTTACCACATACTGTGATTTCTGTGTTTCTTCTGCTTGGCTTTTATTAAAACATCATGAAAGCATGGCAAAGTCTCAGAGTCTCAAAAATAGGGCCTGGTTGCCAAAGGATTATTCTAATAATAGTCCTGCTTTCATCCATAATTCTCAAACAGTGATGAATGATGCTGCAGAACATCTTTGTGATGCAGATAGGAGTGATTCTCTCTCTGAAATGTCTAATAATAAAAATGGTATCTCGTGAATCTTCTGGAGATCACATTCAAAGACACCCTGCTCCTGATCTAGTACATCTGACTTCCTTAAGCAAGTGGGATGACAGCTGACTGAACATAAGCATAAAGGTTATGAGTGCAACATTTCATCTCCTCCATTCCTGTGACCTCTCTTTTCTCTCCTTTATTTTTAGTCATCATCTCTCCTCATTTACCCCAACTGTCTCCACTGAATTCAGTCAAACTGGTTTCACTTTCCTTCTCTTTTGTTTTCACACCTTCTCCCACTGCTGCTCTCCTCACTCCCTATTTATTCATTGCTTTTCTCTTTGTCTTTTTTATTCATTCTAGTACCTTTTTCACTAATTTTCCCTGTTCCGATTCATACCTATTTTCTTTCATCTGTCTTCTTTTAGATGCTTTTTCCTTTAGCTGTCAATTAGCAATTGTCTATTACTACTCCATTCTGTAGCTAAGGGCCCTTTTATCCTCATCACCACATTTATGTTCATTTATTGCTGTGTCCTCCTGTGGTGCTTTTCAATTCTCTTTCTTAGCAATGATTTTTTTTAGGATTTTTTTCCTTTTCCTTTTTTTGCTCTATTTTCTTAGGATGGATTTTTTTTTTTCCCTGGGAACGAAGGGCTGTGCAGAAACACTTCTTGTAGCCATCTTTTTAGAGGTAGTAATACTGATTTTTTCAAGAGGAGGAAAGTTCTTGTGTTTTCTCCCTGCAGCCTAAAGTTGGATGCTTTCTGGTGAGAGGAAGCAAATAATAATAATAATAATAATAATAATAAGCATTAATATCTAGAATATGCCTAGTTAACAGGCATAAATCATTTGATTATTACACTGTGTAACTAAAAATAATTTTACTCAATGATTCCTAAATAGACAACCAAAATTATTTTGTAGTATATCTTCAAGATTATTTTAAATATTGTACATTTCATAGTCTATGCAATGATTTTCTGCATAGTCTTCCTTCCTGGCTTGATTTAACCTGCTCTCTTGTATAAGACACTTTATCAATGAGCCATTATAACATGTCTCTGAAATGGAAGCAACCAAAAGTGTTCAATTCAGGTAATGTAGTAGAAATATAGTGAAGAAGATAGCATGTCCTCACTGTATTGTCCTCCAAAAAAGGTGAAATTAGCACATATGGTTCTTCTAGTAATTGTGTACACTGGGGATATTTACAGCAGCTGGGCCTAATTATTTCAAATGTCATTGCAGCTGTTACCTGCCCAACACCTCCCCAGATCTCCAATGGAAGGTTGGAAGGAACAAACTTTGACTGGGGATTTAGCATTAGCTATGTCTGCTCTCCAGGCTATGAACTCTCCTTTCCTGCTGTTTTGACTTGTGTTGGGAATGGTACATGGAGTGGTGAAGTACCTCAGTGCTTGCGTAAGTATTTCCTTTTGGTTCCTGTGTTTTTTGAGTCTACTTTTTTTTTTCTCTTCAGTTTGTTCAGCTTTTTTTTTTTTTTTTTCACCCTGGCAGTGGTTTAATTTATTTCAAACTTGGCCTCAAAGCAAAGCAAACAAACGAGTAGACAAAAAAATAAATAAAATAAAATAAATCCAAGCAAATCAAGAGTGAGAGGACTGCCATTTTAGATCCAGCTGCATATAAGAGAGAAGGTCTTGTTGTAAAGTCTTTTATTTACTCATTACTTGTGACAAATTTTCTTTGATGTCCCAGGGGTATTTGTCTATTGGCAGGGTAGACTAGTTGACTAGATCCCAGCAGGAGTGCTTGAATTTTTTTTTTCTTTTAGTGATTTTTTTAATAGTGATTTTTCTCTCAGTGCTTTTGAGAGACATTCAATTGATTGTACTGAAGGATGTAATGTTCTTGAACAGGGGGTCTAATTAGAAGAGGATGATTACATCTTGGTGGCATTGCAGTTCCCAAAGATTGATTTGAATTCTTTTACTATTTCTTTGCATTATTTCTCTTCCTTTCCAGTATTTCTTTTAGTGTGACCATATTTATATCCTACTCCTATAGAAATACATCATATAGATTCTTTAACTCTCTTTTTTTAAATATATATATATATATTCTCATACTATAAGCCATAGCTCTTTAATGCTGCTGAAACTATATATTTCAGAATGTGAACAAGTTTTAAAGTTTGTTTCTTAGAAAAAAATATTTAACATCTGACAAGCCTGCTTGATCAAGTTGACATCCATCATTTGTTGCCTAAGTTCGCTATATGGAGCTGTTCTAGAATCTATTTTATTAAGATATTAAGACGTTGAAAAATGCTTTTCATCATTTTGTTCTTTGTTTTTGTCCTTCCTTTCTGCTGCGGTAGCATTTTTTTTTGTCATTCTAGATGTCGAAATACTGCAAAACACCCCACAAACAGGCTCTGCCTTTAAACAATTTGAAATGTGTATCTAGTTAGCACAGAAATGCAGTTGCCCAGGAGTTAAAAGTTGTTTCACGCAGAGATTACATTAACTGAGCGCTGTTGATGTGCAGGGGTTACCCGTTGGCTTGCAACAGAAGTCAATTGGCAGCCAATGCTTGTCAAAGAGCTTAAACTAGCTGCCATCTGGCAGACATGAGAGGGAGCTGGTGAAAGTCATTCTCAATGAGCAATCCTTGAGCAGCTCCTGACATCAGAAACTTACTTCCCAGCTTGGTTTCACACAGCCTTTAGCTGAAGATATGCAAAGGGCACATGGAGTTATTGTTGTGGAACTAAGACACAGAGTAACAGTTCAGAATGAAATACGATCAAGTGTTTGGCGGGCTATTTGTCATCTGTGATCTAGTAAATTTGTCTAATTAATAGTATAGCATCTTGTACCGGTAGATAAATACAGTGTTCATAAGCTTGCCAATAGAAAGCAAATGAAACTACAGGGCTATGCCAGAAGCAGCTTAGCTACAGTTTTAATTATCGTTCCTCAATTAAACTTCTTTGAGGAATGAAGTTGTAGAAGGTAGGAAAGTTGAGCAAAGTGTTCAGAAATTTTCCAAGGTGGTAGGAATATTTTTTCATTTCTTTCTTTAGTGCTCCATTTGAATCTAATGCAACCTCCCAACTCAGTGCCTGAGTTCCACTGCCTTACCTTTAATAAAGGCTCTCAGAATCCTTAGAAAAACTTTTCCCCTGGGAATAGGAGGTCTCACAGAACCTCGAGTCTGCTGTAACTCAGTACATACTATAGTCCCCTCTTTCAGTAATGGACACAAAACTGCTGTGAATTACCATGGTGCCTGGTTTCTATGGTTACCTATATAAAAGGCAGTTAGCAGGTATTTCAAACTGAGTAAAGATGATATCTCTGCCACAAATGAGTGATAGACTTCATTTATTTTTATAAAAATTTAATCAGCTCACCAAAACAGTATTTTAATGTGAGTTTATTATTTATTTCCTTGAGAGTGTTTGCTACATTACCACCTTAGGTAATGAGGTTCACTGCAACACAACTCTCAGTTCACAGATCTTTTTGGAAGCCAGACTATAATTTTGCAGACAATCCCATCTGCTATAAACCATGAAATTGTATATATTTCTGATTTGCTGTAGATTAAGGTTTTTCCTATACTGTCATTCATTCTCCACACTGACAGGTAGAGAGCAGGAGCATTTCATGTGATCAGATACTTCGGAAAGCTAAAGACCTAGGTAACAAAGATAAAAGAATTAGAAATGTGAATTGAGAAGTGATGAGAATGATGACAATGAGAAGTGATTATAACTTTTTTTGTGGAGAGGAATATTGAGCTGAAATTTCTGCTGTGCTTACACATGTCCTGTAGATATATGTCTTTAAGCAAATCTCTCTTTTTTTTCATTTTTATTATAATATTTTCTTGTTGGCATATAATTGGACTGTACCATATTAGAATTCGTGGTGTGTCAAGGAATAATGTAATCTGATGGCACAGGATTTACCATAGCTGATTACATTTCCTGAATCAATTATTCAGAATGCAGCTTATGACAATATTCAGTAATTTATATGGCAGAAGAAGACCAGTAAATTTGTCAGCAGTGCACCTAGTTCTTTCTGCTGCGTTATAGGCATAAGGAATCTCTGAGGAGTTAGGTGTAAAGTAAAAATACTAATCAAACAATATGTTTTTAACATCAGATTTATTTCTTCCGATAAAAGCTTATTAATATTTGACTTTTAGATTGCTTCGGCTGAAATTTTTGTTTAATGTTTTATATATATGGTGTGCTCATGTGCACTTTCTCTTATTATCTGTAATAACTTTCAAGTGTTGTACTTATGTAAACACCAAATTGTATCCCTCGGCGAAGGAGGAGGCTGTAAGAAATTAAAAAATTAAAAATCTGTTTGATAAATCCTTTAAATTGTATAGAAATATAGAACAATAGGCTGAAAAGAGTAGAGGGCAGGAAACAAGGCTAAATAAAGGTTTGGTACACTCTCTATTCTCTACACGAAGGTTTGTAGGCTGATGCTTGAGGAGTTGGGACAGAGATGAAATATTGATAATTTGTGCTTTGTTTTTTTTTTTTTTAAAAAAAGACTCTTGCATGGATGAAGGGTCAGCTTCAAGCTACTGACCAATCCTGCTACTTAGGCATTTTTAAACAGCTAGCAAAACTATTGGACACTGAAGCATACTTAGGTCTCTAGTCTCTCATTGAACTGATATCAAATGCTTCTGTATTTATTTATTGCTAATAATGTTCATGCAAGTGTTATTTTTATATATTTTAATATATAATAATATATATTTAATAAATGCCTTTTCTATCATGTCTTTTCTCATAGCAAAGTTTTGTGGTGACCCTGGAGTACCTGCTCAGGGAAAAAGAGAAGGCAAGAGCTTCATCTATCAGTCAGAAGTCTCTTTCAGCTGCAATCCTCCTTTTATTTTGGTTGGCTCCAGCACTAGGATTTGTCAAGCAGATGGCATGTGGAGTGGATCCTCTCCTCGATGTATAGGTAAAGTGACATTCATAACACTGAAATTTCTTGAAATCTTATTGTTCTTTATCTGCCCAGTCAATCTAGGAGTTTTCAGCTATTTTGAGGTTTCATGGTGCTATTCTATATCTGTAGAAATCAAAGCACCTTATTTTTGATTCCTTAGCTTACAGGTTATTGTTAGAGGGGAAAAAAATGTAAAGATTTTTTTTTTTTTACTAAATTATTGTTATTTGTTTTCTCATTTATCTATATCTTCAAGAACCTACTCGCACAGCATGTGAAAATCCAGGAGTTCCAAGACATGGATCACAGAACAACACATTTGGCTATCAGGTAGTGTGTGTGTATATATATATATATAAAATATTAACCTTGTCTATTAATATTTTTTTCTTTTTAGTACTTTGTATAACCTAGAGTTATAAACTAATAATTAGGGGACCAGAAACTGTTTATGCCTTGAAAAGAGTTAATTGTTTGAGTGGTAATGTCTTCGCTTATTCCTAGCTGCCAGATTGAACTGACCTTTTCAACCTCTTAGCAATGCTTTACACTTTGTGAATCCTGGTGACCGAGGTCTGCTTGGTTTCACTTTTGAAAGCATTCAGTATTTCAATACCAGTGTGTGTCCCTACTCTTTGTCAAGTATGGGTTTTCACCTTAAAACACTGTGACAAACTGCTCATGTACACATACTCTTAAAAAAAATAAATTTTTACTGATGTGACCACAAAGGAATATAGAAATATAGTTACTGGAGTTGGAAGGCACCTCTGGAGATCATATGGACTAACCTTCCTGCTGCACCAGGGTCGCCTGGACCAGGCTTTCCCAGGACAATGTCCAGTTGGGTTTTGAGTATTTTGGATGATTCAGGCTCCCCATCATCCCCGGGCAATTTTTTTTTTTTTTTTTAATAAAAGCTCTCTCACATGCTTGAGTGGCATTTCCTGTGTTTCAGTTTGTGCCCACTGCCTCCTGTCCTTTCCCTCCATCTTTACTCCTCCTCTATTTAATATTTATACACAGTGATAGGATACCATCTGAGTTTCCTTTTCTCCAGGCGGAACAGTCCCAGCTCTCTCAGCCTCTCATCTTATGAGAAATGGATGTTTCAGTCATCCTAGATGCTTTAATCATCCTAGTGGTCCTTTGCTGGACTCCCTGTAGTAGTTCAATGTCTCACTTGTACTGGGGAGCCCAGAACTGGACCCAGCACTTCAGATGTAGCCTCACCAAGACTGAGGGGAAGGATGCAGAAGAAGAATCACCTCCTTCCACCTGCTGGCAATGTCCTACCTTATGCAGCCCAGATGTTGTTGTGGCTACAGGGACTGGAAAGTTGGCTGCGCGTGCTCCATTTGGAAACTGAATGATCTGTGAGGCATTTCTTCTGTTTAGAATGCCATTTTGTTCCTGCTGTGTCTGTGTTTGGTGTCAGGGCTGGAAGCTCCAGTTGCGTGAAAAAGAGGAGGTAGAAGAGAGAGCGAGCAGGTTATATGTGGCACTTATCTAGTAGCAGGATTTAAATGAAGTCTGCAGGTTAGCAGAAATGCAAGAAATGGCTGATTGAATTTTTGAGCAGATATACAACACAGACATTTGTAATAGGTTTTAGCAAAAGACTTTTCAAAGGATTATAGCCAAAGATTCCTTTGATTTGTCATTTTAGTGCCCTTTATTCCCTGTTTAGTGAAAGTTTTATCAGTATTTGGGATTTTAGATTCTGCCAGGTCACAGTCATAGAGAATTGGTAATATATTTGACTAGGTTTTCTCCAGAGAATGGAGTGCTTTTTAATGCAAAGATAGAACATGCAGGGGCAACTAGTCCTTGGGCTAACTTCCTTTGGGTATAATACAATATTATGCTAGGGAGCATCTTCTTATTCAATTGAGTAAGAAATGAATCACTACAATGACCATCTTCTGCAATTTTATTGTCAGAATTTCTCTGGCATATTAATGAGTGCTTCTTACACTGAAGAAGCAATGTGACCTCTTCCATTTGAGATGTAGTTGTGGTTGTAAATTAAACCATCATTCACACCTAGCATGGCACTGCTAAAATAACAGGCAAAATGGTAACTGATAAATAATTTCAAAAACAAGTGTAGCTGCTAGCAGAATTTAAATCCTTGGTCCCACAGTTATGTCTGGTGCCTTGCATATTAATGGGGCAAATCTGCCAATTTTGTTCAAGAACATTTTTTTTTTATCGACTTTATAAGCTGTATGTCTCTTGCTGAACCAGCAGGTTATCTTCAAGCTCTCATATAGTGAATTGGTTGCATATAGAAACTAAGTGTCTGTGTGTCAGTTTCTGTCACTGAAAATATGATTGTTTAGTTAATATAGAACTAATATAGAACCCCATTCCTGGGTAGGAATGTAAATTTCACAGATGAAACTGAGTTTAGCTCCATATTGAGTAGAAAAAATGAAAGTAAAAATGATCCATTCTAGACAAGTTATCATCCATAGGTCTTGGAGAGAAATATTACATAACTATATATTTAATAATATTATGACCCCTTTAAATGACAAACATAGCTGAGTTCATGTTATGTTATAATAGGCTTCCTGTATGAATGGAATAATAATACGATGACTTTTCTTCCATTCATATCAGGAAGTTAAAGAATAATTTGAAGTTATACCAGTTTTTTTCTTAGTACTTCACATTGTTAACTAATAATAATGAAGTCGCTTAAGTGACCTTATATATTTGGTGACTAAGTTTTTAATTTATACCTTTGTCTTATGTTTTTTTTTTAAAAAATGAGTCTTTAGAGTGAGAGTGGAATTCAAGCCTTCATAGGTGGGGCCCTGTTTTGATACTGCTTTGAGAACTGACATTATTTCTTCACCTATAGTATATCACTATATAGTATATAGTAAAGTCAGTATATCACTGACTTTATTTACCCTTCACAACACAAATGGCAAGTCATGAATTTCCACAGCACTGTTTTTGTTTTCTTCCTCTTGATTGCCCTTCTTATTGCTGGAGCTGGAACTACAGACATGTTTGACATGTTTCCAGACTTGACCAAGAGAAAGGAATATGAAAACTTGGCCTCTTATATCCTATACTAACAAAAGGCACACACCACCACCCTAAAGTTTAGTGTTGCTTTAGCTGTTAAAACCTTTTTTTTTTTTTTTTTTTAATAAAGTGTTTGTGTATTCAAATGTGCACCAAAACTACCAGTTTAGTGCAATTTGGATACAATACATAGCATGTGGCATCACTTGATATGACTTATGCTTTTGGAATGTTTGCCCTTCAACTGACTATTTTTGATTTGAAGGGTCTATCTTAGCAATATTTTATAATGAAGAGCTATTACAGAGTGGAAATGTCTTTAGGACTCAGTGAATATCCACTTCATCAATAATCTGTAATAGGAATTTAGAAATAGGAAAAAAAAAAAAAAAAAGTCATGTTACAGCTGCGTTGCCAGTTTCCTTTTATTAGCTCTTGGGTTTTATTTTATAAAATGTATATGAAATGCTATCTGAAGATGCTTTGTAAAAGTTGGCCTGTGAATGTAATGCTTATAAAAGCTGCCATGTTGATAGAGCTGTGTGATGAAATCCCCAAAGAAGTGTAATACAGAAGTAGACCTGTCTCCACTAGCACAGTTGTCATCATTAACTTCTTCATGAAAATATAGCTCTAGTCTTACCAGACACTGCATATTTTCCAAAAAACATAAGAGTTGTGTTGTATCTTTTCTCATGCAAATGTATATTCAATTACAAAAAATAACAGGACAAAGAATGCAACTCTATTTCATGTGCTATCCTAGGTTACCAGGATAGGCATTTAACTCTAACTAAAAATTATTGTTCATTATGTTGTCAAAGTAGTGCCATAATCCTCTTATGACCTCTCATGCTTTAATTACCAAAGCTACCCAGTCTTTTAGAAACTATCTCTGCGACTGTAGAATTTTATGAGTAGGATGCATTGCTCTCAAATCCTTGCTATAGGTAAAAGGGAAACACACCTCATACAGCTAAGAATTTGTAGAGTGTTTAAAATCTTAACAGTAATATCCAAGCATCCTGATTAGTCCAGATGTAATTAGTGTGGAAAAAATGGAGGAGGAATGACAGAAATAAATCAATACCTCTTCTGTACAGAGAAGTTTAGTTAAAATTCTTATACATATTCTTAAACATCCTGGTTTCTAAAGTTTTTTTTGTTTTTTTTGTTTTTTTTTTTTTTTTTTTGCTTTCTGGTTCCTTCCACTTCCTTGGGTTCTGTGGGCTCTGACAGTCTGGTCTTGGTGGTGTGTGCTGCAGTGTCAGCATTTAGAGTGTTTCTCTGGGAGGAATGTGATTTTTTTTTTTTTCCCTTCGCTTGCTCTCCTTGATTCACCTGGAACTATTTTTAAATTTTCTAATATGCTTCTACATCTTCATCTTTCTTCATTGATCTGCAGCTCAGTCTTACATCAAAGTTTGCTATACATGCTATATTCTGCATAGGTTAATTACTCTTTCCTTGTTACACTTGAGATCTGATTTTGTCCAGCTTCAGGTTCTTTAATTGATCTTGGGTGGGTTTAGAGCCATGGGTTCTTCAGGGCTGAGTGTGTGCCTGATATCTTGGCATTCCATGCCTGTGTCCTCTTCACAGCATCCTTTATCCTCTTTCCTCAAGGGCTTTGCTATATCATACCAGACCAGTCTTTCTTTATACTGCACCATTATTTTAGTCATAAATATTTCAATCTGTACAGCATAGGAACTTGTTACTGCATCTGTTATGTTATTATATACACTGTGGTTGTAAAATTAGCCACAGCCCCCTGGTCAGAAGAAAATTTGATGTTAGAACTAATACGACTAAAACCAAAGATCCAGGCAGGGGCAGAGAAGTGAACCCAAAGGAAGTCTGACAAGCATCAGCCCTGAGGTCGTGAAAACACACTCTTCTGTAACGAGTAATGGCAATATTGTGTTTCTAGGATACAGGATTAGAGATACAGCAAAAAATTCAGGAGCTGTATTTTCATTCTCTTAAAATATGTTGCAAAAAGTTTGCAAAGAACTGACATTCTCTTAGCCTCTGATTCATTTGCCATGAATTGCTGGAATGGAGAGGCTCATTTCAGTGTCCTGAAGTTCTTTGCTAAACTGAAGACCAAGAAAATTGAAATGTAGAATCAACCATGAAAGTTAGAAACATATTTGGTTGGTATAAGCAATATAAGAAATAATAAGGATAACTGTATAATATTATTTACTATTCTACATAATTTATATATAATTTGTTTTATCTAGAGGATTATCCTAGTTTAATAAATGGTTACAGGTTGATATTTGCACTTTTTCTTCTCTACTATATCTTCTCTGCTGGGCAACAGCAAATAGTCTTTGCTTCTTAGCAAAAGAAAAAAAAGAATTTTTAAGTATCCACACCATGACTGATACTATGGAAAAAGCGGCTATGGAACAGGGATATCAAACAGCACCCATGGAATTCTTCTTGTTTTCAGGATTGAAAATAAATACTGTGGCATCATGGATAAAGACATTTCAGATGTATCCCCAGATCTCTACACCAGTTTTTCTATGCAAGTTGAATAAGAGTTTGAATGGCACAGAACATTTTCACAAAGCTAAGGAATATATATATATATATTTTTTTTTGGATATGTAGGACTGTATTATAGTGCCACCTGGTGCTTATGGCATAATAATATTGTAGAACAGAATTTCTTTGAGGTAGTAACACCAAGCTGGGAAAATATTTTTATAACATGCTCTTTCCTGTAGGAGTAGGCAGCCTCATTCTTTACTTTTTTTTTTTTTTTTTTTTAACCTAATCTCGTGTAACATAGTGACGTTTCTAAAATCAACACTTGGACAGCTATTGCATGTTTTCTGCTTCTGTTGGGTCCTACATATAAAAGTGTTGTTTCCCTAATGTGGACGCTGTTGACATCCATTTTTATGGATGCTTGTGTTTGAAATAGTAAGAGGCTCTAATGAAAGTGATTTCATTGTTAGTTATTCTTTAGATAGAAAAATAAATTTTGGAATATGGCTTCGTTTTATTAATATCAACACATTTTTAATAGAAAGTTAGAAGTCTATCAAGACAATCTTTCCACCTACAAAATGGTACAAATTACTCAAGTATCTCATTGATGAACTTACTGAACAGATTTAATGAATATGCACTAAAATTATGTGTTTGGCAGATTGCATAAACCTTGATGAATGACAGGGTTGCAGTGAAGATGAGCAGATAATGGAAAAAATTCTGTGTGTTCCTGTTCCTGCTCTTCAACTGAACATTTTTTTTTCTTGATTTGTCTGCCCAGCAGGGGACTTTGCTCATGAAGAACTAATCCAAAGTCATGGGAGGCAGTTAGGGAAGAGAAAAATTTCAAAGAAAAAAAATCAGAACATGCCTCTTCCCCCTTTCACTGTTATCCTAAGACTATAGGGATGTGATTTTTCCACCTCTTTCAGCTCTCAGAGTATGAGCTTTCTATTCATCCCATTCTTGATTAGTAGAATTACTATATTCTGAATTTACCTGAATACACTGAACACAGTGAACACAGTTTAGGTATGTGTTTATGATCCATTGATCTTCTCTTCTTTGCAAGAGAGTCCATCCAATAAAAACTACATACCAGATAATATGCTCATAAGAAAGTGCTAAATAATTAACTCCAGAAGTAGCTGATATTGTCAGGATTGGTCATTTATCTGGTAATTTAAATATTGCCCATATTTAGATAGCATTGAGCTAATGTATGAAAGATAATCATATCCTTAGAATTGTTGAACTTTGAAAAGAAGAGTGCTTTTAAAAAGAAGGTCGTGAAATGTCAATTGAAAGTAATCAAGGTACTGTGACTGAGTGACAACAGAATAACTTTTCCTTGAGTGGACATTGACAAACAGAATTGGAGTCAATTACAGTTTTGAATTAGATATCTGAGTATGAGTGCATGCGTAACCACATATACATAAATAACTGTGATTCTTATTGATATTCATGAGGTCCAAAAACTCCACATTATAAAAAAATATGGACCATAAAGTCCTCTTTGAATGAATAGCATGTAAGAATATATATAGAATATGCATATTCATATGTATGTTAATCAACTACAGTTAATATTCATGCTGGAATTGAGATACTTTAATGCAAGCAAGAGTGCAAGGGTGCTGAGGTCAAAGACAACGTTGAAGTATTGTGTGCTTTGACAACTAAAAGTAAAATATGCAGGTGTTCACATAGTTTTGAATGAAGATTGTTTTGCTATCGACAGATAGCAAAGTTTCTTGAGATGAGTAGTGGTTG
>NW_010577424.1:39236-72421 GCF_000705375.1 Tinamus guttatus | reverse complement strand
CCACCTTTGCTGGCTCAGCACCGGACATGTTATCCTATATCTCCCCTTGGGCAGCTACTGTGCAGCTTATCAGCAGCCCAGCACAGGGAGTGCAACAGAGTTTGGCCGCGGTGTCTTCACTCCACTCCATCCTCCGTTACTCCCCCTCCCGTTGCAGCTGCGATGAGGGCAGATTGTGCTGCCCAGGGAACCGTGGAGGAGCAGAGTCCGAGCGCACCAGCCATCCTGGAAGTGGCAACTGTGTATCACCCCAAGCGAGCTTCTGTAATGCCAAAACTTCTGTTAGGCCCTAGTTTTCCTGTCAGTTCCTGCTTTCAAACAATTCTTCCACATTTCTATAACTGTTAATGTTTTCCCACTGTATGCTTCATCTTGGAAGGGGTTTAGTGTACTTCAAAATCTTTTAAAAGTAATTATATAGTTCAATGAACACTGTAAAGAGGAAAGAAAAAAAGAATTTTAAATCACATGCAATGTTGATGAGCTACTATCTGCAGTTATTAAACTTCATTCTGATTATTATTAAACTTCTGGTTATTATTAAATTTCATTCTGATGTAGCAGGGAAACACTATTTACCAGGTTTAAGCTATTGTGAAAGTGCCTGCATTTTGACGGTGGGCATCAATTTGATTCAAGCGTTCTATGTTTAGTCAAGAATTAAAAACCAGTGCAAACCATAAATATGCTGTTACATGCCATTCAAATTCTTTAGCTTCCCTTTTTAACATTGGTTGATAAATACATTAATACAGCTCACTACAGAGCAGTAGATGAGATCTATGCACTTTGGTGTTTGAATTAACCTCTCACAGCATGTAATAAACTACTTGCTGAATGATATACTTGTAATCTAATTTCCCTGAATTTGATGGAAACTGACAATTATTTGGACTTTCAGCAATTTCACAGTGACTGGATGAGCTGAACAAGTTGTTCCATGTTATGACTGTGCAGAAACTGTTACTCACTGAAGAATTCCATTTTCTTTTTTATGTGACACACACTTATTGTAAGAATAATAATTACAAACAAATCTCAACGAATTCTCATTGTAAATTTTAATATACCTTTGTTTTCTAGTATATATGCTGCCTAAATAGTCTTTTTTTTACTTAAGGTTATGAAAAAATAAAATTTCAATATTATGGTCACATTATACTTCCCAAAACAGGACACCGTTGTTGTCCATTGTTGTGTGTTCTAATGAAAAAAATCTCATTATAATTTGCTGCTTGGCTCAAGTGCACAAGTGTTCCACAAAGATGGCTGTAGTTATCAGAGGTGCATCAGGATCCTCCCACCCCTCCACCCACTGAGATTGTGCAGATCCCCTGAGTTACTTCCAGCCCTGAGCTAAGGCACGTGGGAATTTTATTTCCAGACCCACAATGCCTTGACTGCTCCAGGCCCAAAGCAGCAGATGAGGGAGGTGATAGAAGAGCATGGTTTGATGTTCTTCCTCGGAGTATTTCTATATGGGGAGAATAATTTAAATAAACTTAAGCAAAATAGCATTTCATATCGAAAAAGCTCTATAAAACTTTCAACAGAAAGGGCCTTAGAATCTATCCAGCATGTACTATTTGCTGGAATTTGCTGCTGAATTTGAAAAAAAAAAAAAAAAACCCTGATATTTTCTAACAACAATATTAATGTGCTTTCTGGATTTTGACAGGTAGGAAATGTTGTTCAGTTTCAGTGTAAAAAAGGACACCTTCTCCATGGCTCAACAACAAGAACTTGTCTTCCTGATCTTACATGGAGCGGAATTCAGCCAGAATGTATACGTAAGTAATGTACAGAATGAATAAATATTTCTGCCAGTCCTAAAATTAGTAATTAGTTTCTAACAAGGCCATTTAAGCAATAACATCAATGTAACAAAGTTAATATATATTTACATTACTAGCTTACAGCAGCTAGAAATATGAAATGAAGTAAATGAAATGAGTAAAAGAATTCCATTTTTTATTGTTTTGTTTTGTTTTCGTACAGTAGCCTTTAGAAATGAAAAGAATTAAAATCATGGGAATATCATGGGTATTCATTAATACTAAATCTGATCCCTGCTGAGGGATAGAGGCTTTTTCAGCTGGCCAGAGATGCTGAAAATGGTAACAATTTCCAGCAAGTCTCACCTTATAAGAGAAACTTAGGAGGATCACTTCAGCATATTGTGAATATATGTGAAAAGCGAACAGTCTTAGTGATTCAGCTGGTGCAAATGTTTCCACTAAGCAAATATCAAATCATTAGTCCAGTAGCTCTAGTCTTAGTGATACACTGTTTCTGAGATAACACAAAATGCTGGTGGCTGTTACAGATGTGAGACACTTTCCTTGAAATTAGGATTGTTAATTGATTTCTGTACCTAATATTTAAAAATGGCATAATCTAAAAAAAGATATATCCTTGACTTTCATAGTATTTTCCTAAGTGACCTTGTTTACTTAATAAGTAAGTGACACTGTTATTCAATACTACACAGGTGTTACAGTTCATATAATGCTGGGATGTTTGTCTTCACATATGCAGACAAAATTTTGGTCATGCAGGAGTGCATTTAAGTTGATTCTTAGTCCCTTGCTAAGAAAAGGTCTATTTTTGAGAGTGTGTTTACAGACCCATAAAAATAACTAATAATATAGATATTGCATTTTAATATGAATTAAGAAAAAACATTTGTATGTTATTTTTATTGATGTTTCTAGCTTAATTAGTCAAAATGTGTATAGTGTATTCTTTCAGAAATATTTTCGCCATTTTGACTAAAGGATAATTCATGTTTTCTTTGTAGCTCACAGCTGTAAACAACCAGAAACGCCAACACACGCTAATGTTGCGGGAATGGATCTTCCATCACTTGGCTATACCTTGATTTATACTTGTCAGCCAGGCTTCTTTCTGGCAGGAGGGTCAGAGCATAGAGCCTGTAGATCGGATGGCACATGGACTGGGAAAGTTCCAGTTTGTGAAGGCAAGTTCTTCTATTTCCCTCTCCCTCACTCCACCCCTCATATATCCCATTTTAGTGATTTTGCTTCCTTTCAGTCTAAAATCAGTAAGGCAGAATGGTGAGGAGAGAACATCTAAGGGCATAACTGTGTTTAATGAGAAACATGCTTTCATGTACTTATATTTCTTTTTCTCGGAGATGTCAATTTCAGATTTAATTCTGCAAGCCAAGTACATTGGTTTTAGATGCATGACTGGACTACAGACCAGAATGTACCTAAATGTGTGAGACATACATTGATATGTTAGATCTTTTTGCATGTACTTATATGTAGATGAGGATGATTTTATTTACAGAGATTGTGGCAGTAGCAAGCTAGCTCTGGCAGTTGCAGTGTTATATAAGTAGGCCTAAAGTTCAAGCAGATGTCTAGGATGTTCCATGGGCTTCTTGTTGTTTTACATTTGTATTTAAGATGTAATATTCTATTTGCAAAGGCTATTAATATATATTAATATTAATATATATGAGAATATATATTCCTTCTATTAATATATAATATAATTTAATATATTAATATACATTAATTATATATATGTATAAATATATATAGTATTAGTATTTTCAAGGCTATTAATACTTGTTTTTAATCTTTACTACATACTTTGTCACAACATCTCATGAAAAAAATCATGGCAAAATCATGATATCAGAAAGGAAGCTGCCAGGATGCTCATGATTTGTTCTGTCCTGGGAAGTATTGTGGCAGGGCAATTCCGATTCATGAGTTGTATGTTGATAAAAGATTTTTTTGCTGATGATACTAAAACAAATTATGTTAACAAGAGTTCACAGATAGAGTTGTCCTATCTGATGATGAAAAATCTTTGCAATCTAACGTATTACATATAAGAGTTTCCCAAGGTCCTAAGGAAATGTTGCAGAAATATTAGTTCACTTCTAAACTGTCTTGGGAAATGGATCAACTAATTCCCTGTTTCCGCAGATAGTTCAGTCAAGGGCTGCTGCTCAATAGGTAGTATGGACAAGATTGCTCTGTTTGCCTCCTTCTGCCTTTCCACAGCTCTCCAAAAGTATCCCAGCAGGATTTTCACTACATACTTTTATTCCCACCCACTTTTTTTTTTCCAGGTTCATATAATAAAAACAGAACTTCTGAGTTGTAGAATTATTTTGAATATTTTGAATTGAAAAGACATTATTATGTATCATGTTTATACCTCAGGACCAGATGTGGCCAGTAAAAGATGGACCAAATGCAGTATACTACCTGCACAGTCTCCTCTAAAAATAAAGTTATCTCTCAACAGTATAGGTATGGCCACTACCTGGAGAGAAGGGATGGATATAGAATTTAACATATAGAATATAGAGGTGGCTTAAGAAGGTATTTCATTAATATGACATGGGAATTCCTTACCTCTCTTTGGTATTCACTGCCAAGTGGCTACTAGAGCTGCAGATATTGTGACTCATTAATGCAAAACACCTAAGGAAAGATATTAAGTTATATAAACATTTATTATAGTGAAAGGTGCCAGTCTTCAGTGTAGAAGATTTGTGTGAAAGTAGCAAACCCAAAGGAATCCCCCTTAGCAGTAAAACTACTTCTCTCTTGCTGCAAGATACTGAATTTAGCAGCTGTTTCAACTTTTAAAAGGCAAGTAATAAGCACTGGCATCTTTCTCTTTTCATAAAAGTTTTGATTTATTATTTTGCAAGTGGCACTCAAATCAGAATAATAGCAAGTTAAGTTTTTAGGGTCAGAATTCTTGCTTCTTGCAGTTTAACAATGGAGAAAGATAAGAATGAACAGTATATTGTAAAATATTAAGTCCAGCTGGGTAAGTAAAACATCTCTTAAATATTTCAACCTTACCTAATACACAGAGAGGTGGTAGGTGAAACACCTCTCTCCTACAGGTAGGAGAAAAGCACTGGGTCAGTTTGTTCATTGGGGATGGTGAACTTCATACAAATAGGAAGAGATGAAAAGGAATAAAAGACTTGGAAAGGATTGTATACAGACCCTATAAAAGGATTTGTAGAGAGATTAAGACAGAATTTTTCTTTTAAATACAAGTCTGCAGTCTTAAAGTCCTGCAGAGACAGTGTACCCAAAAATGTGCATTCTGTTGAAAATTGTTTCAGTTTGATCATTGTATTTATATTTTGTATTTAAAATTTAAATCAGATTTAAATTTTACTTTGAATTTAAAAATTCAATTCTGAGCTTGGCAAGAAATGTATCTTCCTTGACAAGATCGAGCAACTCATTAGCAACATTGCTAAATCATACCCTCTAAGTCAGCTGTGTTTAGTGAAGCTCAAGTTTATTTCTAAACACAGAGGAAATAGAGATGATATTATGCCCATTTTAGCTGATCAATGAATTGTAAGAACAATAAGCAACCCAAGAGACTTTTATGTTAAATTCCCTCCTTGACAGTTTTAACATATATGTCAAGAGCATGGTTTCTGTAAAAACTTAATTTCAGCACTCTCAAGGAAAGCATTCCTAGTGCTCCCTGTTGAATTTTCCTACTATGGAGACAAATAGCCCACTCAGGGAGCAGGTAGTTGCTTTTCTTTTATGTATTTAAGGTCTAGGTTCCAAGTCAAGATCCAAAAAACAATATATTAAAATAATCACTGGAGCAAGGAATGGAACCTAATAGTACATGAGTACATTACAATAGCAGATAGAATTATTTGTCTTCTTTATGGTACAGGAATGAATCTAAATTAATTTCTATGATAAAGAAAGAAGGAAGGGAGAAAGGGGGAGGGAGAGAGGGGAGGGGAGGGAGAGAGGGAGAAAGGGAAAGGAAGGAAGGGAGGAAGGGGGAGGAAGGAAGGGAGGAAAGGGAAGGGGGGAAGGAAGGAAGGGGGGAGAGGGGGAAGGAAGGAAGGAAGGAAGGAAGGAAGAGAGGGAGGGAGGGAGGGAGGGAGGGAGGGGAAGGAAGGAAGCAAAAGAGATTCAGCTGGAAGAAGAGGCAGTGCCCCATCACATTTAATGCATCATGTTCAAAGAGGAGAGTTCCTGCTCTAGGCATAGAAGAATTGTAAATCAGATCTCTAACTTCTGCTGCTCAGATTAGCTGAGCTTGGAGAACCTTGTTTGCTTCTGCTGCTGCTGCCATGCTTTAAAATAAATAGTGTCCTTCTCCTTTTTAATGCATCCCTGGGTTTTCAGTCCTGAAATATTAGAAGACATCTAAAAAAAACTAGATGCCTGCTCCAAAACTGTGTGTTCCCAGAGCTACTGTTTGGGTACTGCAAACAACTTGGTAATGTATAGGTGACTTTAAAGCAAATGTGTCATGGAAGAAATCAGTGGGCATGTGCTCCTGTTATACTGAATTTCTCTTCCTTTGTCATATTTGGAATTTGAAGAAGCACCTTACAGCCTATGTAATGAATAGATTCCGTTATGGAAGTGGGTTTTACTGGGTTTTAAGTGGGAGACTTGCTCGTGATTTGTCATGTTGTCATTCATTCTTTCCAACAGCTGGTTCCAAAATATTGGTGAAGGATCCCAGACCAGCTTTGGGAACACCAAGTCCCAAACTAAGTGGTAAGTACTTCGATAACTACATACTTTTAAACAAAATTTCTGTAGAAAAGACAGTGGAATCTGTTTACTGAGGCTACATAGAATGACTTAGAATGAATAAAGTTATCAAATTAGCAATTGAATTAACAGAAAAAAATAAAGCATTATTTTTCCCCAATATTTATGTCCTTCCAGACTATACATATTTTGTGTCTGTCAACATTTTCTGATTATTGATTTTGGTTAGAATTTTATTGATTTCAAAGAAGTCACTTTGTTTTGTGTAAGACCTTGTGTAATGTACAAATTCGGAAACTATGTTAATCTGTCAGAAATAAATTTTTCTGCCAGAAAATTTTCTAACAGAAATAAAGGCTGTATTAAAAAAGTGAAATTGTTATTGCAACTGCTTTTAGAGCAATTGCACTTATTAACAGTAATTTTACTGTGGTGTCCAAGAACTTAGGATTTTGCTCAGTTAAGGGCCGGATATGCGAAGCTGTGTTATGAATGGAGTATCACAGTATGGAGTACAAAGTGTCACAGAATCACAGAATGGCTGAGGTTGGAAGGGCCCTCCAGAGATCATCTAGTCCAACCCTCTGCTCCAGCAGGGACACCCAGAGCACGTGGCACAGGGTGACATCCAGGGGGGTTTTGAAGATCTCCAGAGAAGGAGACTCCACAACCTCTTTGGGCAGCCTGTTCCAGGGCTCTGTCATCCTCACAGGAAAGAAGTTCTTCCTCATGTGGAGATGGAACTTCCTGTGTTTCAATTTCTACTCTCTACTTCTTACGTAACATTTTCATTAAAGATAATATGGTATGTATTCAAGTAGATACTTGTAAGTCAATAGTATCATTTAAATATGTTTACAAGGATTTTAATATCTTAATAGATGTTAATTTCCGCTAAACTTAATTGCAGCCGTACATTTCTGCCTGTCTGTGCTTTCATGGAGTGGATTTCACAAGGAGAAGAATCTGGTCTTTTGGTCACAGACATTACTTTTGACTCCAGAAAGCTTTATGTTAGTATATACCCATATTTAAAGGAAGGCACAAGTGAAGATATAATAGTGACTGAGTTCCTTGATACTAATGCACTTCCTTCGTAAATCTTCATGTGAGCATTTTGTGCTTTATATGTGAAGGTTATGCCCAATAGGTCTAAGAAGAAGAGAGAGGAGAGTACAAAAAGTATGTTATTTATTATACATTTTTCTGGATGTTTGTCTTCATAAGTACAAAATATTACAATATGTAATTGAAATATGCTTGATGCCTGTATAGTTCCTGATGATGTATTTGCCCAAAATTATATATGGAAAGGATCTTACAATTACAAAAGCAAGAAACAGCCTATGACGTTAACAGTCACCAGTTTCAATGCAACTTCAGGAAGAGTAAATGCAACGCTTACCAACAGCAACATGGAATTGCTGCTTTCAGGTAGGGAATATGAAAAAAACTCATTTGAATTTATTTATTTTTACTACTTTGTATGAATTTATTGCCTGTAATTTTATGCTTTACACTTAAACAACTGCTACAACTGAGAAACTTTATCCACTTATCAAAGAAAATTTGATTTAATTCAGTTCCTATTTGAAGAGAGTTTTTTACCTTGACAGCTGGAATGAACAGGGAATGAGTGTGAGAATAATCCAAATTCTCAAACATTCTTCTTTCTTAAATATTATAAATACACTTAAATTATGGTTCTTGAGATTTTCTTAGTTCTTAAATGTCAAAATTTCCCTATTTTTTTCCCTACAATAACATAATAGTGGTTTAAAAGTAGTATGATGCTATTGATATGTATTGACTTCAGCACAAACAGGTAATTAAAGAACAATGAGAACATGGAGAGTTAACAAATTTTGTTAGACTAGCTGAAATAGTTAAAAAAAATCAGGCTTCACAACAAGTCTTTGATTGTGGTATTAGTTTACATTATTCCCACTGTCTCTGCATATCGGAGCACTGTCACCATGGTTATGCTGGCACAACAACATGCAGTGTTCTCTTCGCAGTGGGAACTGCAGATATGGTTTGACAGGCAAGCAAACCAAAATTCTATAAAAATGTTTGGGTTTGTAATTTTGGTTTGATTTTCAGTCCCTGTCAGTTTCTTGACTGAATTCACAGCACAGCTATGCACACAGTGTTGTTGTCACACAGTGTTGCTGCAGGAGGGGCAGGCTGTACACAGGGCTGTGGATAAGCAGCACAAAAGAACCGCCTTAAATCAGTATCCTTGTTGAAAATTTGGTTTCCTGTAACCTCACTATCTGCCTGTGACACCCTTCACAAGGGGCTGCTGAAGCCTAAAAATTAAAGTTAAATGTAGGCTGGACACTGTTCTTAATCTTGTTTATCACCTAAGGAGCCCCTTCTCTCAGGTAGTTTAACACACAGAATCACAAAATGGTTAAGGTTGGAAGGCACCTCTAGAGATCATCTAGTCCAACCCTCCTGCTCCAGCAGGGACACCTAGAGCACATGGCACAGGGTGACATCCAAGCAGGGTTTGAAGATCTCCAGAGAAGGAGACTCCAGAACCTCTCTGGGCATTTACATGACTGTTTTGAGGGAGGTTTAGTAAGGAGAAAAGTGACAGGACATTAGCCTGATGGTAAAAGGGGTGAGAGGTGGGGAGGGGGGAAGTTATATGAATATCTTTCTGAGAGGGCTGTTCAGGACATTGGGAAGCACAATGGGACTCTGACCAGAGAGTCCCTCTCTCTGCTGAGTTCGTAATTTTCACTGTCTAGTAAACTGATGGTTTTCTTAGGTCTCCTTTGAGACTCAGAATTGAGATATTCTACATGAACTGGTGGTTTCCTAAAAATATTTTCTGACTAGTAACTGTATTTTCTTGAATGTCTGTATGAATTTGTTCTGTCATCTATTGTCTGTGTAGTTTCAGCCATGTAGCTTCCAAGGGGCTGTTAGGTGCAACAAATGTAGTATTTCACATATTAGGATTATTAAATTAAAAACTGTTTTTTTTTTCACCAAACAACCTCCTTCCCCAGAAAAAATCATTCCCCAGTTGAAACAAATTACTACAAAATAAGATTACTACAAATGCCCCTTTGTACACTACATACAGGTGTTGCATATTTCATCTTCTTTCTCATGTAATTAATGCTGTCTTCTTTACCCATTTTATAGATAGGAAGCTGACATGCTATGTATTAAAATAGTATCTTAGGGTCAAGGATCTATGGATAGATCAAAAAAACATTTAGTTGTCAGAAAGTTGTTTTTTCCTGTATGTGACTTGTGTACATCTGAGCTGAAAAGTAATTCTCTTCCCCCTGCAGTCCTCACTGTTTTTCATTCCATCTTGTTCATTGATACTTTCCATCATATACTGCCTTTTTTTTCACTTCTGTTTTTTTTGGCACTTCTGCTTGCAGTGATTGTGTTGTAAATCTCTGTCATGCAAGTTAGAAGTGAGTTAGCTTAATTGAAAATAAGAATGCTGTTATAGGGACTGAGAGGAAAGGAAAGTATAGCTGTACAAAAATGCCTGGGAGGATTTATTTATTGATTTGGCTCAGACTAGCCACTGTCTTGTCCACTGGGAAAATAGTGGCCAGCTCTGAAGAAGCACATCAGCCTCTCATGGAGTACTGTCTGTGAATCTATCACTGTAAATTAGTAGAAAACAGCAGTGTTTTACTCTGTGGGATAATTTTCTCTATATTCTTTCTTGAGCATTCATACATAATGTTCATGCTCATGTATACAGACCAGAGGTCCAGTGTCATACAAATGTTTTCTAGTGTATATTTGTGCAATGAATTCAGATGTGAACATTTTTTCCCAAACTCCAAGTGATAATCAGAGGCTTGCTGTTCAAACTCTGAAATGACAAAGAGCTATATGATAAAGTTTAAGTCCTCAAAATAACTAAGGAGGGAAAGAAGGAAGGAAGGAAGGAAGGAAGGAAGGAAGGAAGGAAAGAAGGAAGGAAGGAAAGAAGGAAGGAAGGAAAGAAGGAAGGAAGGAAAGAAGGAAGGAAGGAAAGAAGGAAGGAAGGAAAGAAGGAAGGAAGGAAAGAAGGAAGGAAGGAAAGAAGGAAGGAAGGAAAGAAGGAAGGAAGGAAAGAAGGAAGGAAGGAAAGAAGGAAGGAAGGAAAGAAGGAAGGAAGGAAAGAAGGAAGGAAGGAAAGAAGGAAGGAAGGAAGGAAAGAAGGAAGGAAAGAAGGAAGGAAGGAAGGAAAGAAGGAAAGAAGGAAGGAAAGAAGGAAGGAAGGAAAGAAGGAAGGAAGGAAAGAAAGAAGGAAAGAAAGATTAGCAGCAAGAGAGATATGACAACACTTTAATTCCAATTTTTTGCTGTAGAAATCTGTATGACACAACAATATAACCCACCTTTTTCTTCTGACCATGTATACAAATTTCTACATTCTAATTTGAAAACTGTGCTGTTTCCCAGATCTTCTCTTTGCAGCACCACCATCCGATAATAGGCTAATTGGCTGTGTCAGCATTTCCTCCTTCTCCACCCTAAGACCCTAGCAGCACTAAGTACCTCTTCAGATCAGAAGGTCTAGATATTTCTTTCCTTCAGTTACTGTGCCTGTTAGTGCCTTAGCTACATTTTTTCACTGCAGAATGAGAACATTCCT
The DNA here is from genome assembly GCF_000705375.1 of Tinamus guttatus. The sequence goes on along the minus strand of NW_010577424.1, from coordinate 61,240 downwards.
ATAGCTCCTATATATCTCCTGTAGCGGAGGGCTCTCTTTAGTTCACGTTCCTATTACAGAATTTAAAGAAACATAGAAAATTGGAAATAAGCAACTTGAGGACATTGTTTCACTACTTGAGTTTTAAGTTAGTTAAGTTAAAAAGAGATCTAGTTTAATTCATGCTTAGCTAAAACATACTGGCTATATCTAGTCTGAAGTCACCCACATTTGTTAGTCAATATAAATTAGGAAAAAAAAGAAACCAAAGTCTATTTGTCATTTGCAATATGACATCTATGATATATCGAGTCAATCAATCGGTGAGCTTTCATTTCCATTTGGTGGAAATTCATGGAGGTGGGGGAATCATGTTTTGGGTGTATTTCTTCTTATTTTGGGGAGTTTCAGTTTTGCTTCTGCTAAAAGTTTTAAGCATCATCAGCTTGCATACTAGATGCAATAGAACCCTGTGTGATTTTACACAAGTAAACTTTATATGGGTGGAACAGTTACTGCAGTGCCCTGACAGAAAGGAAAATGCTAAGGAGCATTGTGATCCAAACAGCAAGGCTTCTAAGGTGTTAATTGGTAACAATAAGGGAGGGAGGGAGGGAGGGAGGAAGGAAGGAAGGAAGGAAGGAAGGGTTGTAGTTTTATTTGCCTGTATGTTCTCTTGTGATGCAAGATTAGATTACTAAACGTATTTTATTTTCATTCTAGAAGTTAAAAAATAAGGTTATTTGGATTCTAAATATTTGCTCTACAGAAATGAAAATGAGTCAATCGGTTCTGTCTATAAAGTAAATAAGGTTATATACAAGTGGTGTCATTATCTGGAAGACACAGTTACAATATTGACTGATGGAGAACAATTCAATTTTTGTGAAACCCTTTCAAATTTAGATATTTTTAATTTAGTACCTGATTTTGGAAATCTTTTTAATATGTGCATGCTTCTCTATCACATTCTTGTCTTGATAACTGAACTACGATCTCAAAAGTGAGAATCTGAGGTGCAAGTATACTCTGCCTGATTCAGAACCATATTTTTCATCTCAAACCAGCTCATTGTCAGTGTTTCTTCTTTGTTTCAGATCTATTACTATAAGTATTAAGTAGGCAGTTTTGTGAATAGTTTCCATTCTGTCTGCTCTGTGGGCTAAATTAAATACAGTTTTAATTGAAATTCTATGGTAATAGAAATAATTTCACAAAATATTTTAGCTTCAGTACTAAGAACGTATCTTAGTAAAATAAAATGTTGCTGAAAATGTTACCTACTCTTCCTCTTTTTCCTATTTAAGGTAAGAAATTAAATGTTTATTCTTAAAAATGATGTTATTTGTCTACCTAACAAATATAAACTTTAAAACTGTATCTACAGGAGTGTATAAAAGCCAAGAAGCTCGGCTGATGCTACACATCTATCTCATTAAAGCACCCTCTCATACTTCTGCAAGCAAGTTGAAAGAGGAAAAATGGGCCATGGATGGTTTTGTGAGTATTTTCCTACCACAAAATAGAAAGAAAGCAAAGAGTTTTTTTTTTTTTCCTAATTATTGTTATTTGAAATCACGCTGGTGTTCTGCCCCCAGAATGTTGAGACATATCAAGTGAAATGCCGTTCACAATGATGAGCTATTAGAGGAAATGAAAATATCACTGTAGGATGTTAGGGACCCATTTGAGAAAAAAATATGGAAATTACCATACTTCATGGCATTCTTAGAGTACATGGGGGAAAAAAAAAAAAAGGTTGCTTCTCTTTAAACTTTATTGAATGATATTAAGAATTTTTCTTATCATTATCATACAATATCATAGCAATTTTCATCATTAAGTTAACAGTCTTATTTTAGTTTTTGAAGATATTCTTAGAAATACTCTGAAAAAGCCAAACTGGATGGGGAAACTTGAATATATACCTCCAATTAACTGGAGTCCATTGGAGTTTCTGGGATGAGTTTTAACTGTAACAGAGATGAGGAGAGTGCATGAATGAGAGGAGGAGAACTGAAGGAGATGCTTGGATGTTTCTAAATCGTGAAGAGGAAATCCCTTCAGAGAACCCAGAGGAAAAACTATCCCGAGAAGAAAGTACCAGTAGATTAGTGAAATGTCTTATTTTAGAACATGGTTACTCTAGTAAGGGAGATACTCATAGGGTCACAACCCTTTTCCCACTCCCCCAGGTCTTCCAGGCTTATACTAGTATGTCTCGTTCTTGTACCAAAGCCTCATTTAATATTCTTCTTGTCTATTGCTGTAGAATTAATTACTGTAATGAACACTGAGTATGAACAAAGCAACTACCTGTCAGTTGATCGGAGGGCTTTTTTATTATTATTTCAAGTGATAATTAACAACTCAGTGCCTTGTATTGTCTTCCACATGACTTTTGTCATCCACTCCATAAAAATTCATGTAATTGTCAAGTATGTAAGATGCTTTGCAATGCTGATTTCTTGAATTGCTAGGCTGTTTAAGCTTTGTTGGTTTTATATATAATTTGATTCAAGGTAGTGAGGGTATTATATCTGGTCATTCTGGCATTTCTAGATTGTCCCATTAACATATTTCTTACCCTTTGTCTTTCCTTTTGTGCTTCATACATTTCATAGCGGTGTTTTTTTAATTTATGTATTTAATCAGTTAATGGTGAATAATGGTAAGCAGTCAAGCATAGTAGAGGACCTCTCTGAATTAGATACTAGTAACCAACTTCTCCTTATCCAATTGTAAATGTTTTTTGTTTACAGGTTTCTGCGGAACCTGACGGAGCTACATATGTTTTTCAAGGATTCATCCAGGGTAAAGATTATGGGCAATTTGGACTTCAGAGATTAGGTATTCAACAAATTCTAATTTAAGAGCTTTATCAGCACTGAGATTTTACAAAAAAAAATACTGACGTGTCTTAAAATCACATTTAAAATACTACTTATAAAAAATGTTTTGTCATATACAAAGCTGTAATTGATTTGTAATATGCTTCTTATTAAAGCTATATTTTTGCAATGTCTTCAACAATACATTTGTAGGAATGCATGTAATTCATTTAATTCTGCATCTTAATCATTGTTTAGAAAGCATGTGTTTTAGAATGGGCATTATGCTAAATAGACATTAGTTCTTGGCACTGAAACAGTATTAAACCTAGAGTGATCCTGTTGAATATTTTTAATTCCCCATGATAAGCCTAAGAAGACCACAAATTTAATGAAGTGATAAACAGCTATTTCCCGGAAGTTGACTTCTTTGATCTATAAATTAAATTCCAAAATAATAATTAATTATTCTTTCTGGAGAAGACATGATTGGAAATAAAAACATTTCTGTTCTGTGCTTATTAAAAGAAAAAAAAAATTAACGCGATTATCTGATAAAGTCCTTTGAGAATGTGATATTTTTTCCTTAAAAAATTTATCCAGTGGTAAAAAGCTGAGAAATGTTGAGAAAGTGTTAGAAGAGGAAATATTTCTTGTAACAATTATTCCTTCTTAAATAGAATACTTTTTTTTCCACATAAAATTACAGTATCTGGAAGCAAGCATAGGTTATTCCAGCCAAGATGCTTCACTCTTAGCTATCTTATTGTCTAAGCAAAATCAAGAAATTTTTAACATGAATACTTCTTTAACATTTTGGAAGTTTTATTAAGAATGTATGAAGTAAAGGAAAACTTTTTTTTGTTTGTTTTACAATTCTATGACTATTTTGATTTCCATGACATTTGATATGAAAATGTTTTAAAAATAATTTTTAGAAATATATTCAGCAAGGAACATTTCTTTTAAATTAATATTTTAAAATTTCCCAGCAAGTTAAGTAAGAACAGCTTTCCTTTAACAAGTTTACCATTTTATTACTTCATCCAAAGAAAAAAAGCAAATTGATCCTTTGAAACAAAATATTTTGATTGTTGTTCCTAGTCAGTTTTTCTTCCAACATTTGATTCAATTTTATGCATTTTAATATATTGATTATCTAATTTCTTTTTGTTATTTTCCCACTCTTCCTTTATAAGATTGATAAAGCTTAAAAACTAACCATATAATTCTTAGTTGGACTATTTCAAGGTTTAAAATGAACTGCAAAGCTGAACGAGTATTTTCTTCTCCAAATAAAAAACTGTATATCTTGACTGTGTAGATATTCTAATTGCTGAAGATCGTGTTCTTATTTTTCTGTCAATATCTGGATTTTGTTCTTAAAACTTTTTCCTACCTCTTACGCTCTGTGCATCAACAGCTATGCCTCATTAGGTCAATATGCCTTTTCAGGTGATGTTTATTTTATTTTAGTTTATTTTTTTATGAATGGACCTTTTTTTTTCCTTTCCTATGTAAACAGATAATTATTCCAAATTTGACATTTTTTAACTCAGTACATTAATGTCTTATTTATTTCCATAATTACGACAATGAACAATAACTGAACAAAGTATTTAAGGCTTCATAGCATAATATCAAAAACTAGAAAAATACAGGAAGACAGTTACATCCCGTTGTCCTAACATTCAGCGTCCACTTACTTCTCACAGTATGGTATTCTATATTATATTTAGTGTTCTGGTAGTCTTAACATACAGCTGTATGAATGCACCTAGTCACGAGATGTTATTTGATCTGAAAGCTCTTTAGCTTTTACTGAATTCTGAACTTTATACAATAGTATGTGTCAGAGTAACAGATACTATATTGCTTGTTTCTTCCTATTTTTTCAGGTCTTAATATGTCTGAGGGTTCAAATTCTTCTAATCAACCACATGGTACAAATAGTAGTTCAGTGGCCATTGCTATCCTTGTGCCTTTCTTTGCCCTTATATTTGCAGGTTTTGGCTTTTATCTTTATAAACAAAGGTAAGCACAAATTAATTATATATAATCTCTGTATTAATTTGTGTTCTTATTGTCCATAAACCTTGTCAGAGTAAAATAAGATTTGTGCAAATCACAAATTTTACAAAATCCTTGTAAAATGTTGTTCCTCTCTGTGTTTAGGTATCACTGAGAGATTAGATTATTGCACCGTGATGTACTTTAACTCCCACCTATTTAAAATGTTATAAATCTCCCTTTTATAAGAACACAATGGATAAGATAAATTATTGGCATTCAGGAAATAATCAGTAGATTTTTGTGTTTGCTTGCAGTAATTTGTATTTTGTTTTGATATGTAGCAGAATTAACAATCATATCTTCAGTAATTTATTTTAATGCCTGCTCTTTTTATTGGCTTGCAAATATAGACAAGTATTATGTCAGTGAAGGGTTTCATTATGGAACTGTTTCTATGTCTAAAATTATTAGTTCATATGTGATTATGCCATACAAGTACCATAGTCTTCTCAGGGTTGTTCTGTTAGTGTGAGTTCAACAACATTTATCACTGTAATGAAAAGACAATTCATTGCCTACTAGTAGCTAAACTGGTGACTTGGTGTTGGTAGCCTAACTATAATTGTACCACACTCTGCAAAATGGCATCATTTTAAAGCACGTGCCATCATTTTTTTATCTATACTATTTTATTTTGAACTGGTTTAGAATGTGAAGGAATGCTCAAATGGTATTATTTTTTGCATTTGCTATAAACTGTATGATATAATAGTTTATCTTTACATTTTATATATATAATTTACAATATACTATATATTTTGAATTATAAAGATGGATTTTTTTCAGGGAATTAAACTAACATAATGAGTAATTTAGTAAAAAAGAATATTGTTCAACTAGAAATTGGTTCTCAATTTATTGCATTTTCAGAGGAAAAAGAAAAGTCTTGGTGTCTGTCTGTAATTTAAATTGTTGTATTTTAACTGCTTATCATTTGGCTTTTCAAGTAGAAATACCTACTTCTTTTGAGGTTATTAACTGAGTTTTCAGATGAACCCCTGTTTAAATGAATCATAAAAACCTTACACATTACTTTTTCTTTCTCTAACAGGACTGCACCTAAAACACAGTATACAGGATGCTCTGTACATGAAAATAATAATGGACAAGCTGCTTTTGAAAACCCCATGTATGACACAAATGCAAAGTCTGTGGAAGGGAAAGCTGTACGATTTGACCCCAACTTGAACACTGTTTGCACAATGGTATAATGTGGTAATGATATATCTTCAAAGTCTGGAAATTGAAACACAACACAGTGCACATATAGTTCACTGATGACAAAAAAAAATTAAAGCACACTTTTCAGGATATGCTGGGTCACCTTTTCCTGAGGATGATAGACAAGAGTGGGTTAGGTTATTTGTTTTGTTTTGTTTTCATAAACTGGATCAGAATCGTCTTCATGTTTCCTGTGGAGAGTTTTACAAAAATTCTGCTGCACTCCATGAGTGCTTACTCACGGTTTATTTGCTTTTTTAAAAAAGGAGATTATTCTAAAACATAAAACCTATTTGCATATATTGGAGGAGCATCCACTATCAGTACTTCTGTGCGTTATAAAAACTATAATAGAGGGTCTGGTTTAAAAAAAAAAAGATATAGATAGAAAATAAAAGCTATACTTAACAGGAGATAATAGATCACTGACTTCTCTTTAACAGTCACATGCTTCATCTCTTTTTTTCATAAGTTTATACCATTTTTTCATTTGTTCAGTCCATTTAGGTTTTTCGTTTGTTTAATCAGTTAATTTTTAACTCCAGGTTATGGTATTTAAAATCCACAAATACAACTTACTCTTTTCACATCACAAGAAGAAAAGAAGAAAAACTAAAATGCCAAATTTTCAGATTTTAGTTAATGAGTTTATTTCCCTGTTTTATATCTTGCTTCCTTTCTTCATGTTACAAGTCAAGCTCCTTTCCTCTGTTTTCATCAACAATACTCACAGATAGTAATGGGTACAAATTGGTTCCTGCATTCCTCTTGTCAACCTTACAATTAGGTCAATTTTGCAATCAAGATGCTAGGATGCATTGTAGTTTGTTATGTGGCTTACTGATGAAGATCATTTGGAAGAGTGAAAAATTTTTCTTTTTTTTCAAATGTTAAAACATACTTATGTTTCCAATTGAAAAGTGCAGCTTAAAGAAACATTAGGGATCAAATTAATCTATCAAAATTATAAGGGTCCATATTTCGACCCATTCTAGTTAATCTAGATTGTATCTTGTCAATTTATTCCTTCAGCATTCTGTTGAAATGCATGCACAGAGCATGGCAAAATCCCATTGAAGTTGATAAAAAGAGTCTAACATACTTAAATGATCTTTGGATAGTGCCTACAAGGCAAAAGGGGATTATAGTTTGAAAATACTGTGTTTTCATGTTTATTTTATCTCTGTATTTTATGGAAACAAATCCGTACAGTTAATGATTTAAAAAGAAATATATTATCATAGTTCATTGAAAATAAAATTATTAAAATAAATAAATAAGTCAATAAAGCCATGATTTTACTAGAGGCAATCCATATTAGGGACAATTCCACAGCCCTCAAATACAAGTTTTAGACATTCCAGAAGCACTTCTAAGAAAATATACTTTTTAGTTTTGCAGTTGTTTCATAACAGAATTATTCAATGGCAACTCAGTAATTTATTTGATGTAGGTCATTGTCTTCCTTTTATAGCATGACTCACAAATACTGTGTGTTAGCCAGTGTGAATTATCTGTTATTGTCCCTTTCAGACATTAATGATTCTGTGGAAATCTAAACTTTTTATTATCGTAATAGAGAGTGCCTACCAAAAATCATTGTTCCCAGGATTGCTGCTTGGATTTCTATAATGTTTGATGAATTTCTTATAAACCATTTTACAACACTTTGTTTTGAAAATTCATACAACTCTGTCAAACTGTATTCTACTAAAAGGATGCCGTTTTATATTTTATACCATTAGTTGTTATTTATTCTTGTTTATTCAAATGACTGCAATAACTATGATTCATTCATTAATGTTAAGGTTAATACATTTGAGATCGTTTAAAATGTTTCTTCTGCAACTGGCTACTCCTCTTATATTAATGCATACACTTTTGTAAAGAAGTATATTTTTATGAAAAAAGGATTTGTAAAAGTATGATGTAAATTTTCAGTGCAATGTAAACGAAATAAAAATGGACAATTGCTTTTTTACCCTTGTTTCTTCTTTGGAATATGAGCTTTAAATCCATTTCAGATGTGAAGACTAGAAAATAGCCAAATTAATCATTTAAATTCCCTGTTTTTGTCAGTCTTAAAAGTAATTTTGTTTTCACAGACTTTCTGTGTATTTTAGATAAAATACAAAATTTAGAATTACTTTCCCAAATAAGCAATGAATCCAAAGTGGACACTTACTTATGTACGATAATTATTTTTTCAATCGACTTGAAGAGGCAGATTTACAAGAAAGGTCTGTACTAGTCAACCTAGTGTGAAACACAGAAAAGTCTTCTTTTTTTTTTTTCACTCTTTAAAAGAAAACATTGCAAAAGCTTAGTGTTCCTGAAACTTGTAATCTTCTTGCTGAAGTTTGCTATCTTTCTGTAGAAATACAAAAACACACTTATTAACAGATAATACTAGTGCATACAGTGTTTTCTGGTATTAGAAAATTGTGATGACTTTCAATGACATTAAACTGGAAAGGGGAAATTACAAGGGGAAATAATGAGAAAATGCTATTTTTCTATAAAATGAAAAATGTCTTTTTGCTCACATGCCAGGAAAGTGGATAGCAAATCATGATTTGAAACTCTATTCATGGACTACAATTGTGGAAAAGAAAATTTAATATTATTTTGAGAATTTGATGCTAAATGTAAATTAAAAAGGCTTGTTCAGGCCCACTTTGAAATCAGTGAAGTTTGTTTTGCTGAATGGATTGAAAAGAGAAACAAGAAGTCACCATAAAAGTGGTATTGCGAGGGTCATGCCCTGTTTTTTTAGGAGGCTTGAGCAAATTAGTTAATTCTGAGAAGGGGAAGATACAAACCTGTTACACAGTGGGCAAATTTTAATACACAGACTATCAGTTCCTTTTTGGGCTTATGCATATGTGTTTTAATGTATAAAAATTGAACTTCCTTAACAATTTTGTTAATGATCAAAATAGAATACATCTTGCACTTTTCAAGAGTTGTACTGACTTCATTGTATACAGAATGAACTATTCATAATTGACTTAGTTTTTAATGTAGTTTCCTTAGCTAAATGATTCATAATTTGTGAGTGAAGTGTGCATCTTTTTTTTCACGGCAGAGTGGTTATTTTGACTGTGGCATATGGAGTTTCAGGTTAAGTTGCTTGTTTGGGGTTGGATAGCTCTATCAGCTACCTACTGATTCTTGTTTTTCTCAGGAAGACAGCAGGAAAAAAAAAAAAAGGTCTGTTTTTCCACTAGGCTTTCTGGCTACCTCGTTCAAGAAAACACACTACACAGAGAAAGTGTGGAAGAATGCAGGGAAGGTTTTGTGAGTCTTTTGGGGATTAAAGTAGCTTCTGCAGTACTAAGGACTTAGAAATTTCAAATTTATCTTAAGTTTCTATAACTACAGCCACTAAACAGTGACTCTGGGAGCATTTAAACTATGCACTTTGCAACTCATTGAGCTTTATTAATTCTCCATCCTCTGCTCATCATGAACCATCTGAACAACTCATTTTCATTAAAGCTATACTAGGATTTTACTCTATAATGGAATCCAGATACCCAAACACTAGTATTCAACTTCCCCAAATTAGCAGTTCTATCAGAACTATCCAGACAGATGAGCCAACACAAAATATAGCTAAAGATTTCTGATTTGTGTTTGTGAAATACAGCTGGATTTAATATGTATGCAAAATGTACTGTCGTGTAAAAATTCTTTGACAACATGAAGGCATTTTTGTGGGGAAAATAATAGTTACAAGTTTTATAGTGCCTAATAAGAGAGCCGGTGGAAAGTAAACTAAGCCTATAAATCCCGTCTTTGAAACAAAAACAGCTTTTCTTTTCCAAGTCTTAAAAGCAGATGCTATATGTAAACCCATTAGTGTAGTTGGCTGAAGTGTTGTGAAGTATCCATCATTTTTTCCAATATTAGTGAAATGAGGGGAATTTCAAATTTTGGATATGACTGTACAAGCAGGTGAACAGATCTGTATTCCAGGGTGTAGATTCAGTTTTAAGTCCTACTCTTACACTAATTAATACAGTATTGTAAGTAAAGCGTAGATCACTTCTGCAGGAAGTTACCTTCTTACCTATATATTTATTTTAATCTTTAACTATACATTTATTTTTAACCTTGTGTATACCTCTGTCCGTGCTGTTTCTGTAAAAAGATGATCCATACCTTTTTTCCTCTTTGATCACTTTTTTTTTCTTGATTCCACAATGAAAAGCACAGCATATTTTGAAAAATGCTTCTTTGAAAGATTATCAGAATTGGAGAATATGGCTTGTATTATTTGTTGTATTAAAACTCCCTCAATCTTTATTAGATTGATCATAGTCTTCGTTAGACTGTTCTGTGAAAATTGTATTCAACTTGAGATTGACATTAGATAGCAATTTCTGTCCGTTATGTGTCTGTGACTTCAGAACCCACAATGCGGCAAGCAAGTTCCACTGTTTATCTCAAACTTCTTGTTTCTCATTTTACTGTCATTAGTCACTTCTACAGAAAATCTACCCAGCATTTCTGAAAGCCTAAAGATTTCAAAGATTTCCTAAAATCTGGAGCTTCTGTAATTTTGTTTTGATGTGATATCAAAGTCCACTCAAAAACAATAGAAAAAGATGCACTACATTGTTTTTGTAGGAAAGCTGGAAGTTAATAATATATTTATTACTGCCTATCAATTAAAATTTATTCTTTTTCCACCCTTTCTATTTTTTGTCTGAAATAATTAATTATTTCAAAATATAGTATTCAAGTGAGGAGAGCATGATACAGTGCCTAGAAATTCATTTAAATTTAAGATTTTTGCACTTGAAATCAATTTATTCTCCCAAATCAATGTGTGACCCTGCTGTCTTTTTAAAGAAATTAAGAATTTGTCATTTCTGCACACAGTTTATTTCTCTTTAGCTCATTCACTCAAACAGTATATCCCTCTGACCATTTTGTTCATCTGCTTTGTTCTGCTGTCCTATAAGTGATAGGACAATGGGAAAATGATTCATCATTTCAATTCCTATGGTAATAAAAAGTACAAATACCTCTTGTAAATAATTTTGAGTATGATTTTGAAAGTATTAACTTGTTCATCTGGGACTAAGTGTAGAGGAAGTCCTGAAAAGTAAGTCCTTGCACTATTAATATACCATTATTTTGTTAATATGTTGAAATGTTGAAATGTTGAAAATAATCCGTACTATTACTCATATACCCAATGAGCATCTGTCAGTGCTCTGTATTTTGCTACATGTGAAATCTGCCAGAATAGGCTGATGAGTTCAAAATACTTGTTTGTGTGAAGTATATTTATAAAACACTTGTAGAAAGTGCCTCAGATACCAAACAGACTGCAAAGAGGAACTGCATATTGATCTTATGGTAAAATCTTAAACCCTTTCAACTAGTATTCAGAATTTTACATCTTGCTACAAGCCCATATTTCTAAAAATAAACATAATGTTTACCAGAGTGATCTTTGACCCCAGTTTTGTAGCACTGTCAAAATGCTTCATGTTAATAAGCTAAAAGATGCTATGTAGGGGCAAATTCATTATATAGTCATTGACTTTTCCATTACTTAACTGACAGGAGATTGAATCTGAATGCTCTAACTTGTGATTCTTGTGAGCTGTTCTGTTTAGTGCTTTATCACATTCAGTAATGATAAGAAAAGCTTAGTTAGTGACCTGCTAGAAATTGGGAGAAACTGTGAAATAACCCACCTTCCTCCAATTTCTGAAGAATAGACCCTTCTCCAAGAGAAGGATTTTGCAGTCCCATATATAGATAAAGAAATTGCAAATACATGAGGTAACATGATGATTAGCCTACCAAGAAAATGTGCAGTAGTGCAATTCTGACTCCCTCAGATTCTCTCTTCATGTGAGTTCAGAAATTGGTTTATGCTAGAAAAGTAATCTGAAAATTTGAAATACCTATGCGAGAAGAAAGGGAGAGGGAGAGGAGGGAAGGGCAGAGCAATAAATAGATCCTTGGTTTTGTTGATCAGTAACTCTAAAACAGAGTAAGAGATATCAGTCTGATGTGACTTTTTCCTCCAAACCCTCAGAACTTAATCTTCATTCCAGCCATTTTTTGACAAAAGTTTTCTTTCTTCCACCTTGTATCCATCTACTTATCTGGACTATGAAATAGCTTGATCCAAACCCAAAAGTTTTGAAGAGCAATTCTCAGGGGAAAGAAATCAGAAAATCAATGTAAATAGGGTCCATGTTATTTTAATTTTCTACTAGAAAGCATGATTTATGTTCTATTTACTAATGATTCTGGGATATGTTTTTCGTTAAATAAGAATATTTACTAATGATTCTGGGATATGTTTTTCATTCAATAAGAATAAATAAATTTTATGTCTTTAATCAACAATATAGAAATGTTTTGAGGCTTATAAAATTATACTACTGATTTTATCCATAAAATATTTTGAATGGCATCATCATTGTTAATTATGTTTTCATGTAGAAATAAGGAGATATGTAGAACATATTAGATATTCTACATTAGTTCTTGAAAATTGCACTATGTGCGTTTGATGCTGTGTAAGATGTAGAAGTTATTTTTTAAATTATAGAAAAAAGAAAAAAGACACTGCTTTACTACTACTGTTTTTATAAAATGTATATATGAGCCTAAGAGTGTCAAAAGTGAAGCAGGACCTTTGATGTAAATTTGATTAAAAAATATTTCCGCCGAAGTAGCTGGGCTTTTTCCCCTTTTCTTGCCATACTGAAACTATGGCAATGTGATATATGTCTCTAACTCGGTCTAAAAAAGGCCAGTTGCACAATATCAGTCTGTGCGTCTGTGAGTCTGAAGTAAGATGATAATGAACTTTGTCATCAGTGAAAGGCAAAAATAATTTGGTCAGGAGTAAAAAGATTTCCTGTAAATGAAGGGATTGATGCTTGCCAGATGTTAATGGGCTAAGATGAAGTGTGGAGTTCTGTGAGAAAGGTCTATAGACAGATACAAATAGAGATTTCAGAACAGATGAATCTCTTCACCACAGCGTAGCCTCCAGGGTATAATGCAAAATCACAAAAGAAATTAAGGGAGTTCCGGAGTTAATGGTTAGGGAATAAGGTTAAGTAGGTGTCCCAGACAATCCTTGAGGCTGTGTTTTGTGCTAGTGATCAGAAAAACTGGAGGGTTTGTGAGACTCACAGAGTCCACTCAGAACAACTTGTTACAGCCTTTCTTTAGCTTCTTTCCTTCTTCCCAAATTTACAGATTCTTGAGTAGCTTTAGACGAGCAAGTTCTGCTGCTTAAGTTCCTTAACAGAAAAACCAGTAAGCCCATATCTACGTCTTAGTGACCGTTATAACTGAGACATCTCTACTGCAGTAATTTGATTTCCTCTTGATTACATGGACTGTATTTCCATTTATGCATATTTAAATGCCTACACAACACTAGAAAATTTATATCCCTTTAACTGTTTAGGTTGGTTTTATTTATTTTGTTTTTCTATAAAACAAATTTCATAGCCACTGGCTTGATTATGCATTATATATGTGTGTGGATATACATACACACATAGACTAGACACACACACACACACATATATATAAATGTATACAATGCACGTTCTTCTTTTTTATGAAGCTAAGTCAATTTTGCAAGAAGTGAGCCCTGATAAAATATTTATTGTTTCAGACTGAAATGTATTTACCACATATTGAGCCATAATTGCAGAAAGACCTTTTCTGAATATAACTGCAAAGCATAAATGTTTCTGATAATAAGGGTACCCAATATGGGTAATAACATACCATTTTAGTGTTAAAAGTTTATGACAACGAAGAATGACTTTTAATTCATAGAGGATGAGGTGTAATTGTATATAACAGAGTGCTTTTATTACATTAGGAAGAGTGAATTGTTTTTAAAATATAGGGATTATAGAGGTTATCATAAAATATGGTACAAAAATTGTTAAGTAGAATTAGGAAATACAGTAGTAACTTCCTCCATTATACAAACAGTGAAGTGCTATATCAAATGGTGTTCATATTAATATAGAGACATGCAATTATCCCAATCATAAATAGCATCAGAGTTACAAAGACTTCATAATAATTTTCAGGCTAGACACTAGTGGACTATGCTTCAGTACCATTAAAGACATTGGTTTTGAGATCACCTGTGGTCCCTTATAGCTGCTGCAGTATTTCATGGTATTGCAAACATGAAAAAAGAACGTCTCCATTTTAAAAAAATAACACGTTTTCCTCCTACCACAATAAAATAACTAGCTACATACTAGTCCCTTTTAATGGTTCTTGTTATCTTGCACGGGTAAGGCCTGGAGATGTGCCTATGTGGAGTGGCTAGATCTGGCATTGCTAGCTCTATTTTGTCAACTCGCCTTTAATCTGAGAACAAGGCAAGACACTTGATCCCTACTCATGTGCAGCATAGAAATTTATTGAAATATTATTACATCGTTTTTAATGTACTACAAGGCTTATTTTTATCTTTTTTTTTAAAAAAAAAAACTCTCAGAAAACAGGTAAAAATCATTTTTCTTCTTTATTCAAGACTGGCAAAATATGGTAGTCAATGACCAAATATTAGCATCTTTATAGGGCTGCTTCCTCAACAAGAACAAAAGATTAAAAAAAAAGAAAAAAAAAGATTAAAAGAAATAATATCAACTAAATTCTTCCTTAGCTGGTAATATTAAGGAGCGAACAGGTAATATATCTGTTGGGAGGCAATATGTGCAACACCCCAGAGCTCTGGGAGATCCATATGGCATTTGTAAGTGATACACGAACCCAAAGTGGAGCAGATAATCAAATCTGTTTCATCCCCATGGAAAGTTCCCTGAAAGTGACTAAGAAAATGGTTCATTCCATTCTATGGAAGATATTGAAAACTCAGAGGCTTGTAGAGTATTCACAGGGGAAGACGTGCCCAGTTACTTTTCTTGTCATAGTCTCCTGAGAACACCCACTGTTCACAAATACCTCCAGCCTCCATGTTTTGGAGTCTGTAAACTGAGAATCTCCAGCTACTAAATAAAGCTGACGGTTTTCTGGTGGAATTCTGTTGACGATAAACTGTGTCTATGAAATATTTCTGTATTGACAAAATAGCAAATTCTGAATGAAAAATGGTTTTGTGAAAATGTTTATACAGTGTCCATCAGACACTTCTCTGTTGCACCAAACAGGCTATATAATTCATGTTAGACTTAAAATATATATGTATATAAGCATATGTTGTTTTCATAACTAAAATATAAATATAAATTTCAAAATCTTTCCTTTTTATTCCGTTTTTTTTTTTTCAACTTGAAGCTTGGATTGACTTTGCTGCAGTTATCATAGGTATTGATATGACGATGAAGTAGGAAAAGATTTCAAATAGACCACTGAAGTAGTTAATTCTTAATCATAGATCTGAGGATCATAGGGCAATTCAGGCTGGAAGAGATCTCAGGAGGACTCAATCCAACCTCCAGCTCAAAACAGGATGACCTGTGAGGTTCTGCAGGGATTTATCTGTTTGGATCTTGAAAGTCTTCAAGGATGGAGACAGCCGCTCTGGGCAATGTTGGTTTACTGCCCAAATCCACTAATCAACATTAGGTAAACAGAGAGAAAGTGGAGCCAAATTCTCTTGCTGCACTGTGTTAATCCTTACAACTTTTTTAAAGTTCTGCCTTAGGTGTTCAGGTTGAGATGAACTATTCGCTTATATTACTAATCTCTAATATAGTAAGCCAATAAATGGAAAATCCTATCCTACAGTTAAAAAGAGGAAAAAAATCTCTAGTAAGTCTTGTACAGGGAGTCTTGTGACAAGCAAGATAGGTGAAGAGATGTAGCCTTCATGTTTCTTGAAGCTGTTTACCTTTGGATTTATTTTTCTAGTACCAACAAATAGGCATATAGCATGAAAAATGTGCTAATTATGTGAGATGGGGCTGAAGTTCTTCAAAGAGAATTTTTGCCTCTGAAAGAAATGTGAATTTGATTATTTTGTGTTTACATAACATTGTTTGTTCTCTAAATCTCTTCCTTTAATGCCTACCTGAAAGAGGTCTAAAATGTTGAGAACGAGAGTTACTGTGAGTAGTTCATAAAAATCAATGGTCCTGTTGTCTAACAGGCAAGCACTTAGCTGCCATAGTAAAATCAAACAGCTTAAAGAAGATGTTCTTGCCATATTTGACATTTGTTACGTGCAGAAGGGTCTGGGGACGTACAGCATTGTGCATGTCGCTGAAGCCAGGGTTGGCTAAAGGAAGGGTGATTGGAGTCGTCATCGGAAAGATGAAAAGCCACAGAAATGATAAAGCAGCTCTACTTTCCACTTCCATTAGAGTATATAAAGGAGGAATATATGGACTACTAGGGGAAGTATGCTGAGGAAATATATTTAACCATGGGATATTTACCAGACATAATTTAAGATTTACTAAATGACAGTCAACAGAATTTTAAAACTGTGCTAGCAGGAATAACATTATTAATTACTCTTTGACTAGCAGACCATATATTCAGAGCTTTAGAAAATATATAGGCTAGTGTAGAGGGCTTTTTTCAGCACTTGATTGTGCTCTAACCCAAATCTTGGTCTTCCCACTGAGGTGCAGCTGAGGTGCCTGCAGCTAGAAGCCCTTGGGCTCCCAGTGTGCCTCAGAGGAAGCCTGGGCTTCCAGTGCATATGGGACACATCTTCCAAGCAACACAACGAAATCACATGGCCAAGCCTGGGCAGGTAGAATTGTAACAAAGGCAATCCAGGAAAGGTCTGCTTTTTAGTGATATGTAGTGATACAGCCAACCAAAGCACAGGGTAGAGAACACTCTTTTGTCCGCTCTTCTATCTCAAGTATGTTTGTTAGTGAATGCAGGATGGCAAAGATTCTAAGCCAGTAAATTCTGCTTTAAAAAATAAAAAATAAAATAATAATAATAATAATAATAATAATAATAATAATAATAAAGTAGATTAACAATTATAGCATGTGTGGCTTTTGTGTAGAAATGATTCAAAGATCTATGATGGACAACCACTGGAGCTCTTGCTTCAGAATCAGAAGTTCAAATGTGACAGATGTAGTTTGGCTGTGTGTTTCTGCATGTGCTTTTTTATTTTTATTTTTTAATTCCTTTGCTGAGTCATCTTTTCTGAGAAAACATGGATCTTCTTTTGTTTCACCTAGTGTAGGTGTAATCCTTCAGGCTCTGAATATGCTTGACAGTAACTCAGTTCCTCTCAACTTCAATCAAGGCTTGATGTGCAGTGAGAACAGAAGGGATGTCAGCTACTCACAGCATTTTATAAGATTAGAGGAAAAGTTGTATAAAGAAATGAGATAAAACAACCAAATGGTAGGTTGGTTGCGGATAATCACAAAGAAAACAATCTGGCTGCATGAAAAAAAAAAGTCCCACCTTGGTTAACAGAAGTGCAATCGCTCATGTTCATTTAGCACTTTTTGTATTCTTTTCTGGCACACAGTTGAAAATCCAGCAAGCTGAAGAAGACAGAGAGAAGAAATAAAAATAAGGATAAAAATAAAGATAGGGATAATGGGAGGACAGAAAGGTATAGGAATAGATTTTGCAAGTGATTTGGTTTTGAAATAGAGGAATAATTAGTGTGACGTTAAGTTATGAGAGTTGGGATTACTGTAAATTGTGCATTCAAGAAACTCTCTAGGAGTGAGATTCATTTAATGGTAAGGAAAAATTATTTGGAACCATTTGTACTTAAAAAAAAAAGTTTAAAAAGTTTTTTTTTTTTTTTTTAAAAAAGGGATATTGACAGGTCCATAGACATCTTTTTTTTTTCTTTTTTTCGGTTAAAAAGGATACTCTGTAAATTAATTTGTGTCCTCATCCTTTACAAAATAGGCAATAAATATAAAATAAAATAGCATGTACAGCTTTTATTTATACATAAATAGTTCATCTTTAATAGCTCAAATAAATAGCTTTATTTGTACATAAATAGCATATCAAAGTAAAAACATCTTGCCTGCCAGCAGCTGGTGGCTCTGCTGATCAAACAGCATGACCCACCTGCAGAGCACCTCCACCAGCCCCAGCTTGTCCCCCTCTCAGCACCTTTGGGGCCATGTGTCATTTTGTGTGTCATTTCTCCACAATGCTGCAGCGGTGCTGGCTCCCGCCCCATCACATCCCTGTTCCTGCCCATCCACCATCCCATTCCCAGCCCTGCCTCTGGCTCCGCGGTGGTGCCCACAGCCCCAGTCTGGGACTGCCCTTGCTCCTCCAGGCTCCTGGAGCTCCCAGGTGCAGAGCCCAGGCAATTGGAGGGAAAGGCACCATGGACCTGAACTGCATCTTCTCACCAAAGAACGCCGAAAGTGGAAAACATTAGAGTTGTTACTGCAAAGATATTTGAACACCTGAGAAACAAGGAAATATATTAAGCAATGACTCGTACAATATGGCATTTAAGATTCACATTGAGATAGGTATTCAATACTTCTCTAATAAAGGTTGCAGATGGCTCACAGGTTTCTGGGATAATAAATAATACAGACAGGCTACTAACATAGTGATACAAAACTTACTGGAAATCTGTCAATCCAGCAAAATGAGTTTTTAAATAGTAATTAGAGAAGAAAAGGTGTTTAGGGAAAAAGAGTAGACCTCTCTCGGGATTGGAAGTCTTTTTCCTGTAGAGACTCGGAATGAGCATAGAAAATAGCAGCATGTGGTTTCCTACTGACTTAAGACTCAATGAGGAAGAATGAAATTGTGATATGCTCAAGCAACTATCCTGTTTAAACAAAAGATTTAATGGAGACACATCTTCTGTGTAAGGACTTCAAGGCTCACAAAACCATAATAGATGTTGGAGACAGAACAGGTATATATTTTTAGTCTGCTAAATAGCACTGTTCCCTAAAGTAATCTCAGTATGGTCTGATCAGTGACTGAATTAATTTGTAGGCCTAAGGGCATCAAAACAGTACCTTGGAAAAGTTTGTCAAAATGTTACACTGCTAAACTAATTAAAATAAATACCTCTGCCATAAAAAAAATGGCTCTGCATATGTTGAAAGTGCATAAATATGCTTCAGTTAGAAATTGAAATAGGCTTCTGCTGGGTATTACTGAATAGTGCACATTCTTAATAAAACATTTCTACGGTATTTTTTAAAAAATAATTTAAAAGAAAATATTTAACCTTTCAACAATATGGCCAGTAATTAACTTCCTGTTACTTTGTGTACTAATGATGTGCCATGTTCTTCAAAAATTATTATTCTCTACTCACACAGAACGAATCAATCCATTAATAACAGTTCAATTACTTATTAAACCACTGAACTTGAAATACACATTTTTAAATCTAACAGTTCGTACACTAGCAGTTGAATAAAGCAAGCTACTTCTTAGAAGAGTTTAACATTCAACATAATAGTTAATTAACATTAGCATATACTGGTCATCCAAATAAATTAAATGAGCAAAAGAGATTAAAAAGGAATATAGGCAGAAATCAATAATATCAACCACATTTAAATAAGTTTTACCCAATAAAAGCTAAACACACACTTTTTTTTTTAGGAATTAGGACTACAATCGTTCTGGAGGGTACTTAGACTGTTGCTTTGGTAATAAGATGTAGAAGAGTTTTAAGTGCAAGTTTCTTATAAATTCTTGGAGAGGAACAATGAGAAATTAACATAAAGACTGTATGGATTATATGATGATATACATCACCCACAAGAACTGAATTCAAAACTTGCATTCAAAAACCCACTGTATTCAATACTTGGAAAATTGCGTATTCAAGCTTGCCATTTCTTAACATGCATAACCCCAGTTACCTTTTGATGGAACCTCTCCATAAAATATTTGCAGAATCAAGATATTTCTTCTCACTCTAGGTTTGCTCATGTTCAAAAGTTCCAAAGATGCAGTATGAAAGTCTAAGTTATCCTCCCAGAGAGGAATAACACAAATAAATGGATTAAATATTAATAAATACTTGGTTCAAGTTGGAAATGAATTGAAGATCTGGAGAATTTCTGAGTGTGTAACTCCTATGTGCTGCCAAATGACTTTCCTTCATTAAATCTTTGTTTTATATTCAGAAGAAAATAATTCTGATTATAAATATCTCTTGACTAAAATAGGTGTAATCTTTTTGACTTCGATTAACTTATTTCAGTGGAGATCCATACAGCTGCATGAAAGAGGTGACCTAGTTCCTAAAAATAATCATACAGCTTGAGTCATTGCTTGTATATGCATTAAAGTGCAGTATGTTAAAAGTTTCCATTAAGAACATTACTACAGTCTTTGATTTACCGTTCTCTTTCAAATTAGAGTGCTCCAGTAAAATTATAATTACAGAAAAAAGTACTTGATTATTGCAGGCTTACAAGAAGAAAATGAAACAAAAATTACAGATTGTTATGACTATCTTCAGATCAGTAAACCCTGTGTTTCTATCAATATTAAAAATATTTTTTTAAAAAAGTGACATTTCTAACAGACTTCCTCTTGTGCATCTGAAATATTTCTGAAATATTAATGGTTCACATTGAAAATTATATAAGTGCTGTTAAACCCATAGCATAGTATTTCTAATAACTTCAATAGACATTGGACGAGGCCCATTATACATCAGAATCTCTAAAAAGATAAAGCTTATCAAAATACAAATTCAGCACTTTTTTCCATAACTCACCATATAGAAACACTATTAACACAACACTGTTAACGTAACTCCAAGCAAATTATATATTTTAAACAGGCTGATAAAGGTCCCCACACAGTGTTAAAAATGTAAAAATATAAAATCTTCCAATGGAAATTTTACATACATGTTTTTAATTTGTAGCCACTCAGTTTTGTTCATTTTCAACAAAGCATGTGGCAAAACTTTAAAGATACATAGAGTTTATTAAGTTTATTCCAGTTTATTAACTTACCTCATTATTATTCAGTAGAAAAGATGTAGCAAGTAATAAGGAAACAGATAAACAAAATAGAGAGGCCTGCAGGTGTTGATGGAAAGATGGTAATACGGACAGTTGCAAGGACCAGGTCTCTTTATCAAGGGACTGGCAGGACATTCAAGAAGCTGCTCATGTGCCCCACTGAAGAGGGTCAGTGGGTACTTTGCACTCATAAGAAACATGCTTATCATTAAGATTACAGGACACCTGAGGGGATTTGTGGGATTGTGCAATTTTCTATTAATTTTGGGATGGGATAATAGGATACAACAGGATATTTAGGGGATGGCACATCCCTGTGCCATGCATTAGTGCTGTCAGGACTAGGTACCAGCTGCAGAGACTGCGTTGGGGTGGATTTTACCCAGACCATGGGCAATGGTGGTGCCAGCACCTCTCTGAGGGATGGTTACATCAGGCCCTGGAGCAGGAGAGGGAGTCAGAGCCTGGTGGCAGCTCCAGGTGAAGCCGGGTGAAGTGGCAGTATTGGCAGCAGGAAAGGGACCAGGCGTGAAATGTTGCAGTTTGAAAGCTGTAGTGGTAGTGGTGATAGTGGTGGGGAAGGAGATATCAAATCAGTAATGAATTCACAAACAGTCCGTGGACCGTAGGTCCGATCGCCTTCCTAGGACCGAACTGAGTTCCCAAATAGTGTAATCAACTATAAGCTCGACTCTGGCAGTATCAGATTCACGAACAGTCTGTCAACTGTAGGTCCGATCGCCTCCCCCCAAACAAGTAGTCAAGTTCACAAACAGCATGATTTATTCAAATGCAACATTTACAAAGCAGGTTTCAGATGTCAGTACAGGAAATTCTCTACTAGAGCGTGGGGTTTTTAGCTAGCTCTGATGTACAAATGTGCAATCATCACTCACCCCAGAAGATGGGAGAGGGCTCTCAGTCTCGAGTCTCCTCAGGC
>NW_010577424.1:0-31325 GCF_000705375.1 Tinamus guttatus | reverse complement strand
CACTCTAGATGCGCCAATTCCCATTCTGACTCACCAGGTCGTGGTCACAATCCGCTTCCAGTAAGATCCCTCGCGTTCTCGCACGATCACGTCGGGGTCACCAGATGTCGAGGGTCACTCTTGCGCCAAGTGCCAGGGCCCTCCCCACAAGCCAGAACAAACAACACCTCCACACAAAGTGAGGTCAACTCCACCCTGCTGTTGTCTGTAGCAGGGCTTTATACCGGTGCAGGTGGGCATGCGCTGAGGAGCAGCACTCATTGGCTACAGGCTCCCAGCTGATTGGTTCTCCTCCAGGTGTTTGGTTGCTAGGCGTCGGTCCAGTTCCCCACAAACTCCACTTTCTTATATATTCTTACTAAGGCCCTAACAATCTATATATTGTTCAGGGACTGTTGGAAGGTTTAACTGCTCATGTGCTTAGCCAACCTTTTTATCCTCTAATGTTTATATATGTTTTTTTTTTTTTTTACTTGATTTGAGTTGGATTTCCATTTCTTTGAATATATATTTCATCATGAAAGGACCACTACAAATTTTCTTTGAGAATACAGAGGGTTTTCTTTTTTTTTCACCTGTCCTTTCTTCTCTACATGCTCCCTTTCCACTGTCTCTCTTCTCTTCAAGGATATTCATCCATTCTTTGATGTTTCTCTTTGTCAAACAGAGGTGATAAAGTAACTTTTGTGACAAACACACACAAGTGTTTTTGTTTCCTTACTTTTAATAGCCTTTTGCTTGGTTTTGTTCCATTTAAAAACATATAAGATGCTATTTCAAAGTTTTGTGTTCAAGAAAAATTTTGTCTCCCATTACACTGGACATTTTTCTCTTAGCTATTCATTCTGAAAACTCCTGCTCATTGCTACACTTGGTAATTTTGTACCCTTTGACATAGCAGGGTGCCTATTTGTGTCTTTTAGGAGGCATGTGTTCAAGATGGATTTTGCCTTAGCTATCTGGTGAATTCTATGTAATATGCACAATTTAATGAGAGAATCAAGCACCTCTAATAATCATTTTGTCAATTTCCTAGGGAATAGTCTTCTTTTCTCCATTCTTTTCATGCTTCTTGATGACAAGTGCTCCTGTGTTAATCATTGCTTGCCAAGCTTACTTCACACTTTTACATTTGTCTCCTTTTGTCAGATATGCATTGTAAAACATGCCATTAACAGTGTCTTTTAGTCACTGACATAATCTACTGTGCCATTGCACTTGATACATTAAAAATACTCTGTTTACTGTAGTCAAAAATAAACCTTATTCAATAGACATGCCCAGGTCAGTCATTTGTAGTTGTTCTTGTATTCACTACAAAAGGCATTATCATCAAGTTTTTCTTGCCTAAAAACAGTCATGAAAGTATAATTGTCAACAGTCAAGATAAAGGTTAAAATAAGTATGCTGTTTAAACAGTGAAAAAATTAAAGTAGTTGCTGAATTTCAATCTATAAACTGGATTGCACTCTCTGTTCACATGTGGGATACAAGGAACTCAAACATAAGACACAAAGCATATTTTGTTTAAAGTTTCAGAACTTTACATTTACGAATATCTTTGCCTTTTCCTTGCTTAGTACTTCCTATGCCTTGTTGTCCAAACCTTGAAAATCTTGAAAAAATGGACTAATGAGCGTTTTCCAGATTCATTGTTGCACTATGTGTGATCTGTCTCGTGTTTCAGATTAGAAAACTACCAGATTTTACAAGAATTATTACTTCACATATGGTATTATGAACCATGCAAAAGTTTGTACAAGTTAAGAATTTGGAAAATATGAAGTAAGAGGTGCCAATAGCTTTTCTAGACCAACACAGCCAATACATTCAGTCCTGCAGAACACTGAGCTATGTTTTACCTACATTCTAAAGATACACTAATCAAGGCAACTATTTCCTCAAATTTCCTTATCTATTTCCTCAAAATGATTAACAATAAGAGTGGACAGTACATGTCCTAGTAAGTATTTTGAGTATTAGGTAAAATGAGGTACTATTTGCTGATCCTTAGCTACCACAGCTGAGAGAAGTTTGGAGAAATTCTAAAAAAAAAGATGCAAGATATGAAATTAGATCTAGTCTTATTTGAAGTTTCCCTTCACTTCTGAAAGGGGATGGAGGACAGGGCTGTTTGTATTTCTAATTCTGTACTGGAGAACATAACTGTTTTGCTAGAACCCAGCTATTTTTCACTTTTAGACTGTCTAAGTATTTAAAGTGACCTCAAGAGAATTTCAAAAATGTAGTTACAAACCCATCCAATTTTGCTGAGCTTATAAACCCAAATAAATTGGTACCACAGGCTAACCTGCACAGTAGACTTCTAAGGCATATGTGGAAATCTTAGCAAACGTAGCCTGCTCCTCATTAAGGTGAAGGTTTTACTCTAGCATCTAATAGAGTGAGGCAGGATCCCACTATATTTTGACAAGTGATATGAAATGGAGATATAATGACTCTTCTTCAGGAACTACTGTATACTGTCTCACTCGTACTGTTATTCAGCACTTAAAATTAAAAGGCACTTTAATCGTATGGTAAATATGTACTCTGGAGAGCAATATGAAAGATTTCACCTGAAAATATGGAAAGTTAAAAAGAATTCATCATGTGGGTGTTTTGTCTGATATTTAACCAACAAAATGATGATTTGCCATTAATTAAATCTTTATGTCTGTCTTTATTTCTACTTTCATACATCTGGAGTCACTGCAAGAGAGAGTACTATTTACAGAACAGAAATCTATCACTACAGTTCATTTAAAAATATTCATAATGTATGTACTATTTTCTTTGACCAGCCTTATTGTGAATGGACAGAGAATTTCATTTAATATTAACCTTGGATAAAGTCTGTACATCATTGTAGAGAGAAAACTATATAAAACATGAGAAGAACATGATATATATTATAACTAGATAATAAAAACTATATAGTCTTTGTATATACATTTTGTTCACTAGAAAAACTTCAACAGATGTGATTTAATTAATAAGGCTCCAGATTCTTCAACAGCATATAAGCAGATGTGCCTCAAAGTCTTAATCAGAATTGGTTTGCCACATTTTAAAATACATAAGCTGACTTTCCCTTTTTTTGTACACGCACCCTTCTCTCATTGTCTGGGACAGGCTCTGCCTGACTTAGAAAATTACATGGGATCAAGAAGCAAATGTAAGTACTGGAAAACAGGTAGGCATAGTCTTTAGTTGCTTAATCTCTGGTGCAATTTCATCCTAGGCCAGATAGCACTTTCCCAAAATCCAGGGATACCTGGATTTGACCTGGATTTGTCAGGAACTATTCCCAAAAGACATTGCAGAAAAGACTGATAATCTGGCCTGTATTTTTTTTTTTTGCATAATAAAATGAATTGTGCCACAAAGCATACAATTTCTTTTCAATTAGTGTTAAAGAAGTTTAGTTGCCTACTTGTAGAGATCCTCACCTGAGACTGCTGTGCACAGAGGGATGCAAACCTGAGGAGGGGTGGCCCGATTCTGCGCTGAGCTATGCTGCAGCTGAGACCTTGTCCTCCAGTCCTGTGCTGTGCCCATGTGCTCCTCAGTCACTGGATAAACTTTTCCATATAATGGTAATGAAGGATCCTGCAGGCAACTCCCAATTGCCACCAGCAAATACCCCACATGCATGTCCTGGTCTTTATCTAAAAGAGAAGCTGCGTGGTCTCATGTGAATTCCCTCTTCTTGGCAACAGTGTGTTGTTTACTCCTGAGGAAACCCTGTAAGAGCTCTAAAAACCATAATGCCTGTGGGTCTCTCCATGGACTGGAGTGAGCCATGACCTGGTCAGAGATCCCTCCAGTGCTGTGTGGCTTGGGGTTCCCAGCAACAGAAGGGATGTGATGATCTCATGATCATCTATTCTCATTTTCCTTTTAGTGTTATATTTTAATCAGTACCTCATAGAGCCTGAGTGATTTTCTCCCTGGGGTAGTAATGAGCCCTAGCACGTGTGTCACCCCAGTTCAGATGTAGGTGCTTACATTTGGTCAGGGTAAACCCTGACATCTCTGCAGCAATACCCGTCTTAATGTTTTGAAAGTTGCAAGCTTTTGGCTGAAAGTTAAGGCATAATTTTCTGTTATATGGTTCTGTGTTAAACATCTGGTTTGGCTCACGCTATAAACAATGTTTTGTTTAATTCCTTGCTCAAAGGAAGTACACTTGATATTAAATTCTTCATATTCTTTAGTCATTGTACTGTAGTTAAATAACTTAATTTGATCAACAAAGCCTACTATATGCTGATTATTTATAGGTTTCAATGGCTATTAATAATTCATTTACAAATTGTGAATAATAACTGCCTTGTGAGAATTATCCTACAATATTGCTGTATGAATATGTATGGCATTATTGTAATGTTCAGCTTTCACAAGACCTGAGAGAGAGGATGGTACAAATAAAGCACACAGTAAGTGCTGTATTCATAAAAGGTTATTTTTGCAATTTCTATGTAAATAGACTGCTCTCCATGGAGAAAATGTGTGGAATGAGGAAAGAGGCAATGCAAACTATCTGCTCATGACTAGAGTCCTGGGGGTCAAAGGCTTTTTAAAGTAATTACTTCCACAGTTTCAGGGCAGCAGCCAGCTCCTCCTGATGCTAATGGAAATATTCCCCTTGACTTCAGTGATGGAATCTGCTCAAAATGGTGGTCGATTTTCCATTAGTAAAGAAATCTCGGAGTAAATTTCACAGATTGCAATTTGAATTTCTATTTCTTATAGCTTTTTTTTAACAGTGAGTTAGATAGATAGTGTGTGATGAACAAATTTAAATTTATGCATGATTAAGTGAGGCTGAGCTGTATAAATGTGGTGTAGCTCCACAAGAGGAAAACAGATATTTTCATGACCAGTTCATCTATTTAATACAGAAAGAATTAGCTATCCTTCTAGGACTGTTTTTCTTTCAAAACAGCAAGTTTTAACCAGTGGTTAACAGGTAGACTGCTGCATTTAGGAACTAAACACTGTTTGCTTGCTTCTGTCTGTCATTCAGCTTGGTAGCTTTAATTATTCTTGTACTGAAACTGTAATATTATTCCTTCTAACTACTGTGAGCTGAATCTCTTTCTTAGAACTATGTATCATAGATTTTGAAGATAACATTGCAACTTAAACTGGTTTTCCTTATTTTTCAAAGGGGAATCTCAGTTGCACACTATTTCTTGTTTAAATAATGCACTGATTATAGATGCTCGTTCACTTTGTGTAACCCTTGTTCAGTGATAGGTTCAGTTTTTCCTCTAGATTTTTTATTCACTAACAGCAATTGCTGCTTTAACTGACTTGTTCAGCCAGCCCTCTCTGGGCTCCATGTACCTGTCTTTAAAGGAATCCCTGAGGTACAGCAGTACTGTGGAAGAAATGTAAAATTTTGAGCCTCTTACATTCAGCACCTGAATTTTTCTGTCCCCAGTTTACACTTCCTATTTAATCAGAGAAAAAAAAACTTTCAAAGAGAATGTCTTCTCATTTTTTTTCTATTCATTCATTAAAGACAGAACCTTGTCAACTAATTTAGAACATACATACAACATATTTTAAACAAAATTGAGAGAGATGAAGATGGGCCAGAATCTTTTGCTTGTCTGAAGTAATTTCCCTTTTCATAAGGAAATTACACTTAATTCAGCATCAATAATTCCTGTTACTTAGCTCTATCAGAAAGGAAAGGCATTTATATGTTTTTCCCTTAAAATTGTAAGATATAGCCCACAACGGGAATGTTGTTAATATAGAATCGAAAGAGGCATTCAGAAGTGAAGTGTGACTTCAGGAGCAAAACATTCACCTCTAAAAAAAGAACAGAATTTCTGTGATAATTTTTATTTTAATTGTACAGAACAACTCCTACTTTCTTTCCAGATCACATCAATAAACTAATTAAATATGTTTTCAAAAAGGGCATTTTATTTCCCATGAGGAATTATTGGCACATTTTATTGCTTCTTTTAATATGAAGAATTCCCTCTATAAATTTGCATTATAGAGGTTGGACCTCAACAGATATCTTCCCACTATTTTCTAGATCAGGAAATGAAGTGGATTTTATTTATTTGTCTTTTTATTGGAGACCATGTTGCTCAGAAACTTTTCATATAGGACTACATTTATTAATCAATCTTTCCCAAAAGTTATTTTGTTCTGTTTGTGATTTCCAAGTTTTTTGTTTTGGTTTGATTTTTATGAGTGGAGCTAGCCAAGGGAAATGCAGTCAGGTCAAAGATGATATAGTTTATAACAAAATATAGCTAGGTTTATTTGGCAGAGTTTCCAAAATAAACATGTATTTCTGTGTATCTAAAAATAATATGGACTAAATATAAACTTAAGCACTTCAGTTTTTGGATTATATGATGAATGCCTCATAGCACCTCATGTAAAATATCTTTATACAAGAAAGCATAACTGCCCATATCAGAATATTATATAAGGCTTGATGTGATGCATAAAGATGAGTTTATGAATGAATTGCTAATTTCAAGATCTAATTCTAGTCAAGTGCAATAAGGTTCTTCATATGTACCGCTGAAAGGCAGAATAACTATTTCTGTTCTATATCCAAAATGAAGAAAAATCATGTGTACAATGTTTAGACATACTGCACGTTTGGTTTAAGTAAGTAAACAGGATGTTAAATGAATGTAGTAGAAACAATCTCAAGAACTGGAATATTTGTATGCAAGAGTCTGGGAATATTCATTATGCATTGAAAATGACCTTTAAGAAAGTATGGAATTGTGGGAATATATAAGAACACAGAAAAATGAAAGAGTATCCATGAGCAGATCTTGATAACTGTATAATGGGTAAGCCATCACTGATCAAAGGTTAAAAAATGAGAAAGCTATATAATAATTATCAGTACACATCTCCAAAAAGTGAATCTTATCAGTAGATTATTTTTTATGAAAACTTTGGTAAAAATGATTAATTTGACATAACACGAATATGCTTCAATAAAATATTTGACTGACAGTCTAATTAGAAAGAAAATATCTACGGCACAGAATCAATGTGACCCTTGCCAAAGGGGTTAAAAATGATTAACTGATATCCTCAGTTGTGCTATGAAATCTATCAATCATCAGCCACTTCAGGAAATTTTAATGTGATCTGGTAGAGATCTGCTACCAGCCCAATACTGATCAGTAATTTCACCATGTTCCCAGAAGTATTATTGTATAATTTTGACAATACATTGGAGAAATACCAAATACATTTAAAAACAAACTAATAATAACAAAGAATCAAATGAACTATATCCGTTTTGATACGGTCATATGGCCACATAGAAACTCCACTCTAGAATAAATATGAACTGTGTTACGATGGGAGACCATGTCTTGCAGTTCTTTAAAAGAGTGGGTCTTGCTATGTAAAACTGTTTGAACATGAGCACACTTTTAATGACATAGCTCTGAGAATTAGCATAATATTTAAATTTTAAGTAGAGGACGAACAGAAACATAGGAGGGATTTTCTGTCACACACAGTTAACTTGACCTGTGCTGGAATAACAGATCCAGTTCTGATATATGGACTTTCAACAAAGGTTTGAAATCTGTAAAGCAGAACAGAAAAAAAAAATCCTAAGGTTCAGGAAAATTTGATTACTGAAAAAGAGCAAGACAATGCAATATGTTTAGTTTCTTGAAGAAGTTAGGTTATAATTTACAAATGTCTTCAGAATAATCATTTTGGAGAGTAAATATTTCTTGAGTCATTCAGAACAGGAAATAATAAATCCAATAATGAAACACTTAGGAATATTCAGATTGCAGATCTTCTGTATGGATTTTAAATTTATAAATTTTCTGTTTTTATTTCTTTTTATTTAAAGAGGCAATTTCAGAAATATACAACAAGTTGTAAAAAGTAACCAGTTTCACAAAAACACTGGGGTAGTTAGATACCTCCGAGATCTATGCTTTTGTTCCATTTCTTCTCAGCTTTCCTATAGTTCCTGATTTAAAGACTTTTGAGATAAATGGTGAAACTCTTATTTCAAAAAGTATCGATCATCTTTGTTACAGTGTATATTCTCAGAATCTGACCAGTGTGCAATAGTTGAATTGTATACTTGGATCCTTTATGGAAGTTCTGTATCAAACTATAGATCATAATTGCATAGCCATATGCTGAAACTTTTTTAATGGCAAGGGAGAATGAAAAGCTTCTTTGGGAAAGGAAAAAGAATACGCCTTTTACTGAAACTAAACCTGAATACCAACTGTGCCTGTGAGGCTGCACTGTTTTCACTCTGTAACCTTAAAATGTTGCTCATACTGGTCCTCACCTTGCATTCAGTGGCACGAGTACTATGTATATGATCTTATTACATGTAGCCTGGACTATTTGAGTGCTATTACTTACTTTAGCTTCTGTTTCAGGCCTGATAATGAGAGCACAGTGTAGATCTCAGAGTGTAATACTCTCTGACCAGGTCCAGATGGTCTAGACATGAAAGGTTTAATAACAATATTTGACATTTAGCAACTGCAGCCTACATACAGTTGAATCATAATGCAAGTAGGATGTTACTTACCAGTCTGTATAAGGTACTCCCTATCACAGCACTTGGTCTCCCAAGTTGCTGGCAGGGAATACATGGGTTGCAATCATCTCAAGAGCAGCTGGTTGAAAGCAGTTCTTTTCAAAGGTCTTTCTGCTCATTTTTCAGGTTTTGTTATTCATTTTGGACAGAGCTCCCAATACGCCATCCATGCTGCTCTGACTAGCTCAGGAAGACAAATATTTGCATATTTTTGAGTAAATCATGGCTCAACAGTTGCACAGCTGGTTGATGCACTCAGCTTGCATACCAGCTGAGGCTACCTGCTAAGTTCAACTTTCTTTGCAGCAGTTGTGGTCATTCTGCATATGTTTCCTTGAGCTTCATGGGCATCTCATCCTTGCTCATCTCCTCTGAGCCCTATTCCACTGTGGGATTCATTATATATCACAGTGATGTAAGGGTGGCCATTCAAAGAGAAAGTGCACCTTCCAAGCTACATCAGAAAATTGATTTTCACATTGGAGAAAATAAATTTGAGAAGGTTGGACAGATTAAGAGGAGACTGTGGCACGATTAAACCAAGGTCACTGCCTCCATGTGATAAACAAGAAATAATATTATCTACATCCTATTCATTCCTAGGATAACCAATTTGCTTGACCTGTATGACTTAGCTTTTTTTTTTTTTTTTTCTTCTCAACTCACAGTTGGTTCCTGGATGTCTGTTCCATTTATTTTTATTCTATGCAAATAAATACATATTTGATAATAATATTGCCTTTCTGGAAATTCAGGTCCATAGGCTTAACCTCATTCACATAAAAGACGGCAGTGTTCTTAAAATGTTAACAGCAGTTTTATATTATGTTCACAGCATTCAGGCACAGTTCACAGCTCATACAGGCCTCCCACTAGACTGTGAACCACTGATCACAAGCCTCTGAGCTCTGCCATCTAGGCAGTTCTCAATCCACTTCACTGTTCACTCATCTAAAGCCTTGCCGAAGTCAAGACAGAAGACATCCACCACTCTCCCCTCATCTACCCAGCCATTCATCCGATCATAGAAGGCTATCAGGTTGGTTAAGCATGATTTCCCCTTGGTGAATCTATGCTGACTATTCCTGAGCACTTTCTTGTCTCCCGCATTCTTAGACAGAAGAGCCAGGATGAGCTGTTCCATCACTTTTCCAGGGATGGAGGTGAGGCTGAGTGGCCTGTAGTTGCCTGGGTCCTCCTCCTTGCCATTGTTGAAGACTGACCTGACATTGACTTTCTTCCTGTCCTCAGGCACCTCCCCTGTTCTCCAGGACATTTTGAAGATGATGCAGAGTGGCTTAGCAATAACATGCAGCAGCTCACGCAGCAGTCTTGGGTGTATCCCATCACCCTGCATGGATTTGTGGCTATCAAGTTCACCTAAGTGTTCTCTAACCCAATCTTCTTCTATCCAGGACAAGTCTTCCTTTCTCCAGGCTGCTTCTCTTGGGTCTAGGGTCTGGCATTCCAGAGGGCTACCCATGGTAACACTGTAGCAAAGAATGCATTTAGTAACTCTGCTTTTTCTGTATTTTTCATAACCAGGTCACCCAGCACATTCACCAGCCTTCCCTAATCTTCCTTTTACTACTGATATATTTGAAGAAACTCTTCTTGTTCTTTAACATCCCTTTCCCGATTTAATTCCAAATGTGCCTTAGCCTTCCTTGTCTCACCCCTGCATTCCTGGCAGTATTCCTATATTCCTCCCAAGGGACCTGTCCTTTTTTCCTACATTCCATCTGTCTGAGATTTGCCAGGAGCTCCTTGCTTATCCACGCAGGCCTCCTGCCCCTGCTGCCGGATTTCTTATTCATAGGGAGGCACTGGTCCTGAGCATGAAGGAAGTGCTGCTTGAATACTAACCAGCTCTCTTAGACCCCTCTTCCTTCTAGGGCCCTAGTCCATGGGATTCTTCCGAGGAGGTCTCTGCAGAGGCCAAAGTTGGCCTTCCTGAAATCCATGGTTGCAAGGCTACTTACAGCCCTGCCTCCTCCTCGTTGCATCCTGAACTCTACCAACTCATGATCACTGCAGCCAAGGCTACCCCCTCACCTCCACATCTGCAACAAGTCCCCTCTTTATTTGTTAGTACTAGGTCCAGTAGCTCACCTCTCCTCATTGGCTCCTCTACAACCTGTGTCAAAAAGTTATCATCAGCACACCGCAGGAACCTCCAGGACTGTTTGTGCCTGGCTGTGTTGTCCTTCCAGCTGATATCAGGGTGGTTGAAGTCCCCCATGACAACCAGGGCCTGTGACCATGAGGCTACTTCCAGCTGTCTGTAGAAGGCCTCATCAACTTCCTCATCCCGGTCAGGTGGCCTGTAGCAGACACCCACCACAGTGTCTCCCATGTTAGCCTGCCCTCTAACCCTTACCTACAAACTCTCAACTCGCTCATCACCCACGACCAGGCTGAGCTCCCTGCATTCCAGTTGCTCTCTCACACAAAGAACAACTCCATCACCTTGCCTTCCGAGCCTGTCCTTCCTAAAGAGTACATAGTTTTCCATGACAGCATTCCAGTGGTGTGAGTTATCTCACCATGTCTCTGTAATTGCAATCAGATCATGACCCCAGGACCACACACAGATCTCCAGCTCCTCTTGTTTACTCCCCATGCTGCCTGCATTGGTGTACAGGCATTTCAGGGAAGTAATAAAGTATCCTTTTAGGCTTCAATAATTTGAAGGGGTAAAAGAAGACCACCATTGTAATACCTTGGAAATTAGAATGCTTCTTCCCTCTCTGCTGTGTAGTTTATTCAATGACTGTTTAGTTCTATAAGGTAACATAAAAGAAGTGGGAGTTTTTTGGAAATTTAAGCACCGTAAGATGTATTAATGAAAACAGATAACTTAATAAAATTATCTTGATTTTTATCTTTAGCAACTTTAAAACTTTCTTCTCCAGAGCCAAAGATATATGGAGCCAAAAATCAGTAGACATGTAGCTGCTTAAGGGCCAGGAGCCAGCCCTTTGTCTATTAGTCACTGACCACTGCATAAAGTATGCAAACTAGAAAAAACAAAGGGAGGGGGTTGGTGGTGGTGAGGAGAAAAAAAAAAAAAAACTAAAGGTTTCTTGAGCTGTAGCAATTGAGAAAACAGCTTATTGATTTTCAAAGAAGAAAGCATCTGTGATGTTAACTTGGAAACAATACAATACAATAGGAGTCAAAGGATAATGCCTGTTGATCAGAATGAAACAGTCTTTGCACTTGTGGTCTGAGAGTGTGTCTCCATGTGCTGCCTGTCCTTGAATAGGATCTGGAGTCTCCCCAGGCAGAAACATTTCAAAGCCAGCTAAAGGAGTGTGCCTTGCTGGCTTTAAGCACAGTAGGAAATTTACTTAGCTTTTGTCATCTAGAAGTCACTGTTCTGTACATCATGCGCATTAGACTTGGCAGCCTTTATTCTCAAATGAGAACTACAATAGCAATAATTTTATATGGTTATTTTAAAATGCACATAATACAATTGTGAAATATGTTCTGTATAGCTTTTTAATTTCCTCCCACCAACTGATGTGACATTAATGGAGAATAACAATTTATTTTTTTCAGGCTTGTCCAACAGCCGTGCTCTTAGTAGCAGGACCAAGGGAGAGTCTGGAGCAACTGTACATTTTTTTTTTTTTTTCTTACAGAAATGCTTTTCTAGTCCTCTTGCTCTGCTCTTCCTTGTGGGCCAAAAGGACCCACAATCTCTACCCTTTTACTGCAGACATTTAGCAGGTTCTTATTTGAGCACCTTCCATGTAATAATGTCCCTGGTTAAGAGGATGAGAAGTCATTTCACCACAGTTTACAGTAATTTGGTGGATGCTTTTGCTTTTCCACTGAGAGGAAAGCAATCTCTGGATCAACATGAAAGTGAGGATACTGTGTTCTCAGGTTTAAAAGGATTTCAGATTATTTAAAATGACATAGATTGGAATTACTGTTTTTTCTCCTTTGGTTTTACTTTTTATTATAGAACAGGGCAAAGTGACAGTACATAAAAATTAAGCTAGCAAACACAAACTTCTTCCTTGGTTTCTCTCCACATATCTTTCAGGTTGACTTACAGAACTCTTAGTAATTCCCTTCTTATACTAGCTAATAAAAGACTCTCATTTTCCTGAAAATGCTTGATGTTCATCAGCTGCATTAGTGCCCCTGTAGACAGCAAGACATCAAAACTTGAGAGGATTTTACAAAATCCATGTTAATGGTGAATGAATTTTGTTATCCTCAGCTACCCTAGTGGACCCTAGGTGGAGTCTTAAAATTAATTGTCTCTTTGAAAAAGAGATTTTGTAGAAGATAATTTAGTCCAAGTCACTCTCAAATTATTATCTTCTGCAGTGTCCAAATGTGGCAGTTGTGGACAAGGACCATAGACACACATATAGACACACAATGCACAAAACTTCATGTAGAACCCTGCATTGCATGATTCTTTCTCACTCAGTCTTCACAATTTCGGAACAATGAGGGCTCTGTCTGCTGACTTTGCTTCTTTACTGTCGAAGAAGTTGGATTTATTTGTATCAGTTATTTTCCTGTGGCTGTCTTCTAATCACCATATGAACAGTTCTATAACCAGTGTATAATATGCTTAACCTTCATTCACCATCAGTCTAGCAAAAAGTTTGCAGTTAAATATGGTATGTCAAGAATGACTTAGTATAGTTCAAACACTGAATTTAATATTAGGCCATTGTAAAAGTGTAATGCACATTTGACAGATGATTTTTTAATATACAAAGAGTGATATCATTAATATTGTCATTTTCTAACTGATTGCCAATAGTAACACAGGTAATTATGAGAACAGAGAAAGAATCTATTCATATCTAAGCTATTTGAATCAAGCTAAATATTATCTCTGTTCTATAATACTTATCTAAGAATCATCTAAGAATTTGCAGTGCAAGATCATCATATCCACTGACGAAGATAAATACCACTGCAGAGGGTTTGAAATGATGCTTGGCTGCTGCTGTTCAATATCCCACAGAATTCATGTTACAGGGAATATGTAAGGAATTTGCTAATTTCCCCTACAGCATAAGTCAAACAAGAACTGAAGATCCAGGCCTGTGCTTATATGGTGCCACGAGACACATAGGCAGAGGGAGTGTGTGACAGTCACAAGGGAGGTTGTTCATGGCCATGTGTGCATGTAAAAATTACAAGAAAAGGCAGGTTTTCATTTCTGACAGCAAACTGAGCGTTAGTAAACAGATTTTTTCCACCATGCTTTCTGGGGAAATTCATTAAATCATGGAGTCCCTTTACAGAAGCAGGGCTTTGCATTAATTCCTCTTGAATTTTATAAAGCTCCTGATGCCCACACTTCTTGTTTAGGTTCTTTGAAACAGACTGCCTAGAGAGCATGTGGAGTCTTCTCTAAAGATCTGGACGCCACCCTGTGCCACATGCCCTAGGTGTCCCTGCTTGAGCAGGGTGTTGGTTAGATGATCTCTAGAGGTCCCTTCCAACCTCAATCATTCTGTGATACTGTTATTCTGTCCTTTAGCATATGGACCTCCCAGTTTGGTGTGGCTGAGAGCACACTACCATTTCCCCCAGACCTAATGTAAAGATCTCAAATGGGACTGGTCCTAGGATAGACCTCAGCAGCACTCTGCTTGTTATCAACCTCAATGACACAGTGGCCCATTAGCCACTGCCATCTTAGCCTAATATTTCAACTCTTTTTTTTTTTCTCTTTTTTTTTCTTCCCTTTTTTTTTTCTTCTCTCCTTTCCTGTTTTTCCCTTTTTTTCTCTTCTTTCTTTTTTTTTTCTTCTCTCCTGTTTTTCCCTTTTTTCTCTTCTTTCTTTTTTTTTTCCTCTCCTTTCTTCTCTGTCTCCTTTCCTTTTTCTCTCCTTTCCTCTCTCTCTTTCCTCTCTTTTTTTTGCTATCCATTTGTCCATGCATCCAACCTATGCCAACCCAGCTTTGTTACTTGAATCCAAGAGAGAGCAAGAGTGCCAAAAGTTTGTTAAAGCCAAAATACATAACATCCATTCTCCCCTTATTCACAGATCAAGGCAAAAAGGTTTGCCAGGCTTGATTTACTCTTGGTATATCCTTGCTGAAAATTTGCAGTCACTTTTTTCTCATTCATATGCCTAGAGGGCTTGCTCCATGATTTTCCTGGGGACTGAAGTGAGAATGATCTGCCTGTAGTTCCTCAGAATGTCCATTCAGGCTTTTTAAAAGATGGCTGCAACTTCTACTTTCCTCTAATCATAGGAGGTTTCTCCTGAGCTACCTAAAGACTTATATAGCTACCTATAGCTACCCTATAGACTTATTGGGGTCAAATTCTCTGAAGTGATCTCAGAAAGCTTTGAAAATGTGCTGATGTTCATAAATTATATTTGAAGTAAAATGTCTTTGGGTGTTTTGGGGAGCCCACTTTTAATAAATCATTGCTCAGCAGAAAGATTTTTTTGCGTGAAATGAGGGGATAACTGGTATAATTGTCATAGGACTGCCATTTTTCTTTCGTTTCCAACCTCTTTTCCTTCCCCACCACTTTCTTCCCCTCTTTTTAAAAGAAATACATCTTAAAGAAAATAAAAAATAATGGATTTATTTCTTGATAGTGAGACCAAGGTACTTGCCCATAATCTGTCATTTATTATTACTATTGGGAAGAAATATAGTGAGTTCCTTGATTTTATAGGGCTAGCTCTACCCTTTTAACTTTTTCAGTTCTGTTATATTTAAAGCCATGTTTATATGAAAGTACAGAACAAGATACTAATTTGTGCATGTTTGCAACATTTTTCTTGGAAGATTTCTACTCTGATATTCTATAAATTTAATCAGTTGCAAATGGTGTGTATGGATTCACTGCATAGACAGAAGCACAGATTTTCTCACACCTCTCTTGGAAGGTAAGATTAGAGAATAATTTCTTGTGCCAGTTGCAACTAACTGGTCAAATGTTGAAAGGTAATTACCTTAGCACATCCTAGTGAACTATTGCCTGCTGACTAAATTTAATGATGTTTTAAGATAAAGTGAATTACTTCAGAACTGAAGTGATGTAATTGAGCAAAGGCAGTCAGCTATTAGAGTTTAGCTGGTGCATGATAATTCATTAAGCCATGGTAATTTAATTGATTTGGTTTATTCAATAATAAAGTATAGGTGACACTCTATTACGCTTATGCAAATTAAAAATCCATAGGTAATTCTTCATTGTACTACTGACATATACACTTCAATATTGTTTCTGTGATTGTGAATATACATAGAAACAAGTTAAATTATGGGATTAAGGATAAATTGCTAGGAACTAGATACGAATCAGAGAAAATGTGTTTGATTTTGCTGGAACATGCCCAGATTCATAGCTCTGTAATATTCTTGTGGATGTCAGTAGAAATTTTGCCAGGAACTGCTATAAACCCACTAATCCTCTCAGGGTTATAATGTAATACACCTTAGGATATGTGCCTACCAACACTGTGTTTCACTAGTGGTGAAGTGAGCTGAACATTTCCAGTATTGTATCTCTCAATTATCTTTCTCCTTTGAGAAATAATCACTGATCTGGCAAAATAAATATCAGTATATATTTACAACTAATAGCAGCAAATGGAATTCAGTGCTCCCTGTGGTACATTTAGTGCTCTATTACTGTGATTTCTCAGGAGGAAGGAAGTGAGGAATAACTATTATTTCTCTCATGCTTCAAAAAATCTTCATAAGAAAACCTTATGACTTCAATGTGCTGTCAGAGCTGGAAAAAATGGGAAATTTAGCATAAATCCTTGAATGAAGTCTCAGAGGCACAATGCATTTTTATGTGTTTGTATTTTTTTAAGTTGAAGAACAAAGCATCAGAGTTATAAGCAAAATATCTCAATGATCTTAATTTATTTTCTCATTGCAGAATCATTGCCCAAGATCAAGGACGTCCTATGTTATTAAATTGCATATTTAATTCATTATCAATACCTTCCCTCCTAGTTCCAGTAGGACAGTAGCTTGCTGCTGTAAAGTGCACATAGTGTACATTTAACACCTTAACAAAAAATATTGTCTCAAACTTCCACTGCTGTTGTATTTGCTCAATCCATTGGTTGTGTCATTTCTTAATTGAGAAGCACCCCCTGCAATTACTGGTGAGGACAGTTTAAATTCTATTGCACTAGGACCAACAGATGATAGAGGATCACTTTTTAGGACTGGAGAAATATATGTCAGAACAAAGAACACAGAACATAAGTAGTGTTCAAACAAGTGGAGAATTTTGCCTTTTCTTTAAACAGCTGGTACGAGGTACTCTAGGAGAGAGCAAGACAAACAACTAAAGTGCTGACAGATGAAGTTCTACAAAATAATCAGAAGCTACCCGTAAATCCAAATCTTTCCAAATTTGTTCTCTTTTAACATAATGCATTAGTTTATTCTTATCTCATTTTACAGTTATCTGATTTTACAGAGTTATTTTATAGAGTTCCAATTCTAACTTTTTGTCTGAGAGTGTGTGCATTTCTGCAATGTACTTTGCTGAAACAGCAATCATTAGGACAGTTGCCATAGAACTTTTCTGATATCTCTAAAATGCTCCAGCATACAATGGTACCACTACTCAAAACCAAAGGATCAATGTGTGTGTGATATTTTGCATATTAGTTACAGGCATTGAACAAAGAGTAACTGGAGGAAGCACTTGATATATTGATATATTGATAATGATGCCAGATGTGGCAATGATGGTATATTACAGTGAATCATGCCACTTAGGGGCCCAGTCTTGAAAGTCTTAGTTATTCTTAACCCTTATCTTTTCTGTGAATTAAGTAAGTAATTCACTAAGCATGCAAATTTGTGTACTGCACAAACTTCTACATTTATAAAAAGGAAGAGGAAGAAACTCAGGAAAAATAAAACACACATCAGATTTTAGGGTATTAATAGTGAATAATGTTCTACAACTAAAATTCAAATACAGATTTTTTTTACTGTCCTTTTTACTATTTATTAATACTAAATATGTTCATTGATCATAAATTTTAAATTATATATTTTTTGCAACTTTGAGGTTTTTATTTAGATAAGAATAAAATCTAAGTATTAAAATAAGTGTAGTGAAGGTATTTTTTGTAGTTAGGTCAAGCATCTTATGAGCTAAATATGTAGATTAGCTGTATAGTATATTATCATATCAACAGATTGCTGCAGTTAATTTCAAATTATTTTCATTACATCTCTGTCTTCACAAGTACCCTTACATTACAGACTACTATTTTCTCACCTTTTTTCTTCTCACTGGTTACACTTAATGTAATAGAAGTGGGTATTTTCAATCCTGCTGAGATTCAAGCATGTTCCAGGTTAGTCTGGTATACATCCAAAGATTTAATAATTAATGCTGACAACCAGAAAATGCCAATATGACACTTCTTCAGTGATCGGGTCGGAGACTTGCTCAGGAAACTAAGCCAAGGCTTTCCATGCTCTCTGCTGGGCATTTTGGACGAAAGGGTTTGTGATAGGAGACATCAAACACTAGTGAGCTGATACTGTAGTTTTAACCTAAAACTTAACCTGAGAACATTCCCTGTTTTCAGCCAACAACACCCTCTTTACACTAAAAACACCAACATTAAAATTACGTACAAGACAGGCCACACTGAGGTAAAACAAATACAACTGCTAGTTTACAAGAATTAAACATGAAAATCCATTGCATTTTTTAAGAAGTTAAAAGTAGTAGACTAGAAATCAAACTATCTGTAATTTACTTAGAATATCTGCAAGCCTTCCTTTCCACAATGCGCTTTGAACAGCAGCTTTTTAGCCGAACTAACAGTTCAGGGCCCCAGTCCTAGATCTAACTGACATTCTGAGGTTAAATGTACTAAGACTGTGATAATGAAGGCACAGAGTGCTCCCTCAGCAAGTTTGCTGATGATACCAAACTGGGAGGAGTAGCCGATACCCCAGAGGGCTGTGCTGCCATCCAGAGGGACCTGGACAGACTGGACAACTGGGCGGTGAAAAACCTCATGCAATTCAACAAGGCCAAGTGCAAGGTCCTGCACCTGGGGAGGAATAACCGCAGACACCAGTACAGGCTGGGGACTGACCTTGTGGAGAGCAGCTCTGCGGAGAAAGACCTGGGTGTCATGGTGGATGATAAGTTGACCATGAGGCAGCAGTGTGCCCTCGTGGCCAAGAAGGCCAATGGGATCCTGGGCTGCATTAAGAAGAGCATCTCTAGCAGGTCGAGGGAGGTGATCCTGCCCCTCTACTCAGCCCTGGTGAGGCCGCATCTGGAGTATTGTGTCCAGTTCTGGGCTCCACAGTACAAGAGGGATGTGGAGCTGCTGGAGAGAGTCCAGCGCAGGGCTACAAGGATGATCAGGGGCCTGGAACATCTGCCCTATGAGGAGAGGCTGAGGGAGCTGGGCCTGTTCAGCCTAGGGAAGAGAAGGCTGAGAGGGGATCTAATCAGTGTCTATAAGTACCTCAAGGGAGGGAGTGCAGAGGACGGTGCTGGTCTCTTTTCAGTGGTGGCCACTGATCGGACTAGAGGAAATGGCCGGAAACTGAAACACCAAAAATTCCATAGGAACCTGAGGAAAAATTTCTTAACAGTGAGGGTGACAGAGCACTGGAACAGGCTGCCCAGAGAGGTTGTGGAGTCTCCCTCTCTGGAGATCTTCAAAACCCGCTTGGATGCAGTCCTGCGCCACGTGCTTTAGGTGTCCCTGCGTTTGCAGGGGGGTTGGACTAGATGATCTCTAGAGGTCCCTTCCAACCCTAAGCATTCTATGATTCTATGATTCTATGATTCTATGATAATCCAGGGTCAGGAAGGACTTTAAACTAGGCTGGATTCAGGGAAGTTTGTTTCCAAGTATCTGCAGTTTTGTCCAGGTCACTGCCCGTAGATCTACCACATCTAAGGGAGTCTGACAGAATGTTGACCGGGCATTTTTATCCCATAACCATAACACAGTTCTCTAAAGGGCATCTTAGCACGCCATGAAAACATTTTGTGGCAGGAACATAAATGTCCAGAGCCTCCTAGGGTATCTGCCTATGAGGCTATAGCCTCAGATTGTGAAGTGCAGGTAACTATATAAGTTTGTTACAATTTTAGAGTAACTCAGGTCCCAGCATATATCCCCTTAGGATGGCTGAGAGCATGTATTCTGAAATATAGAGAAACTCGCTGTAGGTTCTTAAATGAAAGAGTTAGCATTCAGACAAGCCCAGGTACCCAGTAGAACAGATAGGGACAAGGAACTACAAATTCAGCAGTTTGAGGCTCCTTTTTAAGGATCCCAGACTGGTGATGGCAAAATCTGTCCGGGATTTATATCAAAAAAGCATACAGGAGTGACTGAGACATTTGAGTAGTTGTTTATTAATTATGAGATTCCCTATCCTATTTCTCTGGTTAGAGGGATAGTATTTCTGCTGTGAACTGAGCTTCATTACTTATGCTTTTAAATAGCTTAAATAGACATGCTAATGCCATTACCACCCTCCATTATCCTTTTATCTTTTTTATTTTTTTTTAATCCTGCAAATAATGTTCTAGTTTTCTAAAATGACATTACATGTTATAGTTGGGTCAGTCAAACAGCCTATTGCCTCCAGGGAAAATGTCCTCTGTGCCTTCATTCCCTCTTGTGTTTCTCTGACCCTGTATATCTTAAGACTTCTAGAAAACTGAAAACTTTTTGTGGTGTGATTTTTCAGTCAGTTTAGCAACTTTTATCAGCTTAATGAAAGGATCAGGTGAATAACACAATTGACATTAGGAGGAGTAAGGCAAAAGGAGTTAAGAGGAGACGAGAGGAAATGAGTCATCTTTCAACAACACCTCTGCTTAACGTAAGGAGTAAGTATTCCAGTTTATGGAGATTACTCTCATTATAAAGATACGTATGTTCTGTTTTCTACATGACTACAGTCTTGTTCATTTTTTTCCTCCCAGCCTGATCCTTCCCAGAATTACTTTAGTTTGTTGATATTCCTTTTTTTTTTGAAAGTTATTGGGAACATGATGTTCACTCCTGCTGACAAAAGAAAGTATAAAGGACTAGTGAGCAGTATGTTGACTTGTTAGAAAAGAAATGAAGTATTCTATCTCTGACAGACTATTGAGAAAAAAAATACATCTTTAATCTAACCCAGTTAACATGTTTTAACATTTGTTTTATGTTAAAACGAGCACTTTGCAGTCACAGAGAATTAGTTAATAACATGATGGACAACAGCTTCCAAACCTGTAAGTCTTCTGTGTTAGAACAAAACCTTAAAACATGCTATATGATGAGTTCATAGTACCATAGTGACATATTTAATCCTATAAAGATACGTATGTTCTGTTTTCTACATGACTACAGTCTTGTTCGTTTTTTTCCTCCCAGCCTGATCCTTCCCAGAATTACTTTAGTTTGTTGATATTCCTTTTTTTTTGAAAGTTATTGGGAACATGATGTTCACTCCTGCTGACAAAAGAAAGTATAAAGGACTAGTGAGCAGTATGTTGACTTGTTAGAAAAGAAGTATTCTATCTCTGACAGACTATTGAGAAAAAAATACATCTTTAATCTAACCCAGTTAACATGTTTTAACATTTGTTTTATGTTAAAATGAGCACTTTGCAGTCACAGAGAATTAGTTAATAACATGATGGACAACAGCTTCCAAACCTGTATTAGAACAAAACCTCAAAACATGCTATATGATGAGTTCACAGTACCGTAGTGACATATTTAATCCTACAGAAACATATATGCTAAGGCAGAACAACTTGTATTCTTTGCTTCCTTACCTAATTCAGGATCACACCTAAAATAGTTGTCTGCATGGTGACAGAAAAGCATGTTTTTACTTATCATTGACTATTGAGAAAAAAAATACATCTTTAATCTAACCCAGTTAACATGTTTTAACATTTGTTTTATGTTAAAACGAGCACTTTGCAGTCACAGAGAATTAGTTAATAACATGATGGACAACAGCTTCCAAACCTGTAAGTCTTCTGTGTTAGAACAAAACCTTAAAACATGCTATATGATGAGTTCATAGTACCATAGTGACATATTTAATCCTACAGAAACACATATGCTAAGGCAGAATAACTTGTATTCTTTGGTTCCTTACCTAATTCAGGATCACACCTAAAATAGTTGTCTGCATGGTGACAGAAAAGCATGTTTTTACTTATCATTCTGATTCTGTTAAACTACTGATATCTCTCTTTGAATTTTCCCTGCTTAGCCACACTTAACCGTTTGACTGCCCCCATAAATGGGAGTAAAAAGAGACCTTTGGGACGTGAGCCATCCAACGAATGTTTTGAACTGCTTTCTGAATTCAAGAGTGGCTAATAAGAATTTCACCTCTTTAACCGCACTATTTTAACTATCTGAATCTTTTCAGACAGTTACAGGTGATACTGTTAGCTAGAAACACATCTGGTTTGTTTTTGCACAAAAGCAACACATTGAAATGATATAAATCAGCTTTCTTAATGAGCTTTTTTTTTTTATTAGTCCAGAATCTATTTTTTTTTTTCACTGATAAAATCTGTTCTGGTTTGTTTCAGGCCTTTAATTTTTAATGAATTTGGGAGAATCTGGAGACATTCTGAATTTATTAAAGACCTTTTGTTTTCCGGATAGTTCAGTTTTGCTGTATGTGCAACATTTCTGTCTCAGGAAGCAGCATGCTTTGTTTAAACTAGCGCTTCTTGAAGGAATCTTAGTCAGC
Source organism: Tinamus guttatus (assembly GCF_000705375.1). Next base: position 8,981 of record NW_010577424.1, on the reverse strand, counting down.
CAAATGTAAGATCCTATTTAGACTCCTGGAAACTTCTCCTCCCCTGTGAGGGATTTCTTGTCATTTTTCACACACATGCAACTTTGTAATAAAGACAACTATCCTCTCTCACTCACTATGCAAAAACATTTGCTGCTTCCCCAAAAAGGAAGATGGAATTAATAACCAGCTGTCCCTGTCTTTACTGTGACTGCCGCTATTTGCATTTTCTATTGAACATTGTATGAAAACAAAATGCTGTCTGTTTGTGAGAGGGGAAGGAACATAACTATGTAACTGTATGTTGTCCTTTTTCCTTGTTTTTCATCTTATGATTTTTTTTGCTTATTTTTTTCCTGAGACTTCCTCTTTCTTCTAAGAACTAAGCCAATATAAAGTTTCATTTCCAGACAAATGTTCCAGGAAATTGAACAGCTCATACAAACTGATGTGAGGGCCTTTAGTATTTATGTGCTTTGTTTTATCCCTTATCAAGTAAGAAATGGATGAAAGATCCCATCTGTGTGGTTTTGAAGGTTTCTGCATTGCAAATATATTAGATAACACTGAAGTGGACAGATGGGCAGATAATTTTGCCTTCTTATACAGTCATGACCACAATGCACAGAATGTTATGGAATAAAGATGTCCACATTCCTCTTGTCCCATGCATACCAGGCAGTGTGGTCAAACAGAAAAGGACCAACTGTTTCTCTGGCTGTCTGATATGGTTCTTGCTTTTGAAAGCCCTGTGCTTTTGCAGTTTGACATTTAGGTCTTTATGCATGTCAAATATCTCCAAACACACAGGTGGATAACAGGAGAAGTCAAGTGGGTAGTTGCAGTAACAGATTATTTAGAAATACTAAATAATCTATTTAGAAATTACTAAATAAGGAACTTATACATAAATTAGTTCTATAAGTTTAAAACTCCTGGGAAATATATATTGTATATATATATAACTATATACTACATTTCTCTGATCTCCGTAGGTTACTGAATCACTTGATGAATAATTAGATTCTGTGTATGACATCTACATTTCTACTTACAGGCTTTTGCTAAAACAAAATGAAATATATTTCCACACTTAAAGAGTGAATGCATGACATTGCTGGAAGAAGAAACAAGGTCTTTAAACGTTATTTTGGCAGGGTGCGTGCAAATGGGTTTATATACCCACATTCTGAGTATGTTCTGACCTAGAAATAGTCTCTGGACTATCATGGACTCATGGATGGAACAAGTCATCTAGTGCGAGAAGTTAGGAAAAAGGCAGAGGGACTCATAGTTTCTTTTCCTAAGCTCTTTTCCCAAGCTTGGTCATTTCTTGGGCTTTCCAGGGCTTAGTGAATGGTGCCAAAGCTTAGGAGAGAGGGGCACTCTTCAAAATAGAAGAGACTAAGTTGTGTAACCTGGTCATTTACAAGTTTATGGGATGAGACTGGATGTATTTGGAAGTGTTGATGGAGCCTCCAGTGACAAAGTGAGGCCAGTTGCCATGTTTGAAAGCTCCTGGTAATCAAGGGAGGTCCCTGAGGACCTGAGGGTGGGTGAGGAACACCAACTCTCACACTCTCCTGACAGTCAGACTAGAGAAGTGTGGACTGAACAGGTGGGTTACAAGGAAAGTGAAAAAAAATCGACTGCAGTACTAGGTTAGCAATGATGGGACAAACGGTCTCATCAAGCCCATTGATGGTCCCATGGCCCATTGCAATGAGACGAATGATTGTCTAGAAAGCACCTTTGGCAAATTCATGAATGACATCACATTAGGCATATTGGGCTACCTCAGCAAGGGCATAGTCAGTGACTGAGATAAGCAGCCCCAGAGAGTCACAAAGCTGCATCTGGCATTTTGTGTCCAGCTGTAGGACTCCACACTGAAAGAGAAATATCAACAGATGATCATGGAGAACAGAGTTGATGATAACTACAGATGAGAGTGGAGGCCCTTAAGGTATGTTTAGGTGTCTGGAACATTTGACATGTGAGAGATTGAGTGAACTGAGATCTTAGCCTTCAGAAGAGAATTATTAGACACAGAGAAACCTTTTTCAATTTTAGAAATTCCTGAGCAGCAAAGAGCTGACAGATTAGGATGTATTTTGGGGAAATATATCTGCTTGTGTTGTTCTTACACTCTTCCACAGTCCATCTACTTTTGCTACTTTGTGATATGACACACAGCAATGAGGATACTTGATCTAACTCTGTAAGATTATTCTTTTTTGGTTCAATTTCTTTTCACTTCCTGGGTTCTGACAGTGGTACAATAATTCTGAGATGTAATCAAAATTATCCTTACTGTATACTCTTAATTAATCATAGTAGTGCAATCTTTTGCTTTAATTATACAACATTTAAGGAGATAGCTTTTCCATGATATGTAGTTACATTTGAGTTATTTTTAAAAGATGACAAAGCTTTGGTATTTGATAGTAATGAACTCATATTGCCATTCAGATCTGAGGATGCAGTTTTCAGTTAAAACTATACTTAAAGAAATTGTAAATGGATTGGAAAAGGCAGCTTTTAAGTTTCTTTGAAAATTCACATCAACAAGAATTTATTGAGTCTTAAATAGTTCTATTCACATGACAAGCAAACTGGAAACCCCATAGAAATGTGTAATCACATTTTTTTCACTTTGAGTGCTTCCCAAGGTCTCCTATGTACAACAAGTAGCTAATTAATAATTTAATATAATGAAAAAGTTATTTAAACCAAAGCGGACCAAAAAAAAAAAAAAAAAAACACCACAAGCTTTTAACAGAAGGGCACAGCAGCCTAGACAAACCATCAGCATAATGATGTGAAAGACTTACAGGCAGGGATAAAGATGCCAGTGAAACTGCCTAAAGAGTTTGCCAATGAACCAGATGCTGCTGAGAGGAAAATATATTCCTCAGCTGGTGTCTTGGTAATATTTGCTATCCAAAAGGTAAAATGAGTTAGGATTATAGTGCGTTGGGATAAGTAGCACAGTTCTATCACTCTAGTCATCTCTATGAAGTGCCTTTGAAAATCTGGTCTTTCAAGTTTTGTATTTAACTTGTGACAGAAATATTTTGTCTAAATAATAAAGAGTACTTAATCTTATGCATGGTAGATAGTGGCAGCATGTATCAAAACTATTTTCTATTTCGTCTATAAAAAGAATTACAGTATCTCTTTATGCTCTGCAGTTCAGTGAATGCTTTTTCAGAGTGTGTGAGAAAAAAAAAAAAAGTAATTTTCTCCCTTAAGACTGGACAAAGAGGAAGGTTAAGCTGGCATAAATGACATTGAGCTTCAGAGCATTTTTTGCCTGAATGGATATTTCACTTTTTTTTTTTTTTTTTAATACAGGCAAAGTGTCCAAACCCCTTTGTTTTACTCTATGTAAAATATCAGACTTCACCTTCCATCTTTCCTCCCACTGGAAGACTGTTGATGCAGCATGAGCAATGACCCAGGTGTTGCTCTCCTACTGACTATTCTGACATGTGTGCAGCTCCTTGTATTTCTCCACAGTTGCCCCAACATTAACAAAATTAAAAGGCCAAAAATATGATTTAATGATATAAAAATTTGCCATGAGATTTGTTTTGTGGGAATCTCAGATTGATTAATTTAATTTGACATTCCATGTCCTTTCATTGTTAAGAGATCCTGGGATAAATTGCTGTGCTTAGCCATGGAATCAAACAAATGAAACAAGCAATAGGCTGGGAGTGGAATAGCTAGTTTTACTGCTGGTTACATGTGATGAGTGAGCACACAATATGCATTATCAGTTTTTATAAATGTTAATGTTATACAGCTAAATATTTTAAAGAAAGGAATTGTATAACAGAACGATCCATGTCTTTCTTTTTACTTCCCTCATCTCTCCTCCCCCCCTCAAAAAAAAAGCCAGAACTTTAGCCTAATTGTACTTCTCCCACCCAGCCCACTGTTAAGCACAGAAATGGAGTAAATACAGAAGGAGTCACAGCAGTTTGAGTCACGCTGCAATCATCCCTTACTTAAACAGACTCCCTGTAGTTTTAGGGATTTTCTGCTCTTGAAGAATGACTACAGGAGAGAATCAAACCCATTAGCACAGAAAGACAAAGCCTAAATTCATACCACGTTGATGTAACAAAATATTTTCTTTCCATTTTAAAAGCATATATGTTTGGAGTGTTGCTAGCTGAGGGATTCAGCAAATCAGATCTGTTTTTACAGTGCTAGTACTAGGCTCCAATAAAATTTATACCTTCTAAAATAATATATAACCGTTGAGAAGTACTATTACGCCGTGACTGGACTATCATCTGAAGTAGATTAACACAACTCTGTGGAAGTCATTGGAATCACATCATTTAACACTAGATTAATATATATATATTACCTACAAATCTAGCCTGATCACCATACGTGATTATATTAGGATTTGGATCTTATCTTTAAAGTCCTAGAAAATTCCATTTGGCTTAGTCAGAATTTAATAGACCAAATAGTACCATCAAATTTTAATCAGAATTTGGCTCCAGTGGAGAGTTCTGCTTAAAGGCTGGTGCCATGATAGGTTCTAATATTATTCAAAAGGATTTGCTCTGTAGGACATGAAACCCCCTGCAGAACTCTGTACATTCTTAAGGCTCAGGGCTTGTAATTAGAGTTCTAACAATAGTGCTTTTCTTAGGGGGAACCTCAAATTCCTTTATAAGCATAGGATTTGCATTGCAATCTCATGAAAACAAACAGGAAATACCATCCATTTAATGCTTTAAGGAAGCTAATGATGTCGTTTACTGATTTATGCCTTCTGCTGTTCTGCTTATATTTGCATGTTCCAGTTTCTAAAAAACAAGCCAAAAAACCCTGTGCTCTACTGTATTTAACAATTTCTGCAAAACAGCTGTTTACAAGAAAGAACTCTGTTTACTGCAATAGAAAAATAGTAAATTATGTTTTTAAATGATCACAAATATTGACAATGCCTGAATTACACTGTTATGATGGTTTCAGATAAATTACTACATAGGAGATTTCAAGGATAACACAGGTCAGTTCGGGCATCTGTATTTTAGTAAACTTAAACTTCTTTCATTCAACTTGTGTTTTTCTTGTGGGATGAAGGTACTGTAGTACTGAGAGGACAGTGTGTGCATGTAGTGACTTGGAAAGGAATTTATCAGCTTTATTTAGTGACAGATAGAATATCACTACACTGAGAATTTCCCAACTGATAAAGATTCTACGAAGAAAAGCATCACCTGTTTGTGGGCCAGTCCTGTTAGAACATAATATTGCTCTATTGCATTAGCAAAAGCTACAGCTGAGATTTACAGATTGCTTGGTCCTGATGTAATGGGAAGCTGAAAACAATTTAAGCAAAATATAATTTAAGAATAAAAAGCAATTGTCCACCCAATATTTCTAGAAATATAATTCCACTAGTTTCCATCACTAATCCCTTTCTTGCTACTAGAATCTGCTACAAAATTTCTCTTTAGAAAACTACTTTTTAATTCAGGTTAATGTTTGCATTATTCTAAATGAAATATAAATCATTTCAGTAAAATTAATAATGATAAATGTCCTTGTTTGCATGAAATGGAAGCACATAATCAGAGAGAATTAAAGTCATATGAATTAATTAGTTCACAAAACTGGATGCCAAACAGATGCAAGTAAATAAATGTTTGAATGAATAGTACATTATCAATTTGTATGGAGACTGTTCAGCAATAAGCACAACTGTCCCTTTCAATTCCGCAGGGAATAACAGAAAAGTTAAACTAAGTAACAAACTAATGTGTTGCTTTCTCTAAGAGAAAATAAATCTGCAAATTAACCCCATAGAGTGGCTGATAAGTCCAAATCAAATTCAGATTTACCTTTTCAATATTACCTGTTAAAAGCTTGAGAAAATAAATGAAAATTAGTAAATTATTGAACAAATGTAACCAGTTTTTGTTTGCTAGAAGCTAGTGAAATTTCCAATATTTGAGGGATTTTGTTTGTGAAATATTTATTCTACAGGATTAGTTCACAAAAAAAAAAAAGAAGGCTGTTGTTCAAACTTTGAAATGCCTGCTGTGTTAGTTCCAAGGTATTTTTTGTTCTCTGATGAGCTGACTTCGTAACTAATGAACTCAGTGGGAAATCTGATTACTGTAATCAAAAGACATCGTTCCAAATTTGCTTTCTGCAAATACATGGCCCAAGAGCTTAAAAATCCCCATAAAAATTCTTTATAACGGCAGCAGGCTGTACCTAACAAGATGTAATTTGTCACCAATAACAATTTTTTTTTTCCACTGAATAACCTGATTGTAGCTTTGTTTTATGCTTCTTTTCTCCACTTGCTATGGATCATCAAAAAACTTCCTCAGACCCAGCATTGTTTGTTATTTGTTGAGTGCTCATCACCTCCAAGATCTACCACATTATGGATACTCCTTGCAATAATGCAAACAATAAATAACAATTCCAACAAGTACTGTAGAGTGAAGTACTGTAGAAATAAATAAAGTCATGGTGTGGACAGAGATTTCTGGCCATCTTTCTGTCTGATGAACAAATCAAATGCCATGCCAGGCAAAGAGAGCAAGTGTGCACCAGGAGTGGAAAGCAAGGCAGAAAGCAGTAACAGGTAATCAGCACAGAGCAGAAGTCCAGTCAGACTGTAGACGTTTAATGATTCCTTGGTTTGACTGGTTTGGGAGGTATTTAGAAAGGAAAGAAAGGGAGAAACACTAGGTGGAATTTCACAGCTGCTTTGCTGAAGGGTACAGGAACAAGAGGCACTGCACAGGTCTCTGCACCTCCAGGGTATGAGACTATGTGTTGCACAGCTCTGAGTCCCAGGAAGCTTTTGAATCTTGGTCACACTTCATTTCACCCTTCTTTTCGTTATAATAGGTACTTTTTAAAATCTATCCGGACGTGGCTTCCACTATACAGAACTTCTTAGAAATATATGCAGTTAGCAGATTTGTTCAATTATACTGTATAAATCTATGGTTTGGCTTTTAAATTTTGTGTTAATCATGTAAGAAAAGCCCTTCCAAAAGAGATCAATCATCCAAGTATTCTGTCTCTAGTTACGACAGAAGGAGATGCTATTTAGGGAGACTGTGGGTGTAGCAACTGTCTGGAGTCTACTCCCCTCCACTAGTATCCCCAAGGGCCTCTTAGCTCTTGTAATGTGGAATTTGCTTTACAATTGTTCTGCAGTCAACTTCTCCACTGCCATGAGCCCCCTGACTCCCATTTTCTCCTTTGCCCACTGAAGAGTCCCAGTCCTTTTAGTCTCTTTATGTAAACCTGCTGATTTTACCCTTTAAATATCTCCTGTATCTTCTCTAACTTCACTACATGTTCCTTTCCGAATAGCATCAGAGACAAATTAATTTCGGATGTAGCTGGAGGACCGTATCCATATTCAAGGCTTAGTTCTTCATATGGAAAAGAAAGACTATCAACTTCATGGTTGCTTTTTCCCAGGCTTTGAATCATTGTGTCCAAAAGAGCATCATACCCTTCACATTAATGTTGCAGTTGAAATGCTTTTGCTATTAGGGATGACCAAGTTAACAACACAAAATATGATTTTACATAGCAGCTCCTAACAGGTGAAAGTATATCAAATTATTAACAAAATTCAGTCAGAGACATTAAACTTCTCTGCAAGGTTATTGTGTAGATTTAAAGGTTTCTTCTGTAAACAAAGACTCATGTTCATGAATTCATTTATGTGAAAACGACAGAAAAGAAGGAAAGCCAGTTCTCTCGTTCTGAAAGTAGGAAAACTTTCTGAAGAAAGTATAGCAGGAACATTTATTTGCCTTAACCAAAGTTAAGTATCCACACACGCTTAAATCTAAATAAAATGATATTAATAGCAATAATTTTATGGATACTTATTACTGAAGTAATATGCTATGACTTGTATTTAGTAATTTTTCAAAGATTAAAAAGCTTTCCTAAAACCTCTTCTACCTGTTAAATTGCAAAAGCAGCCTGCACATTTTGGTTTAAACATGTCTTAAGTTTAAGTATTTATTTTAATGTACAATAAAAATCTACTGAATATGGTCATATGGTTTTGCCCCCAGCATGAAAATGGATATAAATATCTTAGATACTTACCTTCTTTTTAATACTTGGAAAAAAATTATGTTATATCCTCAAAGCTTTAAATCACCACTTAGGTGTCTTTAACTCTTTAAGTATAATTCAGCTGTTTATCTATTGAGAATATAATGGGATTAAAAATATAGACTTTTTTTAAAAAAAATCATTGCATATAAAATAAAAAATTCTCATAAATAAAATCTCATCGTAATTTAATGTGAAATGAGAAATATTAGTGTAAAAAAGATATAGAAATGGAAGAGATAATAAAAATGACCTCTTTATTCCAAAATGATATTTATAAGACTGAGGTTTATTAAAGAATTCTGCTTACATGTCTTAGATGCTTTGACTTGGCACAACTCTATGGATTATCAAAGAAGAGAGATGAGTTATATTGTTCAGTTATAAATTGAATTTCATTTATCTAAAGCACATGCTTACTACTTAGATGTAAATCACAAAGAAAATCTCTACATTATTGTGAAATGTTGCAGTTGGAAAGCCGTAGTGGTAGTGCTGGTTGGGGGGAGGAAGGAGATATCAAATCGGATTCACAAACAGTCCGTGGACCGTAGGTCTGATCGCCTTCCTAGGAGCGAATCCAGTTCCCAAATAGTGTGATCACCTATAGGCTTGACCCTGGCAGTATCGGATTCACGAACAGTCTGTCAACTGTAGGTCCGATCGCCTCCTCCCGAACAAGGAGTCGAGTTCACAAACAGTATGATTTATTTAAACGCAACATTTACAAAGCAGGTTTCGGATACCAGTGCAGGAAATTCTCTACTGCAGCATGGGGTTTTTAGCCAGCTCTGATACACAAATGCGCAATCATGACTCACCCCAGAAGATAGGAGTCTCGAGTCTCCTCAGGCAGCGTC
>NW_010577423.1:1291450-1301576 GCF_000705375.1 Tinamus guttatus | reverse complement strand
TCTTCCAAGGTAGCTTGTAAAACTGATGTGATGTCCTATTTCTGGAGTGTATCTCAGCAGTTCATACCATAAAGCAGGTGAATCATAAAAGAGGAATTGGGAATTGGTTTTTTTTTTTAAGGTGAAGTTCCAGTAACATTCTTTGTATAATCTTGAAAATATACATTTTTAGAGCTGTGAAAGTTGCAGTTCAGATGCGCCTCCACATAGAGGGATTTTGAAGCTAGAAATTCACTAGTGGGAGAGGGGCTTTTTGCCTCCCTAGGAAAAGTTTACCCTACAGAGGAGGGTTCTTCGCTGTGGGCAGCCATTAAAGTCAGTGTGTGGGAACTGGAGCCTCGCTGCTGTGCCAGAAGCAAATGCGCGTTTGTCATGATATACTCAGAATGGAAAAATAGGCTATGACAGGGAATAAATAGTATAAACAGCCACTTTATAGTATAAGCAGAGCTACTCCACAAAGAACTACAAGGAAGGGAAAACAGTGGCTGACGCTCCCAAAGACTGGGAAACTTCAGTCCTGATGCTAGCCCGAGGTTATGTCTATGCTGTCTTCCCAGGTGTAGCTGAAGAAGACCTGCCCAAGCTGGTGGTTTGGACTCAGTTGCCTGGAGAGCACCGAGTGTTCTGGGAAGGACTGTGCGCTGAGCTTTCATTGCTGTCCAAGCTAACACAGACGCATCTGTTCAATCCTGTTACAATGTTACAATCCTTGCTTCCAAATTACAGCTAGGGAAAACTTCTGGAAGTGTAATTCCCAATAATAGGAACTCACAGGTGTGTTACTGTCAGGAGAAATCAGTAATAATTGGTAGCAGTTATTGTAGTATATTGAATCAGTTTGAGTTTGTACAGATATTTCTTTTAAAATGACTTATAGCTGTTATTTGGAAGGAGATTAATCATAACCTTTATGAGGATGTGCAGTGAGTCACTTAATTACACAATCCCACCTTTTGACCTTAGACATGATACAAAGGTGTCATGAATTAAAACTTAGCATCGTTATCTGATAACTGTTCCCTGGCACATTCTTAGCACGCAGCAAGTATGAGATAATGTCACTTAACCCAGTACAGTGAAAGAATCTGAGCCTAACTGCATTGCTCTGCATTTGCTGCAGAATAAAATATACACATGGACAGGTACTGTGGTATATAAGATGCTATAGGTTGTGCCGACCTGTAAAGCTATGGAGGGACATTGTGTTCCTGAGGCAAGTGTGACATTTGAAGGTTTTGCTATTTTGCAGTAACATGCCAGCTCTGATGCTGCGGTTACTACTGCCACAGCTTTGCTTTGTTTGGGAGCTTGTTAGTTTGCCTCAAGCAAAATGAGCAAGGTTAGTTTAAACCCCCTTGGTTGACTAATCCATCTGACTTGTAGGGATGGCTCACGTAATTCCTTTTGCCAACAGAGCTGTGGGGGTGGAAACTCTCAGCAGAGGAGTGGTAAGAAGCAACTGGAAGAACGATAATGTCACCAATTGGCACACCTGTCTGCAGAGTGAATGCCAGTGCGTGATGTAGCCCTACACGTGCTGTGGAGATGGTTCTTTTCCAAACATGTCCGTACTTTCAGTGTTGTATATTCCTGGCTTAATTGTCTTTACACTAAGCACTTTTACAGAGCTCTGGCAATATAAAACAACTTGAAAGTATTAAAAGTTTTAGACTGCAACCCTTCTACGGTCTTCTTATTCTTCAGAATGACGTAGAAAGGGACTAACAAGTGAGTACCAACAACTATAGTCCTTTGGAATCAATTTTCTCATTGCTAGGCCAGCATCTCAGCTGTTCTATTAAAGGATTCCAGATGCACCATAAGCCCTGACTTCAGTGCGATGCTGTGGCCCCTCGGATGAGTGCAAATTCATTCCAGGGCTTTGTGTCACACTGATTTCTATTACTGGAGACATCTTTGCATTGCAGAGTATGGGCTCATGTTTATTTGCACATATTCTCATGGTTGCTATGTACATGACTTCTATTACTCTTAAAGCTAGAGAGACCCAGTTGCACAGAGGTCTCTAGATAGAGTTTATCTGCCTGGCTGTGAACAGCTGTCCTCCTCACTATCATTCCAGGTTTGTCCTTCCCATCATAGAGCCTTCTCCTCTGGCTGCAGCATTGCCATGTCTGAAGGAGCCACAGGACCTGTAGCAGCTTCAGTCAGCTCTTGGACCCTCCATGCTATCTTTGGTGAACAGTTGCTGTTTGACAGATCCATCATTTAATCCATTTTCTACTCTTTTTTTCCTTCCCAATTTAGGCTCTTATTCATCTCTCCAAACAGTGCTATAGAAACAGGGCTTCTAGATCTCCTTACCAGCAGATTGTACTTGGTTAAAGCTGCTTTGTTCTTGTTGCTGTTCTTACTGATTAGCTGTATTGAGCTTTTGAAGAAGTCGTTCTTTTTTTCTGGTTATTCAGATCTTTTCCCCCTTTTATTCTACACATGGACACCATTGTTAGTTGTTTGGGCAATCACCTGAAGCCTGAATGAGGAAGCACTTTTTTTTCCTCCAGCAAAGTACTTGAGCACCTGCTTACCTTTAGTAGTGTGTGTTGCTGTTTATTTATTTTTCTAAAGTAGGACTGTAAAAGCTGTTCTAAAGCATGCTGTAGGAAGTGGAAATCTTCTCATTCTTTGGGCTAGGTGTTTTTTTTTTTAGGGGGCTATTTGTTTTTGTTATTGTTTTATTTTTTTCCCTATATTCCTATGGTTGTGGTTATAGCCAAATGAGCCTTAGCAGATGCAAAGCATTTCCTGTTTGTTCTAATCATCTTCTGAAATGAAATATCTTGGTTTTACTGAACGCTAGGTGTCAGTTCTCATTAGTGGTGGTTTTTTTTGTTTTTTTTTGTTTTTGTTTTTTTTTCCTCCCCTCCTGTTCCTTTTTGACCATCTTTGCCCCTGCTCTGAACGTAGATCAACTCCTAAAGTCATCAGATCTCAACTTTTGCCTAACTGAAAAAAATATTGTCGTTTTGGTATTCTATGTTTTTTGTTTCTTTGGTTGTTCCCCTTAGCATTCCTGTGTTTATCAGCCTACAGCTAGGACAGATGTGCTTTATCAGGGAGTGAATGAGCTGTGAAAGATGTCCTGTAATCAAGAAGAGAATGAGGCTCCTTTTCTGGGTACTGTAAAGACTGCAGTTTCTCAGGGACTTTGATCAGTGCTTGCTCTGTTGGATACTGCCTCCTACATGTTTGCTGCCTTCCCGTAGGTAATCAAATTTAGTCATTTCTGCTATAACAGCTACTTCCCATCTCTTGTTTTTCTTAATAACATCATCATTTATTGATTACTTTTAAGTCTGCTAGCTGGTTGCATTGTACCCTTCCTCTTTTGTCTTGAATTACCAAAATTCATTTTAAAATGCCTATCCCCATTAGCTTTCCTGATGCTAATTAGTGAGCTGTTACTGGAGTTACTGTGGACTGCAGAATCTCAACTGGATGCAGCAGTGAGTAGGACCGAAACTTGGAAACTCTGCTTATTGAAACGTCCTGCTTGTAGGGCAATGTTTGTGAATCTCTGCCACTAGAGGAGCTAATAAAACAATACCATCACTGTTTTAAAACAACAACATTGTTTTAAAATCAAATTTAATCAAATTTCTTACAGTTGAGTGGAATCCCTATGAAAAATGCTAATGCCAAATGAGTAAGGAGCAGGTTATTACAAGTTACTAGAGATGTACTCCTTATGGGATATTGTAGTCTACAGCATTACCAGCATGTTGGTGGCCAGTCACAGTCATTACAGACCTCTCAACCTTTTGCAGGCAGTGCACAGATGTGGCTCCTTTGCATGTGCGTTATAGCTCGGGCAGAGACCAACAGCAAGAGTGTCAGCCTAGCAGCAGCTCCCAAGGGACAGAGCAGCAGCCCTGGCCAAGGCCTCCGGCAGAGCTTCCAGAGGAGCTTCCCGAGGTCACCAGCTGCACTATCTCCAAGCTGGCGCCAAGCTCAGCAGCCATCCCCCAGGAGGGTGTGATGGGCTCAGGGCTCTAACCCTCTTTCCTTCTTATTTAATTCCCCTGCCCGCTTTCCCAGCCAGTCGCTGACCTTGCACTCTTTTTCCCTCCTTCTCTCCTCAAAGCAGGCTAGTGTAAGCAAGAGAGGAGTCGACAGCAAAACTGGCTCTCTTCTCTGCCCTCTCCACACACCACCCTTCTACCTAATGTACCTTTTCCCAAATTACCAAATTATTCAGCACTACCAAGATATTCCTCTCTGCATGGTGTACTGTGTGAGTCCCCAAAACTCGGTATTGAGGAGCCTATGCCTACTGTGTTGCTTTTGTTCATGTTACAAAACTTGGGGTCTTCTTGGAATAATTCCTTAGTAGCTGGGGAAGTGCTGCCTAAATATTGGTGACTGACCCTTCACTGTAGCACGGGCTTGGAGTTGTCCCAGAAGCATTGGTGTGTCCACCTCAGATAATAATTGTATGTTGCTGTGGGGCATGTCACTGCTTCCAGATGGACGTTGCAGTAACTCACATCTACTCTCTTGAAGGACAAAAAAAATAAGATTACTAAAATTTAATGCTTTGTAAAATCCTGATTAAATCAAGAAGCTTTAGGTTTATCTTAGTGTAATTGTTCAAAGTTTTCTAGAAGGTATAAACAGGAAAAACATAACTTGTTTTCTGCATGTGAGAATGAATAGAATTATAGTACTATTGACATTCAATCGAAGTATCTACTTGACTTTCTGTAAGTGTAAGCTGTTAGCATTCCTGATGATTAGGGATGTACCATATTAATTATGTTAAGAGTAAACAAAAAATCCCTAGAGACACATATACGTATGAATTTTAAGATTGCAGGCGGCATCTTAGTAACCTTTTGATTTAATCTATGGAGGCTACATTTTCAAAACTGGGTGCTAATGCTAGAGTCATCCACTCAACGATATTGCCATACTCATTTATGCAGTCCTCAGTTTTTGGATCAAAAACCTTAGCAATACAGTGTTTACACTGTGTTTACTCTTGTAGAAGATTTACACTAGTAAGTTTTTGCTTCTTTGTTTTTAAGATTTTTTCATGTTATTGCAGTTACCTTTGCGTGAATGCCCAAGCCCATGGTTGGTGCATGCAAGCCCCAACCTGGCAGAAATTCTGCATTTCCTGTTGTTTGCAGAAGAGGAGTTCCTAAAGCCGGCAAAGCTTTGGTCTTCTCTGTTTGATTAAGAGGCTCCTGTGTTGGCGGATCTGTCTTGTCATATTCTCATATGGCTTGCCACTTCTTGCTTAGATTACAGACACACAATGTATCTGCATGAAATTGTTAGCACCAGAGAAATCTGTGTAGTTAGGGAAAGTTGTAGCAACTCTTATCAGTGGTGGTTATTTTAAATACCTTTGACAACTACTTTCTTTTCTGCCTTGATTCACAGAATACTGATCCAAGCTCAAGGTCTTAGTCTTTGTTGTTTGGATACACAATAGTCTGGGAACTGGGAACCCATCTGGGAGATGGGTTAAAGCCTGAGACAAAAAAAGAAAGTCAAAAATCAAGGGAAAAAAATACTTACTCTTTGGCTCCAGGACATTAAAGACTGTCAAGGTCTGGTTCAGACTTATGGAATTAATTCCCTGAGGAGCTGAAGACTATCACAGACATCATCACCAAATGCAAATGAGATTTCTTTAACCTGCCTCTGTGACATAAATACATTACAACATATACATTAAAGAAAAGCACTCAAATTATCAAAGCAAATCATTCTCAAACCTTTCCCCTGGGGCAGAGGAAGAGAGAACAAACAACATGTTGCTTAATGCACCACTGGAAAGTGATTGCACATTGCTGCAATGAGTGCACTGTAGAAACATGAATAGGCTAAGAGGTAATAGAAGACTGCATTTGTTAATGTTTCTGCTCAAAAGGAAATATTTACTCCAATGTGAATTAAAGATTTATTTCAGATTGACAGGTAGTACACATTCATTTTCTATTCAGGTAGTCCTTGCTTAGGATTTGCCTGTTGTTTTCTTGTTTCTACCATGGGATCCTGGCCATGGAAAGTACAAATTACCGCAAATCATTGACTCTAAGTGTGTCTGGCTATAAAATAGGGTAATTTATTGAAAATTTATTGAGTTCACTTAAAGGGCTTTTTTTGGGGGGTGGGGGTCATATTTCATTAAAGCTGGATTGCTTCATTGACACAGCTCTAAATATAGCCCAACATGAAAAATACTTCCTACCAAAATTGGTTCAAAGACATATTCCGAGTCAAAAATGCTGTTTTTGGCTGCAAGATGCAGGATGGGACCTGCTGTCCTTGTGGGAGCAAGGCTGCTGTTTTACTTGAAGGGTGAAGCTTATTTCCTCATTGATACCTGGTGAGCTCCCTTAGTCCTTGTGTGAGTTGGGCTGAACATGAAGTCAAGACTTTATCTGGCACTATCTCCTTTTTCCCAAGGAAAGAGACCTCTTTCTTTGGGGGCATTGACACTGCACATTCCTTCTTAAGTTATAGGGATTCACTACAAGGGGAAAATCAAGTTTAATATTGAGATAACAGAAACAAAGTTTTCTTAGTATTACTTCTGCATGGTTCTCTACCATGAGGTTTTCTCAAGCAGGACCTTTGGGGAAAGACATAGCAGTGCTCGCCTATGAGAACGAATTGGTCACTTGAAGGGTTTATTATGCTAGTGCTTGGAATAGGAGGTGTTTGGGGCAACATATGAGCAAAATGGGAAATTCTTATGTACTCGAGGCTTTTCAGAGTAATCTGTTCCAAGGGATGCAAAGGTCTGTTCTTACTAACACTGAGCAACTTCTAGGGCTTGACTGAATGATGTAAGGGCTGTTGCTTGCTTTGAATGTAGGAGCTGTAAGCGCTGGTGAAAAATATGAACAACTTATTTGGACAGTGTTACAATAAATAAAACTGCAGTGGAATTTACTTCTATTGCTAAAGTCTGATTTTTTTTTGGTAATGGCTAGTTCTGGTTTTACGTAGGAAATGTTGAAATGTCAGGTTTCTTTGGGATGATAAAACAGGATGAAAACTGATACTGACATTTCCTAATTTCCTCTGGGATGTGGATTCTGAATTCCGCTCGTTACAAAACAAGATCTTCCATGATAAATTTTCCATGTGAACCTAATGCTTAACTTTTTTGCAGGTGCTAAATGCTCTCATGCTAAAGCTGATGAGAGAATGAAGGGAGCGTTTTTGTCACATTTTCACAATATTTTGAGTAATTGCTCAATAAGTAAATCAGCAACCTGCCTCTTGTCCAGTCTTTCATAAATAATGGATGTTTTGCATCAAAGCCAAAACGTTAGATCTACAACAGGCACAGAAAGAAGTCACAACGAAATGCGATTGTGAGGGGGAAACATTAATTCTGTTAGTGTGATCTACTTAAATCTTGAATGCATTAATCTTTGTTTCTGAATAACTGTTAACTTTGAAAGTAAATGGATATTAAACTGATGGAGAATAGACTGAAATATTTATGAATAAAATGAGTATGACAATCAACTTCTAGATATGTGTCTAGAAATTAGTTCAATATAATTGAAAGTTTCCGTATTGCTCAAGGGTTTGTATTGGAAACAACTTTTCTTTAAAAAAAGAAAAAAAAGAAAGAAGATCTTGGCCATGACATCACTTTTAGCCCTCTTTAGGTCTTAATTAACAAATGCAGTTCATGAATTTTTCGATTAGTTTGATTGAATTAATTAAGTCATCCTAGTGCAGTGCTTTTGGAGGCAGAACTACATAATACCAGCTGCGGTAAATCGTGATTGTTCCTGAAAATCTAATCAAAGCTACATTTGGCATAGTTAATCTGTAAATGACAATCACTAGTAGTGGCAATTTCACTACAGACCTCCGAAAAAAAGAATTGTTGCTGAATGTGCCTGCAAATTTAATATAATTTTGTTTCTACATGATCTTTAAAACACCATATTGTCAAGCTACATAGGAAATTAAAATCATATGTTTCCTTACTCTTTTTCCCTTACCTGCCAGCAAAGGTGGTGTCCCTCATGTTACCAGAAGGCTTTTGCCCAGTGATGGAACCCCAAAAGCTCAGCTGCAGCCTCAGTCCTTGGAGGTGAGGCTGAACGCACCTGCTGTGTGCACTGGAGTCACAGAAATGTTCTGCTCTCATATCTTAGATCCCATGGAGCTAATGGGAGAGAAGGTGTCTACAGACCCCATAGTGGGTCCCTGCTTCCTTTCTCCTCCAGATATCTCTCTCCCAGGAGAGATAATGATAATTGTTGTTATTGGTTTCTTTTTTTTTTTTTTTTTAAGATCTCATTTTTATAGATCTACTGTCGGGTCAAGAGAAATAAAATTGTAGATTAGAGCATCCTGTTCCAGTTGTACAATTAGTGGCTTGAAGTAGAGGCAGTTGTTGGAGTTACTGCAAACAAGAAAGTGGCAATTGCTCAGCTGCACATGGCTCGCTGTGTGCATCTTCTTGCTCTGCAGTGAGTGAGGTATTTAGTCATTTAGTGTGTGGAATTGCGTATTTACTCCACGCTATGCACCAAAATACCCCAGCTGGCTTGCGCACACGGAGCCCCTTAGCCGCAGAGCCGTGTCTCTCTGGGCTAGCAAGCTTCCAGGCAGCAGCAGCAAACAGGGCTCAGTTGTGACAGAGTCCTCACAGCCTCTTCTCCGACTGGCTGATTGTGTTACACGCTTCACCTCTAAGTTTTAGAACCGCAACTAGCTCTCTGCAAGCTTGCAGGGCAGGGAGCTCGGGTTTTTTGAGGATTATGACCCTGCATCTATGTCGGGAATTAGCATGGACAAAGATCTCACAACCTGCATCAGCTGTCTTCAGTCCGTCACCTCCCCAGCCAGCCTCCATGACTGCAGCAGCAAAGCCTGCCTTCAGCGGTCGTGTGGCATTGCTGGGATGTACTCCTCAGGGCCCTGCATGTCTAATTTAAAGCCTTGTGAACTAATGTGATGTCCAAATGCAGCATGCCATGGATCTGCAGCGCATGTCAGGCAGTTGTGGCGGACAGAGAGCCTTTCTGGCCTGGGTGAGCAAAGGCAGACAAGCTCTCTCACAGCACACAGCGTAAAGGACTTCAATCTTGGTGAGCATGAATATTGCCTCCAGAAAGCCCGGGAGATACTGTCACTGAAGGCAGGCACTGGCTGTTCTGTGGTTTAGTGAGATTAAATGCTTGCAAAACTGACCAGATAAAACCTACACAGAGGAGACTCCCATGGTCACATCTTTGTTAGAGTGTGGAAAAGAATAAATAAATATGTGTAGGAAACAGGCAGGAGCTAAGGAGCAGGAAAGAAATCTCTCCCTTATCTCTTCCTTTTTTTAGTATGGCCTTTTGCCAAATCCCTTATGAGAAATGGTAAAATGTTTTAACTCAGCACTCAGCTCATGGTCTGCAGTAGGGGTACATGACTGTCAGGGCCACAGGCAAAGCGCCACATTTCTTCAGGATGTTAAAAGATTTGACCACTGAATTAAATACATTTGGTTTAGCTCTTTTTTAAGTGACACCACGCCACACGCTGGAAAAACTTCCACGTGAAATATTCAATCAGCCTGGTTGTCGGATCATTTCCTGTAAACAACGTGGTGATCTGAGGTAGGGAGTGTTTCTGCTGAGTTGACTGCAGACTTTTCTGTGTGTTACTTCTGTAAATCTTAAGTCTTTGCTCTTCTAGCTCCACGTTCTGGCATCTGTGACACTCCCCTGCATTGATTGGTTTCTGCTTTTCATCTTGCTCACACCTTTGGCTGTTGAGCTGGAGAAAGTCCAGGCTTCTCTGTAGCGCCTAATTCTTCAAATCAAATCCATCTTTGCAGGTTTGGTTTGGGCTTTTATTTTTGGCCGAAGGGTATAGCAACACCAGCCTTGTTGATGGTGCTACCACTTATCTTTGTGCAAACTTCTTTCTGCCTTCCTTTCACTATTCCCCAAGGTCATGCTTTGTTTTACTCTCCTGTCGTACAGATGCCTCTTGCTGCATTTTTAGCTGTTACTCATCCTTCACTGTCTTCACTGTCCCTGTCTTCTTCTTTTTTTTTTTAATTGATTGTCTACCTCAGCCCCATATTCATTCCTATACTGTGAATAATCATAAAACGCTACCA
>NW_010577423.1:1270709-1291399 GCF_000705375.1 Tinamus guttatus | reverse complement strand
CCTGTAAGAGTCTGTCCCTTGCAAGGGGTGCTGGCACAAGGACTGCTGTGCGGAAGCGGTTCCTATGGCTCAGTTGCTAGGACAGCTGACAGGCTCCCTGGTATCTTCTGTTTTTTGTGGTGAGCTCAAGTCAGATACGAAGATGAACTTGGCCTTGTGTTCTTTGGTGGTTTTTCTTCTCCATAGACAACAAATGTCCTTATACCTTTCTCCCTTTTTTTTTCCTCCATTTTTTAAATCTTTTAAGCTTTTAAAAATTATTTTATACTTTTTATGTGTGCATCTGAATGTTTGCTGCCCTGTCTTTATCTTCCTCATGCAATCAAATCACAAGCTCTTCCATTCTCCAAAGATCTTTCCTATACTGAGTAACCACTGCCTAATCTTCCTTCCCCAATCTTCCATCCTTCCGTCCTTTTCAGATTTGGGGCTTAGTCACTTAGTCTTTCCTCATATGATAGATGCTCCAGTCCCTTAATCATCTTCGTGGCCCTACGCTGGACCTTCTAGAAGCTCCACGTCCCTCTTGTACTGTGGGGCCCAGAACTGTACCCAATACTCCAGGTGTGGCCGCACCAGAGCTGAGTAGAGGGGCAGGTTCCCCTCCCTCAACCTGCTGGCAACGCTCCTCCTCATGTAGGTCAGGATCACATTGGCCTTCTTGGTCACGAGGGCACATTGCTGACTCATGGTTAACTTGTCAACCAGGACTCCCAAATCCCTATCCACGGAGCTGCTTTCCATCAGGTCAACCCCTAGTCTGTACTGGTGCCTGGGGTTATTCCTCCCCAGGTGCAGGACCCTGCACTTGTCCTTGTTGAACCTCATGAGGTTCCTCTCTGCCCAACTCTCCATCCTGTCTAGGTCCCTCTGAATGGCAGCACAGCCCTCTGGTCTATCAGCCTGTCCTCCCAGTTCTGTATTGTCACTGTTGCCGCTGAAATGCTGGAATATACTTTGCAGCTTTAGCTTGTACCATGTGGCAGGGTGGCTATTGCCTACCTTGTCCTCAGCTGGACAGTCTTCCCTTTTGCCAAAGGTCCCATCTTACATTTATAACTAGTCTTCTAAATAGCCTGCACAAGCAAAATTTTGTCTGTGTGGTCATGTTCTCTCTCTTTTCCTCCCTTCACGCACATTCCTTTGGTCTAACTCACTCCAGATTTCTCTTGGGCTATTTTATAGGCTGCTTGCACTTGAATATTCCAGTATTTCCCATCATCTTTTTTTTTTAAATCTTTTTGGCCATTTTTCATTAAACGTCTGGCTTCCCTAATAATCTGCATACTCTAGACAATTAATTGTTTTAACACCACTACCTGCAAGACATTTGTACTCTGAATATCCTGTGCTTGAAGGAAAATGATAGGTTTGCAAAGGCCTTGATTTTTGAACTTAAGGCAACCAAGCTGTGGTCCAACCACTGCCAATATCAAGGTACTGTTTCTGGCAAATGCCTTGAGTACAACATGGATTATGTTTATCCTCTAATATTATTTCTGGGCAGAAAATCCAGAAGATTGGAGACTGCATGTAGCTTCCTTTTCCTCATCAATGAACAAATCTGCATTGACCCTAATCATGGATCCAAATGGATCCAAAAACTTTTTTTTTTTTTTTTTTTAGTACATTAGTGTACTCTACGCACCATTGGATTCTGGCATTTGTCTTAATCTTTTCAAGTCACACTTAGCAGTATCAAATTCTATGAGTTTGGTATTTGTCTGCTTGTATTTTTTCCTTATTCTGTTATTTTATTTTATTTTATTTTATTTTATTTTATTTTATTTTATTTTATTTTATTTTACTTTGTTTTACCTTCACAGACTTGTGTCCTGAGTGCTCTGCTACTGAGACCCAGAGCTCCGAATGAGTTTTGTGGACACAAGTGGCTGGCATTTGCGATATCTGCACACCCTCCTGGTGTGCAGGGCCTGCGGCCCGTGCTGTTCTGCAACAGCTGAGGGGACAAACAGGCCTCTCTAGGAGAGCTCAAGGGCACTAAGTGCCTTTCTTCAGGCAACTGAAATGACTCCCTATTACAAAGATGACATTTTTCAACCCCTTGTTTGAAATGACTGCAAACAATTTTTTTTTCTCCAGAATAACTTTTCCCCCCTCATTCTAAGAGGTGAATGTTATGTGCCTGTATTCAGCAGGCTTACATTTTCTTTGCAAAGCCTGGGCTGCAACTGTAGATCCCACATCAGCCTGTCTGAAGGTTTTAGCAGAAAATAATCTGGTCTTGCAAATATAGCAGCTGGTTGGAATTGGGTGCTCCTGAGCTCACTTTTCCAGGTTGCAGGCAAGATTTTAGTCTACTTCTAGCAAAATACTTCTGGCAAAAATATAAATAAATAAATAAATATTTTTTTTTGTCTTTCGAAGCCTCTTCCTTATAGCTTACACTTTTGCTATATATGTCTATGTACACTTCAATCTGCATTTTGCTATTTTAAACCACTGTTTGTTTTTTCTTCTTTTTTTCCCTTCAGAACTTGCTATCTGGTCTTTGGATAGTCTACAGAACAGACATGGCTATTTTAAGGGGAAAGAAAAACAACTACAAAATAAATGTAAATCAGGAACCTTATCTTGATTCTCTCATCCCTATAGATCATCTGAGATTGCTTACCTCAAAGATATTAAGTGTGTTATAAATGCCAAAAAGGGATAACTTTCCCTTTTTTATTTTCTTTTATATTTATTTTTCATATATTTAAATATAATGTTTTCTTCCCAAGCTGCTGCTTTTAGGAGTGAAGTACATTTAAGGGTGTGTTGTGTAAAGATTCCCCTCCCTTCCTCCTTTCAACTCTGCTCCTGTGGCCTGGTCTCCTTGTTCCTCAATACCTGACAGGAGTTGGATCCCTCTGGTCTAAATTTTTGCCTTTCCCACCTCATTCTATGAAATGAATGTAATATGAAGGCAAACTTCTTACTCAACCTAGGAAATGCAAACCAGCCAAGGCACAGCAAGAAGTGAGCTGTTATTTCTATGTATTTCAAGTTTCAGTCATGGAGAAGAGCCCTGTTTCAAGAGCGACAAGGTGGAGTATATGGGAAGTTGCAGTAGGAGTTTGCTGGGAAGACAGTTCAGCATGGAAACATTCTGCAGCACTGAGTAGAAATGCACGAGGTTGGGGCTAAAGCACGGCTTTTGGCATAAATCAGCTCATCCAGACACGTACTTGTGTCAGAAGGGCTCGTGCAGCCAAAAAGAAAAAAAAAAAAAACCCTGCATGACCAGTTCCTCTTCTGGAAATAGGAGAGGTCATTACTTTTATAATTAGAACCGAATACAGGACATACGTTGGCATAGGCAAAGCGGTATGTCTGAGGGGAATCATATATATTTAGATTAAATCCCTTTTATGAGGGAGCAGTTTAGGTCACAGACCTTACAGCATTTTTTTTTTTGAATGAACGATAACAGATTGATAGAGCAGAAGTATTTCTTTGCCACCAGCCGTTGAATGCTTTTGTGTCCAAAACAGGTGTTTCCTAGTGTTTCTCTCAGTAAAGGAGGAAGGAGTTTCCCCATCTCATTCACTGAAAAGGCACAGTGGTAAAGCCCTCAAGCTTGATTTTTCCTTCAAGTCACCGTCATTCCACAAAATGGGAGGAAAGGAGAAGAGATCCAATCGGCTTCGCAGGCCGCGCTGTGACACCGTTGGAATAGAAATCGCATGTGATCAGCTTCCAGTGGTGCCTGCAGCCCTTCTGCTGCTTTGCGGCTTCAGTGAGTTAGAGGTCCGTGTGTCACTCCTGTGGTTACGCTGCCTCTCTCCTACTATGAAATACGTAATGAGTTGATGCTGAGGATCAAATGCTGGTCCTTTATATTACT
Source organism: Tinamus guttatus (assembly GCF_000705375.1). Next base: position 1,287,549 of record NW_010577423.1, on the reverse strand, counting down.
GCAGATTTGAATGGAGAAAGATGTGACCTGCACTGACTGAAATTACAGGGTAATATTCAATTATAATCGCTCAAGCAAACTGTACAGCTTTACTACCTTCATTGCCCACCACAGATGATTGCTACAAGGACGATATGAATGGTCGGTATATTGTAAAATTAATGCAGGCTGTCAGTATTACTGGAAATTTGAGAGTGTTCCTTATTTACAAAGACCCTTGACCAACAATTGCCTCAGAAGAAATGGCCATGACAAGTGTCTCAAAGGGTGAGAAAGCCTCCCTACCCTGCCCTCCTTTGCAGCTTGCTCATCAGGATATTGTCGTTTGTGCCTTTGCCAGGCTTAGTGCAGCCTCATTCCTCGTGAAGCTAAGAGCTGGGAGAGAAGCAAAAGTGAGGATTAGGATTTGATGAAGAGAAGATGCAGAGCTGTGTATTATGGCTTTGCTCCTAAGGTGACAGCAGAGCCTGGAACGTTTCAGTTTCCCCTTGTGTATACAGTGCATGGGTGCCCAGCGAGGAGATAAAATGGACTTTATAAGGCAAGAGTAGCCGTGCACCCCAGCAGAGAGCACGACACTAACTGCAGTAAGCAGTGCCCTTCTGCGGCCCGGCGGCGCTCACTCGCGCGGCGGCTCCAAGCGGAACGGGGTGGTGGAGGCCGGGGCAGCAGGGCTGAGAGGGGCTGCAGCGGGAGGCCTCACGTGCGCGCTGCAGCGGGGGAGCCGAGGGCGAGCTCACACACTCACAGAATGGCTGAGCCTGGAAGGAACCTCTAGAGATCGTTTAGTCCAGCCCCTCTAGAGCACGTGGCACGGGGTAGCATCCAGGTGGGTTTTGAAGATTTCCAGAGAGGAGACTCCACAAATTCTCTGGGCAGCCTGTTCCAGAGCTCCTGCATGACAGCACCCTGCAGGGCAGAAGGGGCAAAGACTGGAATGTAACTGGGAGGAAAGGGGGAACCTAAATTATTTGCAATAGTAGAGGCTGAATAAAATACCAGTGGTGGTCTCTGCATTGCGGGGAAGCCAGAAACCCCACTGCATGGGGAGTGATGCTTCGCTGCAGTACTGGCTTGCTGTCCCTTGCCGTAAGCCCTAGCTATGTTTACTCATGTAACAGGGCCCTGGAGCCAGTTTTGTCACTGGTGGACTTGAACTGGTCTCAGTGACAGCTCCCTCCTGAGTTTTGGACAATCCAGAGCAATGAACTACCTGGATTCTTCCTAGAAAATAACGGTAGACACTTCTGAACACTCTTGAAAAGGACACCCACCTTCTCCCAAAGCAAAGACGTTTTAATTGAATTTCAGGTTGGGTGGGAAACTTGTAAAAGAAGCATAGAAATATATAGAAATCCAATTAGAATATTTCCTATATTTTGTGAGATGACAGGCACACATAAAAACTATTGAGCACCCATATGCTGAAAAGAAAAGCCATGTATAGGAAGAGATTTACTTATTTTACGTTACCTGCATTTCAGTTCCCTGAAGCAATATAATTCAGCTGCAGCTAAATCTGCACTTTCAAGTTTTCTTCCCATTGAGCGAGAGGTTGAAGGCCTAAGAATGGATTCTGTCAGGCTACTTTGTACTTCCTAAAGGGAGCTTTGAAGATACAACGTGCAACAGAACTGCTAGACTTAAGACAGTGAGGTTATGTGGGTAGGAAAGATAGCAGCGATGGCATTCTTCGTCTTTCGGGTAGTCTCTGTTTGATGTACTCACCATTACCTTGCAGCAGTTGAGTAAAATAGATACTCTACAGATTAATGGCAGAACTTAATCGTGTGGGATATTCCTGCTTGGTGGAGGTTTTGGAAGCTTCCTGACACAAACTGTGTACATGAGTACGTAAAGATCAGTGCCTTAATTGCTCTCTGAGATGAGAAAATCAAACTGTTGACTTGTGAAACAGATCAGATTTAGATATGTCAGATCTGTGGGGATTCTGAAGGAGTAAAAACTTCAAACAGAGGTGCATTTTTTTGTCGCAGGTTATGATGATAGAAAATGGCTCAGGAATGCTCAGCTCCTTGTGAGTGGTGCTGGGGTGTTTCATTGTTGGGCAGTTCTCATTCTGCACTCAGCCTGGTTTTGTTATAAACTTCAAGAGAGTTAATCCTATTCTCACGGACACAGACACATGGGAATCATTTTTGCAACTCCAGAAACTAACGAGGTACTTCTGAACAAATGTATTTATGTGAGTTTACTCTGAGGATCTAAGACTCATTTGGACAAGCCCAATATTTCCTAATTGTCATCTGTACCTCATTACACCCAAAGGCAATTAGTGTTGCCATTTTGCACTTAAGGAGAGGGAGATTAAGAGATTCAATGACCTGACAAAGGTAACTGTTGAGTTGTCCAGTTGTTGGAAGTCCTCTGGAAATAAGAGCTTGGTTCTCTTGACTTCTGAGTCATTTGCACATACAAACACTATATTGTATATGAGGAGCATGACTCCGCTCTCACTAGCACCGTGGGTTCCTACCCACCACAAGCCTAATAGGGATCAGATGTGAATTTGCAATTCTATTTGTCCTGCATTTTCCAGAACAGCAAAGTTTATGCTGTCTGGAGGAGAGCACATTAGGCCTGATCAGCAAAAAGTCTTTTCAAATAAACAAGCAAACAAAAAAAAATGCCGCTTCAGGCTTATTTTGAACAAGTTTGAGTGGGCAGAAAGATTCTGCACCACTTCCACAGCTATAACCAGGTGGTTGTGATGGGTTTGAGGCCTGGCTGCAGGAGTCCTGCCAGTGGAATAGCCATTGATGTGTGTGGTGCACCTGAAAGCAAGGTGCAATCACAAGCTAAGCCTTTCTAATGGTGTTTTCCATCCTTTTCTCTCAGATACAGCTTGCTATGGTTTGTGTGGACACTTGCATGCACTTGCATGCACTCAGCCTGATGGCTGAGTTCAGCAGATAGCACATGCCTGAAAAAACGCTCTTCAGGAAAGGTACACCGTGAACTGTGTTAAGATTTTATCTAAACAAGTCAGCCAAACAAGATAGAAAAGTCCTCAGGAACTTCACTAATGGCATTACAAATTGAATCACTTGGAGAAGTGGGATGAGCACTGCAATGAACAGTAAGTGCTTGAAAAACATTTGTTTGTTGTAAATATCTTTCTGACTTTCTACTTTTTTAACCTGTAACGTCCCACAAAATCATGAGGTAGGAAGGTGTTTAAAATAGCCAGTTTTACTTAATTGTAAGCCAAACCTGTTAGCCTATTTACTGAGGAAAATAAGTACTCTGGAGTCTCTGTACTGAGAAAAGTTACTTGTTGTCAACTGAATATGTTTGATTTATTTATGTAGGGAAGAAAAAAAAAAGTGAAACAAAAATGTATTTTGAAGCAAAAAGAAAATGAAGATTGAGAGATATTTTGGGTTACTTCCTTCACATGCCCCACATGCTCCTATCTAAGAGTTTTTGCAGGGATAATATGATGCTGGAGACACCGCTGTCCCATATCCCTAGTGCCTAGTCTGCCAGTAGCTCGGCAGCAGCAGCACAGGCAGCTGAAGTTGTCACCTCTGTCACCTCTCTGTAGCTTTGAGAATACAGCTTTCCTTCTTGCTAGTTGGTGTTAATCCTAAAAGCAATTACTGTTCTTGTGCTGCAGTATTCAAGGTTCAGAGCTCCATATTTTGCTGGTCTGTCAACGGGGAGCGTTCCTCTGGCAGAGGAGGGCAGGATAGAGAGAAGGAAGAAGGAAGGGAGAAGGGAAGGTTGGTTTACTGTTATTTAGGTTGCAAACAGAAGTGCTTTGAAGAAGAAATACTTTACTGCTTGTTTCTCCATAAATCTTTCTGCTTCATGCGTGCTTATGACAGTGCTGATATTAATGTCAGACCGTAATTAAAGTAAGCATCTCACGTGCTCATTGATAGAACAGGCTGGGCTGCATGGGATGAATGAAAAAGAGAACAAATTGAGGTTGCGCAGCCCTCGTGCTTCCTGCCTTCTGAATGCCCAGACTCACAATTCAAAGAACACCTTGGATCTTACTGAGTCACTGTAGCTTATAAAACCCTTCGATCAGAAAAAGGCAGATGTATAATGCTAGGAAGCTTCATAGCCCCAAAGTGACAGCTAGAGGTGGGAGTCTGAGGCTGCTTTGAGTGTTTAGAAAACTGGGTTATAAGAACAGGACATTGTGTTGGTGGAAGAAGAGAAACAAGTTGTGGTCTATTTATTTATTTAATTCCTGTAGAAGTCTAATGTAGAAAGCAGGGTCTGAACATCAGTTCTGCCCTACTATAAACAAAAGTGACTTACCCACCAGGTTATGGTGAGTATCCCTCCTACCTGGCTCCTCAGTTTTACATTGCTGGCTGGCTTCCAAAGGTGAGCAAAGAGCGTGCTCACCCTTGTGAGTATCCTTACAAGTCCTAGCTAAAGCACTCTTCTGACGGGGGATTTAGAGTCTGACATACAGGGATACTTCAGAGTGCAGCCTCTGATGCCTCCGTGGGGCCTCAAGGGGTGACTCTGAACATGGTGTGAGATCCAGTGATGCCCTTTCAGACACCCATCCTCCAAAGAGTCTCTGTGGACCTGATGCCAAGAGACAAGAAGGAACTAACTTTTCTCATAACTTTTCCATATGTTGCTGGTAAAAGAAGTAAACAAGAAGCTCAAGCAGAGTGACTTGCTGGTGGAGATCCGCACAGTGCCTGTGGTGTGTTGCCAGAGGAGAGGGGGAAGTGTCTGAACATGGTTTCTCGCCAGTGATTGCACGGAGCATGTGAGCAATATGATATATGGATTGCATTTCTTGCCAGGGCCAAGTGCTTAAAGCATGATAAAGTGGCATCTATAATCCGCCCCTTGTTTTCCCTTCCCACAGAACCCCTCGTAGAGGATTTGCCAAAAGGAAGGCAGTTTCCTCTCCTGAGGAAGCTTTGTTAAAACAGTATATTCTTATTCACGATATCTCTCTTGAGATTTGATCCTGCAAGGTGCTTAGCAAGGATAGTGCTGCTGTCCCATCAAGTGCTAAAATGCATGCTGGAGTTAGGGGCAGCACTTAGAAAATCACCACATTCTCAAAAGGAAACAAATCTTGAGAATAGAAGACTCAAGGAGTATCTTAGTAATGTGCATAAACGCTTGATGGGAGGGTATAACAAACAAAAAGTCAGATTTTTCTCAGTAGTATCCAGTGAAAAGATCAGAGGAAATGGGCACAAAAAAAATCCATTTAAACATCAGAAACTTTTTTTACCATAAGGGTGATTGAACAGGTTTCCCAGAGAGGTTGTGGAGTCTCTGTTCTTGTAGGTATTCAAAACTTCAAAGGCCCTGGCCATGAGCAACTCTAGCTGATCGTACTTTGAGCAGAGGTGTTGGACCAGATGATCCCCAAAGCTCCCTTCCTATCCTGACTGTGCTGTGAATCTGTGATTTAAGTAATGCAATTCAGACTTCAATTGTGTTTTCAGCATGATTTCAACTGCATCAGATATATGAGTAGTCTTCTAGTCTGAAAAAGATATGTTTCCTCTAGAATCTAAAATATGGACTGCAATGTAAAGGGGGCAAGGAAGAAAGAAGCTGAGACTCAAACACCTACGACCAGATGATCACCAGAGGTCCTTGCCAGCCTCAGCAATTCTGTGATTCTATGAAATCTGTTGCCAAAGTGGATCAAATGGGGCAGCAGAATAACAGTAGATTTTTTTTAAAGATATTGCTGAGGAATATTGTGCTTAAATATTATTTGTATATTATCCAAATGTCTTCTTGGCTACAGCTCGATAAAAAGTCTGCAGTGCCTCAATATCTGCAGCTTATGCAAAAACATCATTATTTAAGGCAATTTTGAGGTCATTTAAGTACTTTACTGAATATCATTTTAATGGAGCACAAATGTATGCATAAATGTGTTGCACACTGCTTGTTTTTCACACTGTATATTCCCAGGCCAAAGATGTCCTTTCTGTTATTACTCGTGCGGGTTCACATTCCTTTCTGTGCGGTGTCTCACCGCTGTGTCATTCCATAGGTACCAGATCATCCTATGGAATCTGGCTCTGTTGGGGAATCTTTTGACCAGGTGTGTGTGTCCTGAAGGGACAGGCAGGGCAGCTGCAAAGGCTGGGAGGGCCAAGGATGAAGTGTGGGGGGACAGGAAGAGACAGAGCACTTCAGGATTTTGCTCTGCTTCCACCCACTTTTTGAATGAGAAGCACCAATAATTCTTACATTTAAAGCCTTAACTTTTGCATGATTTTGTAGCTTAACCTTTGAAATTGCCAAAGGCCTACTTCTTATCCCTAGATAGCAATTTGTGAACATTAATAACAACATGCTTGTTTATAATAGAAAGCCTCTGTCTGACAGCACACTGCTTTATGTTAAACTTCTTAAGGACTCCCTTCTGAATACATTTACCTCAGTCTTTCCATTACTCCTGGATGATAATCTAGCCTAATTGTCAGAGATTAATCATAATATTAAAATAGATTACTAAGACAAAGCTTATTACAAATAACGAGTGTGTGATCTTAAGGAAGATAAACTCCCGCTGGAGGCATTTGGGGGTGGGAGGCTCTCCTCACGGAGCAGTGGCCCTTCCGCTGTGGCGCGAATGGTTACAGGCCGTTCGGGGTTACTTTGTGCTAGGGGAGCCTATTTCTGTTCTCCTATCAGGGCTAATTTGGAAGCCCTTCAGAGCTATAAACAGCAACGGCCCTGAGACGCCCGCATGAGCTCAGAGCTGTCGTCAGCGCCGCTGTTAAGGCACTGGCCGGGGATTTGGAAAGTCAGAGATCAGTTTCCTGCTCCAACACAGATTTCCTGTCTGAATTCAGGGATGTCCATGGACAGTGAGATCCAAAGAAACAATTAGATGTAACCAACATGGAAATTTGGTTGCTTAAATCCCAGTGACGACAAACTGGCTTTGTCCTGCAGCATCTACCTGTGCTTGGGCACCTGTGTTTTTACCTGTAAGGCTGTGGAGATGCCAGTGACTTAGTTCCCCAGCCACATGCCTAGGGCTCCTTTTGGTGCTGTTTTAAATCCAACTTTGAGTCCATGAACTGGGCATCGCTGCCCTTTGAAAGGACTAGTCTGAGGAGTGAGTATGTCTACGGCAGACTGATAGCTTGAGTTCAGCAGAAAATGCAGGCATTTATGTTAAAACGTGCCCTTACATAGAGTTGTTGGTGCCAATAGTGCCTCCTTTTTATAAAACACCTTTGTGTGCAACTAATCCTCTCCCAGTCAGGTAGAGGACTGTAAGCAGGGAGCTGTGGCCGTGGCTCCTCCTGATGCGATGTGGTGGAAACGAGCGTCCCACTTGTGCAAAGCCTCGTGCCCCGGTAGGCCTGGCCGGCTTCGCCTCACGGCTCCCGCGCGTCGCTCCGGCTAACAGGGCCTGCGCCGGGCACACCGGGGAGACCTGCCTGTGCACGGCAGTTCCCTGTGGGGGCAGCTGCCCCTTGCCAATAAGAAAGAAGAAAAATAACCCCCTCAAGGCGCCCCAGTGACAGCCCTGATGGCTGCTGAAAGCGCTTGGCTGCGGACGCCTATGCTGGGGCTCCGAGGAACATCGCTGTCAGGCGGCTTCAGCGCTTGCAGAAAGAGAAAGCCTGGAGGAGGATGTGCCACTTCAAGTGCATACACTTACATTTGTTTTCTAATTTGCTAAGGTTTCAGATTATGCAGATAGTGGAGCAGTTTAGCCTGGAGTTAAGAAGGCTATGGAGGGTGTGTATCCATAAAAGGGTGTGTTGTTTTGTCTTCTTTGTTTAGGTTTTTATAATGCTGAAAGACGAGCGGCAGGAAGGACGGGCGCTACCACAGCTTCCGAGCCCTGCCACAAACACATCAGGAAGGACACACTTTGGAAATAGGACTAATAAACTTCAACTTCTTTCAACAACAACAACACAAAAATTATTTATTAACTGCAAATGCTCATGAACGTTTAAACATTTGAAGTAGTTTTTTGGACATTTCCTGAAGTTTTCCTGAAGATCAGGTAAGCCAAGAGCAGACTGGGGATTGTGGAACGTATTATAGAGATACTCTATAATAACCAGTTAAATTCCCACCCTAAAAAGCCTGTATTTCATGACCAATCTTACAGCCTTCCTCAGTGACAGATTTTCAGCCTTTGCAGGAGAAGTTACTCCTGCATCCCAAGCTCAGCAGAGCCGGGAGGTTGTGAACTCCACCCACTGGTGACCTACATTCTGGCTCTTCAGTCAACCTCCTCCTCGCAAGAACTACTCACCACAAGATGCCACTAGCAAAGTCCTGAGCGAGCATCCAGCACTCCTAACCACACACGGAACAGCGCAGCTCAGGAGAGTCTTGCCAAAATAAGCACGTCCTCACCCACATTGGACTGTCTGCCTGAAAGAGGCTGAGGCAGTTAAATATTTCTCTGCAAGATGGTTTTTGTTGCTGGAAAGTAAAAGTTCCTTGTTTCCCTCTTGATGTACTTCCAAACTCAGTCAGTCTCCTTTATGGAGAAATTCTTGCTCTGCAATACACATTGAAAAGCCTGGCCTTTGGATCGGTTTTCTTTCTTTCTTTTTCTTTCCCTTATTCAGAACTAGGTGGAGTGAAGGCCTCTTAGAAAGGACACAACTTGTGGAAAACTAAGTTCAGCAAGTCTAAATTGAGACAAAACAAAGCCCAAGGCACTCCCTGCTTGGCCTTTGGTGTCCCATACCTGCCCCTACCATCTTCGGCCTTTACTCTCACCTTATGGCTTCATCTTCCCTAAGGAAGTGTCAGTTTTTAGAGTTAAGGTGACCAGAGCAGCTCAGTTTGACACACTGTTTCAGCTATCTGCCGAGGCAGATTGGCATCAGGTATCTGGCTGCCAAGTTCCCCATGTGGCATTTCATGTTCATTTGCAAATGAACCAGCAGGCCTATTTGCAAATAATTTTTATGAACATATGCTTCAGCTTGTACATCTTGTCAGAGCCATGGTAGACAACTGGATGCCCAAAGCTGCAGCATTTGAGCCAGCAGAAGGTGAAAGGATTTCTCCTGGGAGTTCTCATCGAAGGATGGGTTCATGGGGGTGTGTGAGCTGGTGCAAATCTGGATTTTCAGCGCATGCTCTCTGAGGCCAGCACCAGGATTTGTAGGTGCTGGCAGGAGAAGTGGGTGGATGAAAGCCCTGGTGCTGTTAGTGCCTGGATGATTGGACAGGTGGAGGGCAGAATCCTTACTGCAAGAAGAGCTCATCCTACTGATGAGTTGGGTGGGAGGGAAGGACTATAGCCAGATTGCTCTGGCACAAAGATACAGAGTCAATGTGGAATTATTTTAGGAGAACATGAGGTCTGAAGTAGCAAGATTCTGAAGGAGTCACACTGACGAGACGGGGAGAAGATCTCCAGTTCAGGCTAGGCTCCTCTCTTTGGGAACACCACCTTTCCCTCAAGTTGACTCCTCAAGATGTGGTAGGGGAGAGGCTGGAGGATCCTGCTTCCTTGCGTGCTCAGTGTTGTGCAGCCTTCAAGATTTCCTCAAGATAAGGCTGGTATAGTAGGGGAGAAGCCCGTTCCAACTTACAGGGGTCATGTTTTCATGCTTCTGTCCACAAGACAAGTGAAAGAGGAACAAGGAAACTGTTGAGGAAAACAAATTAAAAAGAAAGAAAGGGGGGAGGATCACAACAATACCAATAAGAATCATTTCAGCCTTGAAAGACCCCAAAGTGCTTAATTAACCTCATACAAGAAATGGAATTTCTGTTCCACGTGAAAACTTGACATGCTCATTTTTTCCAGACTGAACTAGGCTTGCAACAGAGAGAGTAGTGCAAGTGACAGTATTTTATTCCTCAAGGACTTCTTTTTTTGAAGGGAGGATTGCTGGTTCTTTTCAACAGTATTGAAACCTTTATTTGCAAAGCAACAAAACAATTTGTTTCAAATTTTCTATCACAGCAGAAAAGTTAATTAAAATATAATGTAAGGGTTCAGTGAAGTTAATCAAAATGATACTAATGATGTTTCAGATTTTTCCACTGAAAAAAAAAGTCACAGAAATAGCTGTGTTCTGCACCATTCATCCATGTGGTGGATCACATTTCTTTTCAAAGGAAAAAGTTCTGACCAAATATTTCTGAGCAGCTCGACGTTTGAAGAACTGAAAGAAGCAGGTTGTAGTTTCACACTACATTTTTTGGTCAGCAGTGCAGCCCTGCACATGTTTTGGATTGGTTTCTGCAGGAGGTTTTTTAGCCAAGGTCAGTTCACTGCTGTGACACGGCAGCCTTGCAAATGGTCAAACTCGCACAACTGAGAGCAGCATGATACAGTGTGGAGGTGGGAATAGACGCTTCTGCACAGGCCCACGTGCCCTGGGTTTTTTATATGTAAGTCTTATAATGTGGAATTAAATATAATGTCTAATTGACTCAGGCCCACGTGCCCTGGGTTTTTTATAGGTAAGTCTTATAATGTAGAATTAAATATAATGTCTAATTGACAGCAATCAATAACGTTGTCCAAAAGCCAGCTGACAACATTCAGTAGCAAAGAGCAAAAGCAAAGGAGGAGAGGATGAATCACACTAATCCTGAAGGAAGAGTCTCAAGTCCATTATCTAAGTACGTTACGGTTCAGTTGTTGGTGCTGGGTCTGCACGTGCAAATACTCCCACCAGACCACAGTTTGCTCTCCAGGGTAACCAGCACGCTCAGCTCAGGATAGCAGTGACTAACAGACCTCAGTATTCCATGACATTATGGGCGCTCACTTTTGAACTGGCCTTAAATCTGTAATCACACTCATATGAGAGATGTTGATCAGAAACAATGTTCCTCTATTTGCAGTAGCTTCTATCCAAATGGGTTAAGTCAAGTGGCTGCAATGATTTGTTCTGGTGACTGTCGCAGGAATGAAAAAAGCCCTTGTGCATTGCAGAACCCACAGTGAGACAAGGACTGGAGCACCGTCTGACAGGAGATAGGGCAGCTGGCGCTGGCCGAGGCATGAGGACACCCCAGTTGTGTCTCTGCATGCTGATGTGGATGCAGAGGCTGCACTTAAGCTGCAGGATGCAGGTGTGCTTGCCCTCTCGCACAACATGTACATGCCCTGGCCACGTCCCTTGGGCAGGACAGAGACGCACAGGCTACGTGTGAGTTGCAGTGTGTGTTTCTGTGGCTGCTACGGCTGTGTCCCTGAGGAACCACGACCCGTGGATGTGCTGTAATGTGGCCACAGTTCAGCCGAACCACCACCAGATTAGGCACAGCCTGCAGCCTCCAGAAACCACCCGTGTCCTCTGCTAGCTGGCGTTTCTTCTGAACATCTGCATTTCTTACAGGTTCACTTATTGTGCTCGTAAATCCTCAGGGTAGCAGAAATGACCTCTAGAGAAGAAAAGGATCTGGTTAAAGCAGTCACATGCAGATGTTTTAAAAGCCACCTGAGTCCCTAGGATTCCAGAGAAGTCTTATCAAAAGAAAACATCAAGATCAAGGGCACAAGGGAGAGCAAGTCAGTGGTGATCGGCTGCGTGGGGGATGCTAAGAACTATTTGTAAGGAGGTTTAGAGAAACGAACATAAAAAAGATTGCCATGATCATGGTTGGAACTTACCCCCAGAATTAGAAGAATTTACAAAAATATTCTGCATACATGCATTTAAGCTGTGATATAAATTTACTTAGAGATTGATCCTCTTTTATTTTTTGATAAGAATTATTATTACATAAAAATGGCCAATATTTGCAAAGAGGCCCGAAAACAGTGAAGAAGTAGCTCCATCCTTAAAAGAGTATTACCAGAAAGTGTAACTGCACAAATCTGCAGTAGAAACCCGATTCTGAGAAGAAGTAGAAGCTGAAGATCACTGGGATGGCATGTGACCTGAATTCAAGCATTTCGTCACAAATTTGTAACAACAGAACATTTCTCATCAATCGATGACTTGAAGAAGTAGCTAATGAATGAATTCAGGAGAATTCAGAGCATAATAAATACGCAAAACCTTATTATGTTAATTTTTGCTCTAAAAGGTTGATTCTAACAAACAGCTTTATTTTTTATAGAAGATAAACGGCGTGCAACTAGTTTTGAACAGGCAAATAAAAGGAAAACAACAAATTCAAGATGTGAAACAGTTCAAATATTTCAGAGTGATTTTATTTCTTGAAAAGCTTAAAGGAATAGAGGTGGACCTATGCAGATCTCTTATTGTACATTCAGAGTTTATTGATATTGAATCAGAAACTGCAAAGAGAAGGAGCTTGAAAATCTAATGTAAGAAAATAAAAGCTGCCATGCCAACAGTAATTAAGTAACCCCCCCCCAGCATTACAGTAAGATGGACAATATGTATGCAAATATTAAAAAATCTATCATTTGCAGTTTAGTGAATACTATGGGGATTTTTTTTGTGCATATACATATATATATATATTTACTTACGTGTGTGTATATGTGTGTATTTGCATGTGTATGTTGGCATGTGAATAAATACCTGAACACACGTGTTTGCAAGAAGGAGAGAGTAGGTGGGATGGAAGGCCGTTTAAAAGGGAGAGGCTGTCCCGGTGCTGAGGGTTTGCCGTGACAGCGCGGCCCGAGGACTGAGCCTGCCCTCGCGCCTGGCTCCGAGCCTGGCCGCGGGGAAGGGCCTGCTCCTGGCTGGCGGCAAACTGCACGTGGAGCTCCGAGCGCAGGAAAGAGGGAAAATTAAAGCTCAGAGGAGATGCAACAATTCGTTTTTCTCTCAAGATTTACTTAAAAACAAAACAAGCAAAGTGCCTTTTCTCCTGGAGGGACAGGGAGTGCTTCCTCTCCAGACAAGGCTGTTCATGGTCCGGGCTTCCCTCCTGCTGGGCTCGGCAAGGAGGAGAAGGAGCCTCCCTCCCTCCTCCCACGCAGCAGTGGCTATCTCCGCTCCTTCCCTGCCCCAAGCTGCATTCCAGGGCTCCTGCCCACGCGCTGCCGCAGCGAGCAAGCGGGACGGCTTCTTTAAAAGAAAAAAGAAAAGGAAAAAAGGCCACGCAGCGAAGAAGTGAAACAGAGTAAACCCAGTGTGATTTACCCACCCAGCTTCCACCCTGAGAGTGCTCTCCTGCTTGAGGAGCATGCGGGATGCGAACATTTCTGAGGACAGTCTAGCTAAGAGAGGCTTCACTCCCTTCTGCATCAGAAGCTTTTGCTTTTTGCAGTTTCTTGGCGTTTTGCTTAGGTAAGTTGTATGTTAGTTGGACTAGAGATCTGTGTTGTTAAGGGATGACCCCTGAGAAAAACAAGATTTCTCTTGTTCCCCAGCGTTTTCTGTTGTTAAAGACAAAAAGAATAGTTTTGAAAAACACTAAGAGAATTAAAATATGAATGTGAGAAAGCAATACAGAGGATTACTGGTCATGTCACAAAGGCAAAGTAACTTCATCTCTACCTTAATTCCCTCAGTTTAATGGCAAGCTCCGAATCGCAAAGTTGTCATATTTGTATCCTGCTTTTACACTTTGTTGCTTATTTTAAGGCAGTTGTACATGGGCATAGCTTGGAGGACACTCCGAACCAACCTACATGCCCGCTTCAACTGGGTCATGTCACTGGAGAGCAAGACCTGGCGTCTCCTGGCTGTCAGGATGGTTTCTGAGCAGTCGAAATGGGAAAAGGCAACCTAGAAATTCAGCGAGATGTAGGGAGAGGCCCAGGGGCTCCTATCGACTCCTGACAGTCTTCCAGACAGAAGGATATACAGACTTCAAGAGATTGCTTGGTATTTTCCTGAGACACCAGCTCATCTGATGGCCGTCATGGGCCTATTTTGGAGTGAATCAGGTTCATTCAGTGAAGGAAACAGTTGGAGCCCGGCCTAGTTTGCTGAAGCGGTGCGAAGGGGCATGGCTGAGGCAGGAAACCCTGGGCCCTGCAGTGCAGAGCCGCGCTCTGTCCTTGGCTCCATTGCACGAATCTTGTTCAAGGCGTAAAGTCAGACTTTCCAAAAGCTGCTACTGCTAGACAGTATTTCTCGCTTTCACACTATCTGCTTCAGAGCCGGTTGCTTGATTTATGGAAACGCTGTGGACATTGCTGGCCGTGTCTCAGCTGTGAAATGAGATATTCACAGCAATTCTCTTCTTCCCAGAGAGCCACTGAGAGAAATAAATTAATTTGTGTTTGTGGTGTGATTAGATAATGCGATAGCACTTCTACAGAGCAGCCTGAGGTGAAATTAGTAATTCTGCCTCTGGATCAGGGTTTCAGTAGTGTGTAGGAGATGAAGGAAGGGCTTTGGAAAGTGAAGAAACCAAATGCTCATGGGCTGTGTCTTGCCATCCAGTTCTGCATTAGACAGGGATTCCAACAAAACATTCTCGTGTGACTAAAAACCACACTGTGAGGGAAATGCACACTCTTATTTCCATCATCTTAATCCTGGCTTCTGCTACTTGTGGCTATTTGGCTTTGCAGCTTTTACTGTTCTTTTCAGCTACATTAAACCACTTCCAATGTACCAAAACAGAATGAGCCTCCCATTTCATTAAGGAAATGGCAATACTATCAGTATGAGTATCATCAGGAAATGAAAACACGAGGAAATGAGATGAAAGAGGTATGAAAATTTATTTTCTCCTCCCAGTTGCTATTACTTTTACCTCTAAGTCTCCTACAAATGAATTCAATTTCCTTTTCACTTAGGTATTTGGACTGCGGGCTCCTGACTCCATGGGCGATGCTCAGCCAGTATAGAGCGGCCCAGACAAGGAAGATGTGAGAGAGGGTGGTATAGCTAACAGCATTTTATAGTTGTAACTTATTAACAAAAGACTTGGCCTCCAGTGAGCAGGACAACATTAATGTTCATTTTGCCCTTGACATTTTCCTTACTTCAGTACAGGCTTAAGGTAATGCATACTGTGAATTTCTCCATAAACCCAGTTCTGATCTTTTTTATTTTTTTTTCCTGTTGTGAAGCAAGGTGTCTAGTAATCCAGTAAGTGGCAGCAAATGGCTTAAAGATTCATCACCAGTAAATTATTATCCAGTGAATGAATGAAAGTAACTAATTTCTTTATATGACTGTGGGCAAGAGTGAACAGAAGAGGTATGTACACTTACTGGTATTGATAAAGAATTTACCTAAGTAGAGTTCTAGCAAAAATTGTATCTGTGTTCATTTTGCAGAAATCTCTGGGAGTCTAAGCCAAAAGCTGCTCTGTTGGGCTTTTTGCTGATGCCTCATCCACATCTTGTATGGATGGTGAGGTAGCATAAAACTGAAAAATAAGCAAATCCTATGCAAACAACCGCCTTCCTTACCCCTGTTTTGTTAAATACTTAGGAAGGTATGTAAATGGGAGGAATGAGGTATTAAGGAAAAAAAAATAGTCATAAAGAAATGCACTTCAAGGTCACCAGGGGCCTTAATTCCCTTTCTTTTGTAAAAAGTAAGTTGGATTACAAACCAACGTTAGGATTTATAAAATAAAAGGAAATGAAAACAACTATTTGGCCACAAACTGTTGCTGCAATGGTAGTTACATTTCCAAAAAAGAAAAGTGAGAAAGGGATATGTAGGAAACCATTTCTATGAATGTTTTATGAGAGAAAAAAAAATGAAGAAAAAAATAGTATGTTAATAAAGTAATTGGAACAATTGGAACAAACAAGTTTTTTTCTCCTACTTCTAATGCAGACTATTTTTCAGAGTGAAAATCTGCCAAATCCATTCTGCCTCTGGTATGGAGAACCTCAAAAGCAGCAGGCTACCTAAGGCATTACTAAGCCATTCTCAGGCTGGAGACCACCCTCGAAACAGATCCCAGCTCATGGTTCTGCTGAGTCCCTCATGACTCTGTGTAGCAGCCCAGTGGGTCAAGGGACTGCAGCTGTCTCCTGCAAGGTGAACTTCGCTGTGCTCAGCCCTGATTTACTTCTCTACAGGGTGTCTCAAGCTCTGAGCTGTTGCCGAAGTTTCCCTTCCCACCTAGGATAAGACATCCCAAGATGACTGCATAATGTGGGGGCTTGGATCTCTCCTCTGGTGGAGCAATTCAGGAGGTTGGTAATGATCTTTAAAGCACTAGGTGAATAATGAGCTGATTGTTATCGAGATTGTTAAAAGGTTCAGAGAAGTATCTAGACATCAAAATAAAATAAAAGAAACCTATGCCCAAAGGCAAGGCTGAGGTTTTGTTGGTGTTTTGTTTTATTCATAACAATTGGATAACTGGAGGCAGCGCCTCCTAAACGGAAGGCTTCGTTTTTCCCGTGGTAAAATCCCAGATCACAAATCTGAGGCCATTAAGAGCAAGCAAGAAGCAAAAAAGAAACATGCAAATGGAAGGGACTGCTTACATCACCAGGTCTAATCCCCCTTTATCATGGGCATCACATACTCTTTCACAAAGTTATGATAATCTTGAGATTAAATCTGATATTTGCTTTGATATTTGCACTGGAATTCTCCCCCCAGATTAGGAGTGGACATCCTTTACTTGAATCTCTTTCTTATGCCCGTGCAATGGCACACGCAGCATCACCCGGCTTTGTAGCACTGCCAAGCGCCCCCCTTGGCCCCAGACCAGGTCTGCTAACTCCCCTGCTCCCTGAAGCTCATTTCCCAACCAGTCTCTTTGTGGCTGGAGCTCAGTTTGTAGTGTGAGCGCTTCCTTTCCTGGGGGGGAAGAGCCCTAGATGGGGTGGGAGGTGAAGATCAGCCCCCTTCTGCGGGAGATGGCCCTGGTGGGGGGTGGGAAGAGGAGAGACAGGAGAGGGCAGGGCGGGAATGAACAAGAACACAAGAAAAAAGAGTAGGGAAAAAAAAAAAAAAAAAAAGGAAAAAAAGGGGGGGGGGGGCCCCCCCCCCGCAGG